>VZTG01004085.1:146169-193527 GCA_013397845.1 Melanocharis versteri
GGCCCCGGCCCCTCGCCGCTCACACGCCCGTGTGAGCCGGTGCCCGGGCAGCTCGGAGCGAGGGGGGCCCTGCAGGGCACCGACCTGTCCGTCTCACCTGCCCTGGGCACGGGCCCCGCAGCCTCGGCTTGCCCGGGGGGGAGGAGGCCCCCAGCGCCGAGAAGGAGGTGTGAGGGTGGGTGTGCCAAGGCACCGCAGCCGCATCGCAGCTGCCAGGCGGCCCTGGGCGTCCTCCACGCCTGGGAGGAAGCTGCAAGGACCGAGGTGCAGCACACCTAACCAGATTGTGCACGCAGCCTGCAGGGAGGCTTACTGCCGTGCTAGAAAGGGCTTTGCTGTGCCTCCTTCCCAAAAGACTTACTCCCGTGTTCGCATACACAGACACAGCGTTGGACCTTAGCGTGCATCTATAGCCCGGCTGTAAACAATCTCATACCTTCTCCAAGCTCCTGCTCCCTGAGCTTAATTGCCTCAGTGATTCCACACGTGCAAACAAAATCCTAAATTCCTCAAGAAATGTCTTACATTTTATGGTATTTAGGCAAAATAAACTATCAGAAGAAATGCACCTTTTCTTTTTCACAGCCAGATTGATACCTAACCAGTTTTTAATTTTAAAATCAGGCCAGGGGACTTTAAAAAAACTAAAAATTGATGAAAAATTGTAGTATTGGCAACCTAAATTGGTACATTTTGACAGTATTCTTAATTTATCTCTTCAGGGACCGTGATAAACATCTCTGAAGTGTTTAGGCAAACCCCACTGCAAACTATCATAAGTAATCTACATTAAAGGGCTTCTAACTATGATAACTTTGTGTTAGTTTGGATTTTAATTCTGTTTTTCCCCTTCTGGTGGAGACTTTTGCGTTCTTGGTCACAGGGTAATACCTATTGCCCTGTTATGATATAGTTCAGTCACTCTGTGTTACACAGCTGCACCTTTAAATGCCCAATGCCAAAATGCCACAGTATTCTCCAAATGAAGACTTCGAAAATGACAGTATAAATAAAATGTTGAAAAGAATGAAGAAGTGAAGAAAACACAAGTGATTTATTCTTCAGACAGCTGCTACCAAAATCGTTTCCTCTGTTTTTAATACATTGCAACACTTCGTTTCTTTCCCTCCTATGTTAATAGTTTCTATTCATCACTGTTCTTATGTCCTATCCTGGAAGAACCTAACATCTGTAGCAAAAATAAATAAGCCTGGAGGACATGTCTGTTCCCTTCTTCTTTTCGATGTCCTGCTTTTTAAAGCCCCGGGTTACCACGACTTTAGGTGTACAGAATGTGCATGACAGATTTCCAAAACTATCGATTCTTGGAGAGTTACGTTAGATAAAAACACTTTACTCGCAATCAAGTCCCTTCCCCCTGCTCTTCCTCTCGAAGTAATGAAGCAGTTGGTCCCGAGTGTGAGTCAAATTTGCCCTTCTCCGAGAGGGAGGTTTGCCCGGGTGACCTCTAGGGGTCCCTCCCGACCCACGTTTTTCTGTCACATTCTCGCCGCTTTAAAAGATTAACAATAGCAGTCTCGATGACCGCTGAATTATATCCTAGAAAAGTTTCCCGTCCTAAACGCATTCTTCTCCCAGAGCTCCACCTTACCGCATGTGTTTCACAGCTCATGATGACAGGTGTTCTAGCGCGTAAGTTGGCTGTGAAGCTGAAGAGGCAGACGCTGCTAGAATGCTACAGTATTAGTATTGCTAATGCTGCATTAGCATTGACCTACAGGCTCTTACTTGTTTTCACGATCATCGTTATTCAGTCAAATTTAAATACAGAAAATTAAAACCGACTTAAAAAACAGTAGGAAAAGCACCAAGACTAATCTGTACCATTTATAAAATCAAGTTGTGCTGCGGATGAATCAATACTGTCTGCTGGATATTAAATTATAACCTTCTGAGTGTGACAGTTTTCTAAGTTGCTGTGGTAATCAGTGACAAACACGTATCAGCCATCTTCTGGCATATTCAGACACTCTTGCTAGATAAAAAATGCTATTTACACTGAACCAATTTTTTCATTGTATATGGGGGGGGAGGGGAAGATAGAGAGGGGGTGTTGCTATTTTTATACCCATTAGCCTAGATAAAAGCTTTGGCCCTGGCAGTTCAGACATATTTTTCCTTCATTAGTCTACTAATCTAGTCAGTTTCCATGTGTTTTCAGGAACTGGACATTGCAATTATCTTAGGTGTGTGTGACTTGTTATTTTCAAGCTTGGACCAAAAGCAAAATAGCTCTCACACGCTAAGAACACTAGTGCAAGCTTGACTTTTTTAAGGACAGATAGCTCAAGACCCAGAAGGGATGGAAATGAATGCTTTCTACTGCCTGAAAGCTTGGGATTACAGCTTTCATACCTCAAAAAGCATTAATGACTGACTTTAGTGGGGTGTGCTTAATGACTGACTTTAGTGGGGTGTGCATTACCAGTTGCTGGAGGAGAATAGGCTGTTTCGGATGTGCTTGTCAGTACTGAAATAGGTGGGTTTCAGAAATGGAAATGTTTTCAAATTCTGGTACTGGACCAATGAACTGAAGGAAGGCAGTTTTATGAATAGTATCTTCCAGACTCAACCATCTTATCTTCTTTACTAGCTTCTTGGTCCGAAATAGCTAAGTCAGTAGCATGAAATCAGATCTATGGTTTTCAAGCATAAAATTCCAATTTTGTCAACTATTCTGACTTCCCATATAACATACATATAAAATTTCACTGTGCCTTCATTCAATCTGCCTGCAACTCCTCAGCAGCATAAGAAACACTTAGGTTCCACAGGCAGTTTCCTTCATAGAGTGATTTTCTATGTCAGGGAATGATACCTTAACATACCTCCAAGCACTCCGGCAATCTGCATGTGCACAAGGAGGATGCTCTTCTTTATCACTTAGATAGGTGTAGTCTTTAAGGCAGTATTGGAAGAAATCAAACGCTTTATTCTGTAAATACTACTTCTGCCTTATCTTTGATTATATTTTACGGCACATGATTAATATAGCTTCTAATTAATTGGGATTCCACACCATTTTAAGTCTTCTAGTGCTGTTTCAAACATTAGTCACTGTTGCCAAAAAGTTGGGGTGCTTGCTTTACAGAATGTGAAAAAACCCCAAGTTAATTCTAGAGTTCATGAAGTGACTAGATTTTTTTCTGGTAAGGATTGTTCATCACTTCAGCAACAAGCCAAATGGTGTCCTCACCAGTGGGCTGGCTCCTGGAGTCAGGTACTCTTCCAGCACTGAGTGCAGTGCCATAGAAATCACTCATGTGATCAGGCCAACTGCTTGGCAAAACCAAGCCAGAAGTAGGCTCAGGTCCAGTTTTCTAATCCATAGTGTCATGGTTTAGAATGGTATTCCCCAATTTAGTGTGGCACTGAAACATGACAAACCATGCACCACCCCTGCCCCCTCTCTTCCCCTCACCTCTGCAGATGGCTAGAGAGGAGAACTGGAGGTACAAAAGGCAAGGATAATGGGTTGAGATAAGAACAATTTACTGGAAACAGCAATGAAATAATAAATGAACAGTAACAGCAACAATATTAATAACAGAATGTACAAGAGAGGAAGGATTCACATGTGCTCACCGTGCAGACACATTATCCTTGACTGCTCGCTTCCTGCTACCCGGCCTGGAAGAGACCCCTTCCTCCTGCCCCTGTGCACAGCATCAGGTGGTGTAGAATAACCTATAGGTCCTGGTCATGCCCCTCCTGGCTACTCCGAAAATTAACCCTGACCTGGCTGGAACCAGGACACAGGGCCTCCTGCCTGAAATTTCACATTTTAAATTAATGATTCGGCACTACTGTTCTTCTGATTTTGGATTTCAGAAAATGGGAAGAACCGCAGTTGAGACACTTCCACTGTTAACCCCAAGAGGTCCAAGAGAGAGGAAAAGGAGATACACTCAGCCAAGGATCCTCAGAAGCATAAGCTCCCTTCTGCTAACAAAGAGAATCCAGCATCACTTGAACATGGGGACTTTCAGAAAGTGATGCAAGTCTTGTTATTTCAAGGTGACGTTTGTGACAGATATGAGGTGCGATCTTTCACCATTTGTTCTTTGAAGGATGTAAATGTAGGAGTAGTAACTATACTATGCAAAAAATACATCCATTATATCACACCTGCTGTTTGAACACTTTGCAACTTATATCCTAAGCCTCACCACACTGCCTGGCAATATGCAAGTGCTCCTTTCAAAACCATTTGAAAGAGAAGTGCCAGTGAAACTGATTTTTTTTTTTACATTTTATTTTCAAGTGGACAGTAATTGTATGTGATCCCTTTTCATGGGTCAATCTCATAACCTGTGATACCTTGCTGACGAGAATGCTTGTAGGAATGCAATACAAGTCTGAGGTAGTCGTTGTCTTGGTCAAAGCTCAGTGAATACAAAAAAAAGCAGAACAAAAAACCCAGCCCAGCTTAACTTACTCCAAATCAATGAGAAAACCATTCAGCTAGCAGCCTGTATTCAGACCACAGGAGCAAATGTAAGAATAAAAAAAGTCAAGAGTTTTTACTCAAATACAAAGCAAGTGAAATAAAGATGGTTTAGCAGAGCCAACACAAGAGATGCTGTCATAGCAGTCAGAGATATTTGTGTGGTTTTAATGATGAGTAAAATTGGACAATAAAGCCTTGTGGGAAATTGAAATAACCTTTATCTTCTCTGAAAAAAACAACAGGAACAGACAAAATGAAAACAATGGTCTATCTAGTCTTATGTATACACTTGTATTTGCTTTCATTCAAATAATAAGAGCTATCAATATATCTCAAGTCTGGTTTTTAAGGTGATAGCGAAGCATAGCAATAAATGGACTTCTGTATGTTGAGTGTGACTCTGAATGCTGAAAATGGAGCCTTCTCCTTGTCAAATTAGCCCAGGAGGCTGGCCTGTTTAGACCAATATATCAGATATATCTGTTACGTTCACTACAGAAAGACTCTTTTACACCCTCTATTTCAAAAAGCTTTACTTAGTGGGGAACTAACATTAGTCACTATATGATAGATGGCAGCAACAAATGAGATACAAAGTGAATTTGAAAGAAGATACATTTCATGCACTAACATCTTTTGCTCTTGCAAAGCAAGATTGCTGGGTCAGGTTGAAGAATGATTGTCATTTCAAGAGATGAAAAGAGTGGGCAGTGCAGTGATTGAAAGCGGTCAGTGGATGGTTAGGAGAAAAGTGTTCCAGCATTAGCACATGAACCAAGTTAAGGTGAAAGGCAGCCTTATGGTTTTTCCCAGAGAAACGAGATCTTTGATTATTTTGCTGAGGAAACTTCAGCCTTGCTTGAAGTACATATATATTTGTGTTCACATATAACCATTTTTTCTTCAAAGAAGGAAAACAGAAGAAAGAGCAAATACTAGGTCTACATATTTGTCAGTCTTAGGAGAGTTATGGGAGTACAGGCAAATTTAAATTGTTGACAGCACAGTTCCTTTAAGTAGTCTGCTAGTTGTGCTGTAAAGATGTAGCAAACTCCTATGATTACATGCAATCTCTTAATTTTTCTTCAGCTTAATTTTAGATGCAGGTAGTCTGATATTTTAAGACATCTCTTGAGATTTTTTTTGTTGCCATGGTTTTACTACATATCACCATTAGAATAAATTGAAGTATGTTAACAGAGTGAAGGAGGTGCTTTTTTTTTTTGTATTAACTTTTATTTAAATGGAGGCTGGATTTATTTATAGTTTTATTTCTTTACATTGATCTGTACTGAAAATCATGCTTCACAGATACTTAATGCACCTCAAGACACCGCTAATTGTAAACCCTTTGCAGTTTAATTGTTACTATGTAACTAATGGCGTGAAAAGGGAAATGGTGTTTGAAATCAGAAACTGTAATGTTAGAGACCTCTCTGAGCAATGGCTGCTGTGAAAACAGTATGTGCAGAAATTAGCTTCAGTAGCAGCTTTTTAAATGAATTGTGGGAGGCAGGAGTATAAACAGTTATCCTGTGAATTTTTTTCTGTATGAAATATGTTCACATAAAAGTTACCAATAGTAAGACTGAATACTGTGGCTCATACGTGGCGTATCACAAAAATGCCATGGATTCTTTGTGCAGTTACAACATTGCAGTATTAGTAAATTTCATGCCTGCTAATCATTAAGCAAATACTTTCCAGCTACTGGTTTTGTGGAATTTAGAAACTGCAATCACAAAATACACATATATACGTGCGTACATACACTTGTATTGTTGAAAAACACGAGTAAAAAGATCACTCAAAGTGCAATAAAAAATTTCCACACAGACTGAATTTCTCTTCCTTGAGCGCATGACCAATATCCTAAGGAGGCCAAGAGCCAGACCAGAGAGCCATGTCCCTGACGCCTCCTCAACAGGATTCATGTATGACAATGCATTAACCAATTTGCACGTTGCTAAATGTATGCACACCGAGTGCTCCTTGTTTTTTGGGTGCCTAGTAGGACCTTTGGTGCACTGTGCAGTGCAGAAAGGGAAACTGTCTGCTTTAGTAGAACTAACGAGCCCTTTCACAACACATGAGATGACTTAAACTCTCCAGAACAAAAGTCACAGCAGTCAGGTGCTAAACACAAAAGCACAGCTAAATCCTGTCCTGGTCCTACAGATTCATCAAAACAAAACAACAAATCACTCCTGTTTTGTGCCACGCCATGTTGCTTATAGCATATTTAACTATGTTAATGTTAATTAATGTATCATATTCAGACACAGTTGTCTTCTTGGCCTGAGTGCAGACCAATTCCTTATTTTTCCTATCAAACCTTTAGCACCACAAAACAAAAACCCCAAACAAACATATTCACTGATTCAGAAAATGAAAAACGGAGATAGAAAGAAGGATGACAATATCTTGCAAATTAGTTACCATACAGGCAGATGTAGGAAGGCTCAGCTTCACTGACATAGCCAAACTCACAGAAGCCATAAAGCAGCTTTTACCCTTCACAAATGGATATCAGCCTGGAGGTTTCCAGACAAGCAGGTCCGTCTGCCCATTCCATGCAGTGGTAAAGCAGGTCTCTCATGCTCTGTGGTTATTCTCCTTTGGGGTGGTGAGCCCATACTACTTTCTGTGTACATTTGGTAGGTTTCTCATCCCCTTCTTTGCCCCCCAAGTTTAAAGAGAGATATGCTTTAAATTTCTGCTTCCCTTATGGAAACCTCTAATCAGAGAGGAATGGAGATACGCATCTTCCCTTCTCTCCCCTCAGTGTCCAGAGTCATCAGCAGGTTGTCCCAGGGCTACTTTCTGTTGCAGTGCGATCTGACAGTTTAACCCATAAGCTGGTAAGTTTGCAGTGGTTAGTTCTGCTAGCAGGGATAACAAAGAATCAACATTCTCTCAGTTCATTTTCATGTTCCTAATTATGACTCAGTGCAGCCAGCTTTGACCTGCTGTGTATTAATAAGCATTTAAGTCTGCATCCCTGTTTTTAACCCATTTGGACCCACTTCATTAATGTAAGTATGTTCTCTTCATCAATTGAAGACCTACTGCTGACCCAGACAACCCAAAGTCCTTCTAGAGAGAAAGGCAATTTATCTCTTTATGTTTCATGTTGCTCCCTTTCCATCCTCATTACAGTCACTTAGAAACTACTTCTCAGCTCTGCCATCCTCACCTCCAATTACTCAGTTCAAGCAGTAGTTGCAGTTTTCCCTTTGTTTTTGTGGTTGCACTATCTTACAGGGAAAACTGCAACTACTGCTCAAATCTCATGAGCAGCTGGGAGCAAATTTTAATTTCTGTATTAATTCAATTCGAGCACTACCCAACTGAATAGCCTGTGTTTCATGGGACTGGAGGAACCAATGAATCTATTCATTTGAGGACTTTTTGAAAGCTTTTACACTTCCAGTCAAACTGAAAAGGCTTCAGAAAGTAAAGAATAAAGCTGTCATGGGATAAAAAACCCTACACTGTAGCAAGGTTTTCAGCTTTCCTGGAAACAGGCAAACCTGTTTGTGCAAGGTTATGTAGAGGGACAGAGTCTCTACTCCCTTACGGGTACCTGGTCAAGGACCTTTCCAATACCAAACCATGCAACAAGTAAAGGGGGAGCCACAAACAACAGCACAGAGAGACACAAACCCAACAGATGAACCAACAGAGGCAAAGACAAAGAAACAAACCTAAATGACGGGTTATTTAAAAAACAACAGGCAAACTGGAAAAGTTGCAGCTGATGAGGATGCAAACCCGAGGGTCCGGGGTGTCCAAAGCGATTGGTGTAGCTGTGCAGATGTGTGAAGGATGTGCAGGAGTGGGGATGGGAAGAAGTGGACAGTGGTAGACAGCAAGGGGTACAAATGGACCAGTTACTTGTAAAACACAGACAGACAGCACTTGTAAAGACAGCAGTTATGCACAGACAGGAAGGTTCCTCTTCCTCTTTTCCTAAGAAAAAGCCATATTGTCCTTGAGTAGTGAAGACACCCCAAAGAGGAAAGAAATGAAGATCAACAGACTATCAGTGGCTACTAAATTTGCATGGCTTCACCAACTTGTTTGAAGTGCTGATAAATCTCTCTGGCTTAAAGCAGTCATGTCCCATTCAGCTACAGATGCATACATGGACATGCTAACCTGAAGTGATACTACAGAATGGAGATACGTTTTAGTTTTACTTTGCTTCATGCTGGTATGTGTTTAAAGATGTAAGCTTTTAGAGTGGATAATGATAATGCCCAGACTGATCTTTCTCTTCCTATCTTCTGTTTGACTCCACTTGGTAATCGCTAATTGCCATGGAAACCACTAAGTGCACCTTCAATTATGTCACTTTTCCCAATCAGATAGAGGTGTCAGGCAGATTAATATCTCTGTTTAAACAAGCAACCTTATATGGGGAAAGAAAGCAAGACCTTTGAAACTCCACAGGTTCTGCTGCTAAAAATCTTTGTTATCCTCATCTTTTGAGCTGTAAGATACCAGTAAAGGGTACTTCAGCATAAAAAACCCACAAAGATACTAGAGGGTATGTCAGAGTTAAGAATATATTCAAGATTAAAAAAAAACTGTCTCACATTAAATAGAAAATTTCCTACTTCCATTGTTGACACTCCACTTCAGAATCTGAAAAACACTTGCCCTCCAAAGGCTGCCATCTTCTCCTAGGAACTGCTTTCCTAGCTTGTCAACATGTCTGCATGTCAGACATAGCTCATGCAGGTAATAGCAAGACTCAGACAAAAAACTAAACTGCTCCTGTTGTGCTTTTTTCCACGCTGTGCCCACCTCTCTACTGATACTTTTTGACATAACATTTCCACTTCTTTTTTTTACCTCTTTACTAGACACTGCAGAAAAGTAGTTCTTTAAATGTTTCCAACGTTCTGTTACAAACGAAGTGGTGAATCCATGGTTTGATTTCAGAGGTGTAGAACCCCAGTCAGACTATAGAGTTAACAGCCAGATACTCCGCACTTCTGGAAAAACACACCACCTTCTGGTATGCAGCGAAGGAGTCCTAAAGGGGTAGTTCTAAAGGGGTATTAGTAGCTCTAGAAGATTTAGACTTACTGGAACTAGAAAACAGTGGAAGACTTGAAGCCCTATGTCAGAGAATAAATAATTATTACAAAGTGCAAGCAGAAGAGAATGACCATGCAGACATATTTTTAACTTCTTTGCCCGCATATCTGAACAAGATATCAAGATGACAAGGCAATCCTAGAAATCCTTAAGTAAATGTGACAAATATTGGACCTACGATTCCAGTCACACCCTATAATATAAATGAAATACAAAACTCTCCAACTTTAAAGAATTTTTTCATATGCGATTACATTGAAATATCCTAGTGCCACTGCTTAATAAAATAAAAACCCAATCTGATTCATACACGCTGATAGTTCAACATTCTTTTATATTAAGATTTATTAATTTAATACATTATTTAAATTAACCTCAGAATTATTTGGATTACAGCCTGGAACGAAAGCTCTTTATAGAGCTACTGATTGCCCTGATATACAAGGACTGGGTAAAAATTTACTGCAGCATTCACTCAAGTCTATGAAAGAGATCTAAACATCTAAGTCAGTTTTGCCAAAAAATTAACAACTTTTCATAAATTAAATCACAGAACTATACATGAGGTAGAATACTACTTGAAGAGCTTAACTGCAGATCGACACTATGGATCCAGCTGCTAATGTACTTGTATTTGTATAATTAGGAAGTTTACAAAAATAATGAGCATACCTCAAGCATCTTTTCATCCAGTTCAGCTCAGGGGTCAGATTAGGCAGCGTTCTTCTTCAGGGAGTGTCATGAAATTTATACAGCAGAATTTATGTTCTAAAGGCAGTCAACTGGAATCAAAGTACCATGTATAGTAGTACTTCCGTATTACATCTACCTTTAATATGAATCAAAGAAGATGTATTTTTTTAACACAAGAGGTCAATTATCTGCTTTTAATAGCTTTGAAATGTTTTCCCTTCAATTGTAACAGCACAGAAATTGTATGGAACCTGGAAAGACTGGCACAAGCTATTCTGGTTGACTCCAGATTTAAAAAAATGGCAAGCACGTCACAGAACATCACTCTGAAATTTTAAAAAGTTACAGAAACATAAGCAGCAATCAGCTGTCCAAGTTCTGCAACTCTAGACAGTATAGCCAGCTGTCTCTTGCCAGAAAGAAGTATCTTATAAAGAACTAACTCCTGTTCATCTCCGTCCTTCTAGAAACTAAGCCTGAACAAAGACTTAGGAAAGCTTTTGAAAAAGGCCTAAGTGTCAGTGTTTAAAAGAACCAAAAGTAAGTCTGCTATCATCACCTAATTCACAACAGAGGATGAAGCTCCTGTCAAAGGAAGGGTATCACTGAAAAGACATTAGCAATAATTAGGAGGGGTGTCTGTTGCACGAACAATGAAAATGGAGTTCAGTGTTGTCAGAAAACAAAGGTTTTTTAGGAGATGAAAAGTTTATTTATAAACTGCCAACATTTAACAAAAACAATATTACACTGTTTTCCATTTTCTACAGAAATACAATAACTTACGGTGCTTAGTCCATTTTGTCACTAATACATATAAAAACAAGTCTGCTGATAAGTGAGTGAAAAAAATCTGTTTACCAACCACCACAACTAAAATTGTACCTGTAAATTTTGGAAGACATCTGCATAGAATAGTTAGAACTGTAAGGGTGCTCTTTTTTATTTTGTAAGTCATTTTGTACTACTAGGATATGCAAAAATTTAATTAACATGCAATACAAAATATTTGAGATAAACAAGGTAAAACTCAGTGTGCACAACTGGGAAACAGTGCTAAGATGCCCTTCTATGTTTCTAACTGGACATCAGGAAAATGCATGTTTTATATGGTGGAATTCCAAATTCCCTTCACAGCAAAACCAGATTTATAACCATGAAAATCTATACTTGGCCAGGCTCCACTGAAGAAGGACTAAAGGTGTGTGGAAGTTATCTAGTACTAGATAACAACAAATAATTTTAGAACATCTCAGATCAACATTATGTAGATGCATTTTACAAAGTAGATTAGCTGTTAGCTAGTGATGGAAGGGTGACAAACGTGCAGTTTATTGTTGACCATAAATGTAGATAGCACACCTGGAGAACAGCAACACTCAGGCCATCCACTGTTTATTAAGACATTCCCGTTCAATATCACGTAAGTTATCACACAGCACTTAAAACCTCACCAGTCATCCCTAAATATCTGGCATGAACCTCGAGCACCGGTATCTATTTGCTATTGATATGCAATACTTCCAAAATGAAAGTGTTATCCTGGTTTGCACACAGGTATATTGTATGAAACTTTTTGCCACTAGAAAAGATGAAAAACAGGAGGTGGGGGAAAGAGGGAGAAAGAAGAGGGGAGAATAGAGGGGAATAAAAACAGAGGGGAAAAGGAAGCTTTTTTAGCTACTGATACCCTGTAGTACCCTTAGTTTCTCTCTAGCTGCCCTTTTAAACCTCTAACATTCCATAACCTTAATAGCTCCTTTTCCACAGTGCTAATGAGTATACACTACACTAACTGATTTTTTTACTGAAGCCATAAATACAACCATCTGTGAAAGACAAACAAGTCCCTCACAATTCATCACACTAAATGTGTCCTGGCTGTCAGGTAGAGGCTGATACTCTCTCCACAGCACGGCCTGATCGGACGCCAATGAAGTTGGCAGGAATTCTGAAACTCATTTCAACAGATGTAAAAATAAAGCATTCAGATTACAAACAAATAACCAAATCCTGCAAATTATTTCTTACAAGGACCCTGGTGGGTTTATTACTTGCTCCTTTCTGACCTAATGAACACCCAAATTAAGTAAGCCAAGATTGCTCATATCAACTATGGGCTTCCTTACATGTTCTTTCTACCTTGCAGCTAGTAAGAGAAAATGAAAAAAAAAAAGAAAACAAGAAGTATATGAGAGAAGCTTTTTTCAGCTTTGCATTTAGGATGACGAGCAATACTTTCAGTAATGCCCTGTGATTTCAGGTGCTCATTTTAGAACACTTCCAATGAATCACATTGTCTAAGAGGAAACAGGAAAGGTGCTAGCATTTTCCAGTAAAACTGCTTCCTTTAACGAAAGCTCTCAAATCCAATAATTCAAAATCAGAAGACACTCAAAATGAAGAGTAATGCTGAAAATATTTTTATGTGATTTATTTTTACAAAAAGAACGTGAGAAAAATACTGAAAACAAAGTACCAAAAAGACTATTTGTTGTTTGTATTTAAATACCAATTTAAGTCACTAGTTTGTGTTTGACATACTTTTCTCAGTCTCCTGTGATGCTAAATGCGCACGCATCCAAAACATGCTTGTCCATTTCCTTTCCGAAGGGCACATGAAAAATATCCTCCGGGTATTGACTGAGCACCCCCAAATTTTCTCAGCTTGCAAGACCTTACAAACTCTTTCACAGTCTCAAATACTCTCCACAAGCACTTGGAATAAACACCACCGCTAATGATTGGGTTGGTGTGTGCAGGCGTTCACCCAAGTGTCGTGATAATCAGGCAGATTAAGACAGAGAGGGGAAGTAATAGATCTCACTGCTTTCAGCAGACAGCCTGGCACTGACCCTGCTGGACTCAGACTCAGGACAGGTCATCCATGGAAGAGTCTGTTAGCAGAGACCCAAATGTGGGTGATTTTTGCAGTGTTCACAGGACATAAATACAGTTCCACCATCCACCCATTCACACATACATGCACACTTATTGTAGGAGAATAAATATAGATAATTTATTCACAGATAAGCTCTCTACTGATTACCAAAAAAAAAAAAAAGAAAATAATCCCCATCTGACAGGAATTCATCCTATGACAAAGTAAGACCAGTGAAAAACAAACTTAATGCTTTACATTCACTATCCTGTAGAACACTGGTCATTTAGCAGATTACCTTCCAGTGTCTTACTGTCCTGTCATAATTTTAGTCTTTCTGCTACAAAATTTATGATTTATCTAATTTATCTTGGAAATCTACATAAAATTTACAATGGTCACAACAGTGCATCTGAGAATTTTTCATAGAAAAAATATTGCAAAATATTATGTTTAAAACTAGTTGTATATCCCCCTAATAAGAAAGCTATGAGAATTAAATATTTTTGCACTTGATAAAATAAACATTTCCCTACATAGAATAGTACTTTGATGAACATGATGGTGTTAGAAAATTAGTGTTTATTGGCTCACTTGAACACTGTAGTGCTGTCACTACCTTGGATCTTAATGCTACTTAAAAATATTTAAGACATCTATTATTTTGAATATATGAAAGTAATGAGATTATATGAAGTAAAGTGTGTTCCCAAGCACACTTTTCAAGATGAGTATGCAGTTTTAAATGTAGCCATTTCAAAAAAGAAAAACTGGTACAAAAGGGAATGAATACAATAGGTATAAATATATTTTGCCTTCTAAACACAAATTCTGGTACCTCGTATCATTTATATGATTTTTTTAAACAACAGGTTAAAAAAAACCACAATCCTTTTATCTACTCATTACATGCAGCCATTCAGGAAATCTTACCGTATTAACGATGTACCAATTTCATAACTTTATTCACAATGAACATACAGGTGTACCTCATCCAAGAAAAGCTTTTTGTTTCACCGTAATTATATTCCATCCCCTAAAGAAAAGATGCACCTCACTGTGGGTTCTCCCATACTACACCTCTGTCTACGCGGTAGGATGTACAGCAGGTGCCAGAGGGTGCACATAATGATGTTTAAAAAGCCAGACTTCAGTAAAGAGTCCTGTTTTCCAGAATAACTCTGTTGCATGTCAGAGTTTGACAGCTATCAAAAAAGATTTAGCATTTAGAATCCTAACAAAAGGTTTTTAAATATTGAATCTAAGACCTATGGTGCATCAACACAGATGCTGCAAAAAGCTTCCCCATCATTACAACATATTCTGAGATACTAACTACTCTACTGAATACCACTAGGAAACTCAGAGAAGAAATCCAACAACTGTCAGGAGCTTCTGGCAAGGCTGCAACAGCAATTCAAGATACAGAATAACAGTATGAAGCAGATGAGTTGGTGAGGTCTACTGTATATCACTGGGTACAGTGTTAGCACGTGGGTAGATTATAAAAAACTATGCTAGACAAAAAAAAAATTAAAAGCCAGTTATTACATGTTTAGCTTTTTTTTTTTTTAATCAATAATTACAAATGGTAAAAATGCACCCTAATTCACTACAATAAACTATGCCCTGAGAAGTAACATTACACACTAAGCATAAGCCACTAGGAAGTGTCAGGTCTGCAGTTCAAAAGCATAATATATGGAATTCCCTGGAAGCATATTTCCTCCATTTTTCAGCAACCCAGTTGCTTCTTCAGAGGAAAAGACTAATGCAAATTTATGCTAATTCTAGTTTTTCTAACTTAAACTACAAGATTTTTTTTTTCTCCTTCAAACTCTCCCTGGAAAACTTGATGGATTCATTGATAAAGCTCTTGCTTTTCACATCTGAAAGAGGATATAGGCCTAGCATGAGGTTCTGAAATAACTGAGCCTGATGAACTCCACTTAAGGACATCAGTCAAAGTACTTTTTGGGAGGTAGTCAGTTACTCAAACACAAAATTAGGCCACCTCAACAATGCTTTGCTACATTCTTCTTTGCTGGTTGGAAGAACAGAGAAGAGGCTGAGAAGAAAACATACCTCTGAGTACACAGGGAAAATTATCTTAGACAGGGACACTGAACTTCCTTCGAAACTAACTTGAATGTTAAGTGCATTTGAGAATTGGTGAGTTACACCCTTTTCTTTGTATCTGACACTGATAAAACAGTAAGATTTAATTATAAATACCTCTCATTACCCAATGAGTGCAAAGATGCATTGAGAAGTGACATCTACGTTTCAGTGTCAGTTCCCCGCTTTTTCCAGAATTGCTCTAGGAGATACAATTCAGCAGTTGAGGGTTTTTCTCCCCACATTGTAAGTGCAATGGTTCACCTCCTACTAGCTTAAAAAAAAACCCCAAAGAGCACTCTTCCCTTACAGAAGGCAAAACAAAACTAAGCAAACAACAACTTGTCCAAAAATTTAACCATCAAATCTCTAAAGACTCACAACTTAAATTATTCTCTGGTACTCACATTTTGCTCAGTGTATTATATGTTTCTGAAAAGTAAGTTTTTTGAGTCTGTTTATGCAGACAAACCTTTCCAAAACCCTTTGTTTCTGTTCATCAATATTATACAGTACTGTTTTAAAAATTCATTAACTATCTACTTAGGAAAAAAATCACTCCCATCCATAAAGTCTAACTACACATTCTAATTAAGCAGCACTAGAACAAAACTGGAAATGCCAGAAATTTTGATTATAAGACAAAAATCTAAGCTTTCTCACTGTATTAGCACTTTGCTTATTTGTCTTAAAGCAAATTACATACAAGGTAATTAATCAAATAGTATTAACGGACAAGTTACTTTATCCCCTATTTAAATGACACACAGATTTTGTTGTATAAAGAATATGTAAGCAGTCAATAAAACACAAATATGCAGACATGAGTACATTAACAAATATTAATCAGAGCAGCTATAACAATGCATTCCAATAACTTCATACAAGTTTGTTATTGTAGCTATCTTTAATGCTGCGTTTCTCCAGTGACTGTAACACACAAGACAAACAAAATGCCAGTGAAATAACAGTTACTGTATTTAGCAGCTGAGAATTTACCACTTAAAAACGTGATTCCTTCTATTTCAAATTCCATAGTTTCAAATTATATTTGTTCCTCGAAACCCTTTGTTTCTAGTACAAATTTCTACAAAGACTAATCCAGTGAACAAAAAGAATCAATTCAAATGACACATACTACAGCAGAAGACAAAATTAGGAAAGATGCTGAACTTTACATGAAGATGTTTACAGATGTACATAGTTTCATTCTATATATGAAGAAACTTCAGAGAGTGAGAGCCTTGTATTCTGCAGCTTTTGCTGGACTTTTTTCCTGCAGGACTGTTCACTGACTACAGTTTTAGTCTCTGATCTCTGAAACATAAAACAGCTGAAATGCCTTATGTAAAGTAGCCGTGCTTAGTATGTTAACTACCAATGGCCCAAAGCCACTTTCTTTTTTTTCAAGCATTGCCCAAATGGGAGTCTGCGGTAATACCAAGTCGTTAGACAGGTATGCTGCAAAGATCATAGTTCCAGAACTTCACATCAGTTTTGAGCTTAATGCAGTATGTTAGAAGTATCTCTTCAATAATTTCATGCATGAGGCTTCAAGACATTGACAGTTTGAAGCAATTTAGATACTATTTTCCTTTTTCATATAATTTATATTGTTACTATTAAAAATTAAAGCTCAAATTTAACAGCCTACTGTTTGCATTTCCTTCAAACAGAAAGATATGACTTGTTTCAATTTCATTGTTTAGTTTTCTGGTCTGCAAACATTTCTAAATGTAACTATTCTAACTGGATTTAAAAAATAAAGGGTGGGGGAATATTTCCATCAGGTGCAAACTTTAAAAACCCACACTTATGAGTTATACTACAGCCATGAGTGTTTGGCAAAAGTAATAAGAATATCAGCACCATCTCTAATCAGAGTTCTCAGAACATTTTCCAAGTACTAAAATTTGATGCAACTCTATTCAGTTACATAGGACCAAATCTTGTTTTCCTACATCACTTGTGCTGACATGAATAGGAACTACACACATGTATGTGAGGGCACCTGCTTAAATGTTTATGACAAAAAAAGTTCAAAAGCACAGAACTTCCACAGTACAGCTCTACAAATGCTAATTAAGACTCCAGATTATAGTCTGGAAGAACTATATAGTGAGTTTCAAATCAGATTCTAATGTTAGTATTTTCTTCTGAAAGCCTTGATCATTCTAGTGCAAGAAGAGAGAATCTCTTCCCTTCCACAGTTCAAGAAATGTTTCTTATCATGCTCCCACTTCCAAGATTGCTCTTATAACTAGTATTTTTCTCATAAACAGGTAATTTCTGCCCAGGTAAACAGAACACACAAACACACTACTAAGTAATCTAGGACCAAGAACCTGATCTTCAGTACATCGCCCCCCTGACTTCACATTTTCCAGGTTCATACGAGTCATTAATGGGGTACTGTTAATCAAACTGACCCAGGCTACTACACATACTTTAATGTATCATCCACATTTAATAAACATCAGATCCCCTGGGATGTGTAAAAGTTCTTGCTCAAGTTAAGTTCTTACGTTCAGACTCCTGTTCAAACTTGAACCTACCCATTTATCAGTGATTATTGAGGCAACACCTCATGACAAAACTATCCTCTCAAGCCAATCCTACACCTCCTTCAGACAACAATTACATTCTTCTGCAACTAAAACCATCAACCAAACCACCACAGCATCCCACAGCACCTCAAAGCAAACAACCATGTAATACATCCATACCTATGGAGAGGCAGGTGTCGATGCCCTCTGAGACAAAGCTTTGACATGGAGATGCTCAAGCCTTGATCAGTCTTATTTATATACTGTAAACAGAACAGTGTACATTTAGAAATGTCATTGTTAGCTACTTTGTGTCTGAAATGAATCATGAACATACTCTCAAAGACTAGAGGTGGTCTGTTTTCATTTTGAAATGCAAGAGTAAACTCCATTCATCAAACTACTTAGAAGTGCAGGAACTTCACATTTCGAGTGCTTTTTTTATTCAAAGTGATATCTTTTGAGCAGGCTACCTGTGTTTTTTCTCCCTCATGATTTCTCTCTATGCCCAACAGAAACAGCATCTTGAAACATACGGTCAAGAGGCATTTGGGGCAGGAGATATATAAAGCAATTATGGCAAGGACACTAACTTGAAAATCTAATCCCCCCAGAGAATAGTCTACTTTTAAAAGAGGCAATGTTGCCATTGTACAGACTTCTACAGTTGTAGAATGTTTCCTCTGGCTCTGTGGACCAGCACAATTCTACTAGCGTAAAAAATCCCTTTTACAGACAAGTTCTAAGGAAATGACAAAATACACCATTAATATTTAATTTCAAATTCCCTTAAAATTTACAGTTATGTAAACAGATATGTATAGTTGGAGTAGAACTCTTCCTTAAGAGTAAAAAAGGAAAAAAAATAACCCAAAGACTGAAGCTCTGCAAGAACAAAAGAGAAGAGTTAGCTCTCTCCTTGCTGTCACATTTTTTTTAACTGTATAGTCTCAATGACCAGTTGGAAGAGTTACTTTTTACTCCATCCAATATTGGACTTGAGGGTCTTGGTAAAGTACAAGTTACCAATGTGTGATTCAGCAGGGTGAGAATCTGTAGTGTAAATAAGACATTCGGAAATGTGTACCAAGTGTGATTAATTCTGGATTGTTGACATAAAATACATAAATAAACACCAAGTAAGAAATGAAGGTAAAGTAGTCTGTCTTACGAAAACTATTTCCAAATACAGACACATACAGCTCTGACCATGGGTGAACATGTATTTGAACTGTCTTCTGCCATGCTTTCCTGTATCTGCTTATCAGGATTTCAACCTCATAGACTTTCCTATCAAGCTAACATGACAATTAATAAGCAAACAAAATCCCAGTTAAAACAGTAAAAGGCATGACAGCTCCAAAACTGATACTGGAGCCTTCAGAGAGAAACACTGTATTCTGGTGTTCTACCAAAGACTGCTATACAAAAATAATAGCATTCACTGAATATAGTCTGAATCCAGTAAGGTATTAGCATGATACCATACAGGAACAAACCGGCAACAGGTTTAGCTGATACCGACAGATTCTCCCATTCTTTTTTCAGACACTCTATTTCACAAGCATTTCAAACTTTTTTTCTTTTACCTCCTTTTTTGTTCTAAGTCAAATGATTCAGAGTCCATCTTAATGCAAATGTTAAAAAATAAGAAAATGGCATGGTAGGAAGCTGACGAGTGATTTCTTAGAGAGATTAAGTAACAAACTGCATTTGCTTAACAAAAATGTATGCCAGTTCTTTAATAAAGTGACAGACTTCTACTCTGAAACATAACTTTAGGACTGACCATCGAAAGAGAGAGAAACACAAGTTAGCTAACACTTGCAACCAAGACATGCATTTGTGTCTGAAAAGAGAATATTGCACTAAGAGAAGAACCCTGAAAGCTTTAAATGATTCCTTCACTGACCTAAAAAAGTAACTAACCATTTTCTATAAGCAGTAGCAAACCTGGCTTGGTCCACATCCCTACAAGTTGATAATACTTTATCAACAAACCGGTATTCTGTTTCTGGACCAAGAGAGTCCTGCACAGGAGCACGCTTCATGCGTTTTGTTTCTTGGGTATAGCCTTGTTTGCTGCTGGATTCACTCAAACCATCAACATCCATAGCTTGTGCCACATGACTTGTTGCAGGACTGTGGTGGGTATTATTCAGAGTTTCATCACTGCTGTCCACAGATGATACCACTGAACTCAGGAGAGGAAGTTTGTTGCTTAAGTGCTGTTGAAGGTAGAATACACACCTTCTTCAAAGGAAAAGAAAAGAAGAAAGAAAGAAAAAGAAAGTCATGCACTGAAAATAAGATGCTGAACTGTTTCAATTCATTTGCCATCCCACCGGATTTCCCTCACAGACACAAAATCTGCTGTCTCTGCTCACGCTGTATTAGAAAGGGCTCCATGTCACTTTGGCAAATCTACTGTTACCTAGGAACCTGCACCCAGCTGGTAAAGCACACATTTTCTGCAGCCAATCTTCTTTCCTTCATTTTGTCCATTTTTTGTTGTTTAAACATTTAAATAGTGAGGCGGCTCGTTAACAGCATCTTGTGTCTCTTGCACAAATTACACGGACAAGTGGAGCTTATGCTGCAAGATATTTAAGCCAAATCAAACTTCCCACACAATAGTTCTGATTATGCTCTTAAACATTTTCCAAAGGCTTAATGCATAGTAGCTTAAAAATCTTTTATTGAGTGGTACTTTCTAAAAACAGAACAAATTGTTTGGAAATATCATGAGAAGAATCATCCACCAATCAGAAGGAAACTCTTTTGACCAAGTCCTCTTACCTATGACACCACAAGGTTTCGTGCCCTGGGTAATTATCAATCAGTTCAGCACAGAGCTCCATCTCTTCGTCTAAACGGCGGGGGAGATCCACGCTTTGCTCCTCCGCACAGGAAGCTTCTGTCCCTGCGCTCTCTTCCTCCTTCTGAAGGCTAGGGTTTTGTTCATTTACCGTTTGATTCTGTACCAGTATGTTATTGTCAGTCACCGTTCTGCGTATCAAGGAATTGAGTAAGAACTGGCGGTAATGAAATCCACTGTGGTCTGAGACGTGCATGGATACCCAGTATTTAGTGGATGCAAGTTCATCGAGGAGAACCTGAAACAAAATGCAGGGACAGCCATCAACCACTATAAAGGGGGAACTTACCACTACTGTTTCTGCATTAAGGTAACCTCTTCTTCGGGGATTTCACCCACTGTGGTAATGGCTTAAGAACACACAGAAAATGAAACACCACTGAGCCTTTTCCACTGTGTGCTGAAAAGCATCTTGGCACCCCTGCAGAAATAAATTAATACCTCTTCCAAACTCTGAAGAGGCAGGTTTTTCAGAAACCTGCCCACAAGCTGAGTGGGAAAAAAAACCCAAACCACTTCTGATACAAAACAAGAAGTGGTTTAAGAATCTCAAAATGGTTAGCAATAAATAGTATTTAGAGGAGGCACAGACTACACTGCTATTAGCTTTAAGAATTTTACTTTTTACCCAGTGGATTGTGGGTGTCAGAAGGTGGTTGAGTTGCTTGAAAGGAAAAAACTCCAAACTTAATTTACACCTTCATTTTCCATGAGAGAATGTCAACCATAACATTATGTTTAAAGTCCTAGAGCCCGTGAAATATAAAAGAACTTTGTCCATAATCAGGTTGCTTGATTTTACTACTGAAGAACCTCTAGAAAGGCTTTCACAACAACTCTGGTAAATACTTAAATTAGCAACTGTAGCTCTGTTTTTAACACTGCTGGCTCCTGTGAATTGTCTCTTAATTCTGAGTGCTTTTAAACCTTCAAAATTCATTTCTGGAGAGAAATGCAAGTTTGGCTACCAGACAAAGCTTCTTTTACTTTGCTTCCCTGTTGGAGCCAGTAGTTTGTTTTCTTTCATGGGCCTTAAACTCTTTCCTCAGACTGCTTCTCCTCTGGAGCTTAAACTACC
This sequence comes from Melanocharis versteri, assembly GCA_013397845.1. Classification (NCBI taxonomy): domain Eukaryota; kingdom Metazoa; phylum Chordata; class Aves; order Passeriformes; family Melanocharitidae; genus Melanocharis; species Melanocharis versteri. The sequence goes on from VZTG01004085.1 coordinate 167,944, forward strand.
CAAAGAGATTAAAACTACCTTTTCAATTTACTTCTAAAGACTTTGAATACAATCTTACGGTATACTCTTGCTTTTAATCTCTTCTCCTAAGCTACCTACAATCACTTAACAGGACCAGCTGATGCAAAACAACTTTCATAGGTAAAAGTCTTTCTTTCAGATACTGCAGCACAAAAGCCACAACCTCCCACAAAGAAAACCATGGAAGCACACAAGGCTAGCAATACATCTTTTCTAGGGGCATCTATTCTAAAATAAATTGGAGCAAATACAATGCGAACAGTGTCTTCTACCCAAGATAGTCAACATGTTTTTCTAAATCTTGCCAAAAGATATCAGCATCACCTTCCTTTTAGAGATCAGCAAACTGAAGTGCAGTATTAAGTAACAGTCCACACATGGGGTTCTTATGGGGGCTAAAACTCCATGTCCAGATCTGCACTTTAAACCGTAAGATCAGCTTTTCCTTTCTCCATAGAACTGAGCTTGGTATTTTAAACTTCTGAACTTCAAAATTTAGAAGTCTATTAAGAACAACATAAGGCTCAGAAAAATCAGATCAGCCTTTATTCAGCTGTGATTGACACTATACACATTTATGCTCAACTGAGACCTTGGAAGAATCCAATTCATTTATCTGAAATATTTATAAGCTACAAATTTACAGGGGAACATCTTATTTACACATCTTAACTTCCTGTACAAAGGGAACAAAATTATTCCCAGCATCACTCCCTACCTGAACCAGAATACCTCTCTTAAAAAAGCAACACAGAAGATTGCCATTAAAACTTCTTCAGATCTACAAAAAAGAGCCTCCTATCTAGGAACCTCAGAGTACCAGTGGAAGATGCTTCAAACAACTAGAAATAAATGAAAAAGCCAGCTAATAACTGGTCTGAATTCCAAGACGTTCTTTCTTACAAAGCCAGCTTTCTCCATTTCCACCTCTATCAGTACAAGCCCTTGTACAAGCCCTCTGCTACTGTTCGGTAAAGAAAGAGGAAACTGTATGAAAACACCTCCCTCCCCACTCTTGACAACCTCTTTTCTACCTCTGGTGGTGAGATGACTACCATGGAACTGGCAGTCTCCCCCAGAACAGGACATGTGTGCTCAGTGACCTTTGTCTCAAGCTCTGGGTCTGCACTCCCTCTTACACCTTCCCTCTCGCTGTGCTTGCTTGTTTTAGAGCGCTTTTCCAACTGTAAACGGCAGACCAAAACTTCCTCCCTGGTCTGGGACACTGTGGAAATGAAAAGGAACGGGGGAAACAAACTTTTAAGGATAACCAGATAAATATAGCAATGTCCATTCCCAGAAACTAGTACCTCTGGAGACCGAGTAATCTAAGAAAAAGCCAAGGCCTTACTGGGGATGGCTACAAGAAAAACTACTTTGTGTCTCATGAACATGTTGTCTTCTGGGCATCACACAAGAGAAGTGTTGCCTCATGACAATTACTCCATCACTTGTTTGTTAGCTTGTTTAATTGTAGGGTCTGATCAGTCAATCTCCATCCTTTAATTATGAAATTGGATATTCCAATCTAAAGAAAACAAAAAAGTTTGTCAATCCTTGCTGAACTACATTCTATTTTTCTACCTGCATGATTTCACTGAAGCAACATGGTGTGTACGAATTTTAATACTATACCCCTACCACTCTCTTACCCTGGCTCCCTAACTAATTATGCACCTGCCATTTAGTAGGTATCTGGAGCCTATGATCTAACCACTAACTGTACAGTCACGTGAGAAAGCTGAAATCAGGCTTTCCAAAGCAAGTACTCCAACACCAGAAATATCAGACTAGTTTCAAACAATCTATTCTTAACAAACCCTTGATTGAAAATAATGAACACTATTCAAACACTACATCAACTTGCTAATGACATTCAAATTCTGCAGCTAGAACAAACTGAAATTTCTATATTGAAAGAAGATAATGTTTTTCACTGTCTAGTGTAAGAAAGAAGAAACATCTATATCCTGTAAGAAAATCTTCCTACTGGGCCAAAACTTCCTCCTCTAGCATTTTAAATCTTTTTCCCAGAGCTTGAGCTGAGATTCAGTCTGCAGTAGCATTAGGATTACCAAATCAAAGGAAAAAGAATAATGAAAATCCTATTACACAGCCTACCTCTTGAAATCCTCCAAAGGAGGCCAACAGCTTCATTAATGATAAACCTGTTTTGAGAAGTCATATTGAAATGATAATACAGTTTATGTTTCTGGGCCTCTGCTTTCTTTGTACACTTCAGACTACAGGCAAAGTTTGTATTACAGCAGAAATATTGCCCTAAACAATACAGGTACTCCTCAACTTCCGGCAACCTTGCAAGAACTAAATGGCTGTAGAAGAAGTGACTGTTTCATCTGCCAATTTTTCAGCATGGTTTTGGTCTTGCATCTTGGTGAAATTTATCATACTTTTCAGGTATTCAAACACAGAAATTGCTGAAGGTGCAACATGAGACACCAAGCAAGCAAACAATCTCTACAGAATGTGTAGGGATGGGGTCAGAAAAGCCAAGGCAAAGCTGGAACAGGACCGGGCAAGACGCGCAAAGAATAACAAGAACGGATCGTGTAAGTATACAGGTCAGAAAAAAAAGACCAAGGAGAGTGTATGCTCCCTGATAAGCAAGAAGGGTGAACTGGTGGCAGCTGATATGGAGAAGGATGAAGTACTTACTGAGTTCTTCGTCTCAGTCTTCACTGGCAGTCAGGCCTCCCACTTCCCTCAAGTCCCTGATCCTCTAGATTCGTGGGGGGGGGAGTGAAGTCCCTCCCACTATAAGCAAACAGCAGGTTCAGAACCCCTTAAGGAAGCTGAACAGCCACAAGTCTATGGGATCTGAAGATCCACATTACAGAGTTCTGAGGCAACTGGTTGATGTTGCTAAGTCACTGTCCATCATACCTGAAGTCACAGCAGTTAGGGGAAGCCCTCAGTGACTGGAAAAAGGGAAACATTGCTCCCATTTTTAAAAAGGGGAGAAAGCAAGATCCGAGGAACTTAAGACCGGTAAGCCTCACCTCTGTGGTGGGCAAGATCATGGCGCAGATTGTTCCAGAATATATGCTAAGGCACATACAAGACAAGGAGGTGACATGAGGCAGCCAGCAATCATGCCTGACCAATCTGGTGGCCTTCTACAACAGAGTGATAGCAGTGGTCAACAAGAGAACACCAACAGATGTAATCTATCTAGATGTGTAATGCATTCAATATGGGTTCCACACGACACCCTTATATCCAAACTCGAGACAGATGGATTTGATGGAAGGTCTATTCAGTGGATAAGAAACTGGCTGGATGGATGCAGCCAGAGGTATGGCCAATGGGCCTATGTCCAGGTGGAGACTGGTGATGAGTCCCTCAGGGCTCTGTTTTGGGATTGCTGCTCTTTAGTATCTTCACCAATGACATACACAGTGGGATTAAGTGCACCCTCCGCACATTGGCAGATGACAAGAAGCCGAGCAGTGTAGTTGACACAACAGGATGGGATGCTAGACAGGGAGATCTGGACGAACTTGAGAAATGGGCCCATGAGTTCAACAAACCCAAGTGCAGGGTACTGCACCTCGGCTGGAGTAATCCCAAAGTGAGCACAGACTGAAAGTGAATGAGAACAGTCCTGCGGAAAAGGACTTGGGTGTTCTCATGGATGAAAAGTTGGAAAAGAGCCAGCAATGCCCACTTGCAGCCCTGAAAACCAACTGCATCCTGGGCTGCATCAAAAGCAGCATGGCCAGCAGGTTGAGCGAGGGGATTCTGCCCCTCTGCTCCACTCTGGTGAGACCCCACCTGGAATGATGCATCCAGCTTCAGGGTCACCAGCATAAGGATGTGGACCTGTTGAAGCGGGTCCAGAGAAGGGTGACAGATGCTCCGAGGACTGGAGCACCTCTCCTTATCAGGACAGGTTGAGAAAGCTGGGGTTGCTCAGCCTGGAGAAGAAAAGGCTCTGGGGTGACCTCACTGTGGCCTTTCTGCACCTTAAGGGGACTTACAAAAATGAGGGAGAGGGACGTTCTACATGAGTAGATAGTGACTGAACAAGGGGTAATGGTTAATGAAAGAGGGCAGGTTTAGATTAGGTATTAGGAAGAAATTCTTTACTGTGAGGGTGGTAAGGCACTGAAACAGGTTGCCCAAGAGAGGCTGTGCATGCCCCATCCACTGAAGTATTCGAGGCTAGGCTGGATGGCGCCCTGAGCAACCTGATCTAGTGAGTGGCATCCTTGCACACGGCAGGGTGGTTGGAATGAGATGGAAGTCCCTCCCAAGCCAAACCATTTTGCGATTCTATGAGACTGCATATTTTTGTGAAAATCTGTAATGCCTCCTTTTCCCCTGTTCTCCTTATTTGTTTTTTTCCTTGCATCACATCTTGCAAATAATCACTGTATAATTCTGCCTCCTAAAGTTACCTAGACACAAATTTTATCTCAAATTTCTCGCTGTCTTTTACGTTACACACTTTTTCCTAATTTTCCTGTATCCCAAAGACCTTCTGCTACGCCTTCTGATGAGATGCACTGGTGGTGTCATGAAAAACACTTAGAGCCAACACGGAGACTTCCCAACAGGTGGAGGAACAACAGCACCAGTGAAATTTTGCCAGAGGTAAGAGAAACCAGATGGACAACTCTAGACAAAAGCATCACTTCCACAGTCTTCATTCTGAAAAAATAGATCAGGAGGGGAAGTGGGATGGCAGGCAAAGCAAATGAACTTTGGAATGATCAAACAAATAAAAAATACTTCCTTCACAGGCACACTAGTGATTTGCCACAAAAAGCACTCACAACAGACTAATTCCAAAGAATAATTCCAATTATGCGAAGAGTTATTTCTATTACAATGTAATTATTTCTCTTCAATTAAATTAGTAAGGCATAGCAAGTGCAAAAAGCACTCAAGTTGTTATCCTGATCCTCAGACTACCGTTACCAGTATAATGGACACAGAGCTGTTTAGAACTTATTTTAGCTTTTTGTTTGTTTTAAGGCATAATACTACTTGAATTTTCTTTAACAGCGCTAACTCCCCTCACCTTTTAATAAGCTATTAAAGATATCAAAGTTCCTGTTTTCTATTAATATACACCTCTAACCCTAACGTCTAATCTTCAATCTATCTCAATCCTGCAATTTTTCTGAGTTTTCTGAAAACTACCTTTTCATATAAACTTGCTAGGCAGACGAGTCCAAATTCTGCCCTGTTTCTGCAATGGACATAAAAATAATGGCTATTTTGACTCAACAATGTCCAGTAAATTCCTCTCTTACAACCCTATGTGGCAAAATGCAGCAGCTGCTGTTCAAAGTGAGTGATGTGTCACTGTATCAACCTAATATTCACAAACAATTCACCTAACAACTTAGAAAACACAGTATTACAAAACTGCCTATATAATTTTAGACCATGTCGCATTAACTAATTCAATTTGCTCATATCTTGATGTTACAGATGCGAAATATTCAACACTGCAGAAAGTGTCCCTGCTGTCCCTGAAATAGTTTAATCAGCTTCTAGTGTAAATGCTGTCAAAAATACTGCTGGAGCTGAAGAAATTAGTTACAAGCACTACTATGCTTTCTCCAAAATTCCTGCTGTCTTTATCTGGTCCTTCAATATCGTGAAACCACAGGTAAGCCGAAAAAGCGTATCAAAACAATGATATTACATTATCAAAATGATATCTGTTACATATTACCTTTTTTCTCTAGTAGGAATTTCAAGACTAGTGCCGGAAGAATTACTTAGAGTTGCCCATTCCTTCGGCTCACACAGTCCCATCTATACTCTTCCCACATATACATTAGCACATAGTACTAAGAGAGAAACAGAACTCTGCATACAGGCAAGAAAAATGTGTTATTTCCGCTGAGCAGAACCTGCTTACACTGGCAAGAAAAACGCAAAACATACTCACTGCAGTATTTTGCCCACTTTCTTAAAACATTCTTAGCTACCTGCAATAAATTCACTTGATACTCTTCACTCACGTTACACAATCTGCTTCGCAAATCAGTATTTGGGTTTTTTGGATATGAAAATTTAAGAATTTATTCTCTATTGTATTATACCTTGACAGTGAGCTTTGCCAAATGCTGTAAAACCCAGATGCGATGGGACCAGGCATTGTAGTTGCTTGGATACCTCCCAGCAGCTTCGGAGCAGACATTCATTTCCTCCTGCACTAGTCGGTGAATTCTCTCCACAGGTGCTGCTCCCAGGTTTCCTTTAGTCGCAAGACTGGGCAAGGAGTTTTCCTGAATTAGTTGTTGCAGCACCCATCGTCTGGTTAAACGATGTAAAGCGTTAATGGTGAGAGAGCAATTTTAAGAGAAAAAAAAGTTTTTTCATTTGCACAAGTCAAATCTTTCCAGTATTTCTATCCTCTGAAGCTAGGTAATGAGTGAGTACTAAACAACCATCTGAATGCTTGCCATGCGAAAAGCTATGACATGATGATCACACTCCAACACAGCTGTATCAGTTTGCTCACTCTAAGGGATCATGGCTACTTACAGCCTACTAAAATAAAACAGAAGGAAACAGCAAATTTTTGAAGGAGTGCAAGCAGCGTGTACATGTTTCAAAGTCTCGCACAGTGCTAAAATGAAGTATCCGAAGTGAGACAGAAAAAAGTGATTTAATAAAAAAATTAACTCTGCTTAGTATCTTTTACATCTGACAGTACTGCACACTGCAATTCAAATTAGTTTCTGTACATCAGCAGCAGTAGCAAAGTCCAAAAGGTTTACGGTTTCAAGGGCTATAGGTATACGCAAAACAAATGTTTTTACTGGTGAATTACACATATTTGATTTCATGTGTCTGAGATAAACACAGATTCCTACATGTTTTGGTTTTTTATTTTACTTTCGACAGAGTTTTAGTAGTATTTTTAGAAGCAACCTCAATGCTGCAGCCCTTACACAAAAGGGTTCTACAAAAATGGGTTACAGATACATGAATTTCCACAGAGCAGCTCATGTCAATGGAATTGCAATGGTCTGACGTGGAATGCTCTGGAGAGAAGGAGATCCTCTGGTCTGTGACACAGAGGTTATCCTGTTTTGTAATGGCTTGCATCGGGTCCAAAACAAATGATTTGCTGCTTTCAGAAAGGTGTCATTCCTGGTTAAAAGAAATCTATAAATAAAATAACAGTAATAAACTCATTTTGTTTAAAGAGAGAATTCTACTTTGCAAGCCATATAAAAGATTTTATATATATATACAAATACATATATATGTATATATATGTACAAAAAATAAGTTAACCATGTACTAAAAAAAATTGTTAATTCATCTGCTTTTTGCCCCATTTGAAAACATTTATAATATACTTGTTCACTGTGGGTTTTATACACATTGTATGTTTTTCTCTCAGTCATCAGAAAAGGACAAAGTATTGGAAGACAATGTTAAAAATAATTTATAAGAATGCAATTTTAAACTGTGTTTCTCAGCAGAAAATTACAAGCAGTGTATGAACACTTTCTTCCTATACACCATTTGTTTTAAATAAAGATGTACAGCCAAGCAAACCAGGCTCTGACTGCTGTGTAATGGTATTTTATGAAATTTGATAATTTTGAAGATCTAATTCTTGATTTTTAAAGATGTCTTTGATCCAAACATCACCTTTTAATATTTTTTGACTTCAGCTGACAGTTATGCAAGAAATGGAAAATTCAAAAATAGTCTAGGCAAAAATACTTGATGATAGTCCCTCTTTTAACAAAAGACATGTATTATTTCATTAACATCAACTTCTGAGTAAAACCAGAAAGACAAATTATTCAAATTCTGTAATTATTTCAGTTTCTTAAAATGGGTATGTTTTATAAAATAAGGAATTCAGGTAAATTATATATGCAGGAGAGAGTGAAAAAAATACAGACTTTATGGTCTCTGTGGCTACAACATAAAAAAACCCATAAAATTAAATTAGATCTACTTTCTAGGTAATGCAATCATAACCTCAGAAGATTTAAAATATATTTCTGGAACCTGTTGAATATCATGGTATGATTTGGGTTTTAAGCAAAATTTCCTCCAACTGATTTGGAGTCACTTTCACTTTTGTTTCTATTGCTCTTACAGTTCCTGGAATTACTACAAACAAAAGATTGTTAAGTGACAACTGCACAATCAATAGATATACTGACTGTATATGCACAAGATATATCTGAACCCCCAAAATATACAGCAGGAGGTCATCTAACAAAATGAATGACAGGTATCCTGACATCTTTAGCGAGTGTATCTGCCATGTATAAGAAAAAACAATTTGGATATGTGTTACTCAATTTTATTCGTAGCCCAATTAGAGGTTTTTGCATCTTCTGTCTGAGATTAATACCATGGGGAAATAGAAAACCCAAAATTAATCATTCTGCTGATGCAGAAAAATATTTTTGCACATCTTATTTTCTAACATGTATCAATCATGGTCAGCATATCCAAATCCAAGCCAAACATTTGTACAATCATCCTCAAATATACTTTTCTGATGTAGGCAAATAAAACAAAGAACAACAAATTATGACACTATTAAAATACACCTAATTTAATTTTGCATGGAAATTATAGAATTTTTTATTATTTCTAAAATGTAAATTAATATAAAGAACCTAACATTCTGACTTATTTGATAAAAAAATATTGATCATCACAGCGATATGGATGGCACCAGGTTCAGAACTATTAACATGTAAAAAAATCTTATTTTTCTGGCGTTAGCTGCCATGTAGAAAAGATAAACTATGACAAACTGCAAGATTTTTTTCCCATTACAACTACATACTTTTGCAGCATGAGAATGATGAAAAGACGTTGAGCAACAAAATTAAAAACCAATTAATTGTTCTTGTTGCTGTATCAATGAGACAGCTTGGAATATTCCATGTATTGCTTTCTAGGTTTACTTTGAGAATTTTAAGCTCATGCATGCACTGACGAGTTTACCAACAACTTCTCCTTCCAAAAATTCTCATGTAGTCAGTAAGTTTTGTTATGTTCTTTATAGACTATGAAGCCCCTAATGCAGTATCAACTTTACAGCTGGCCTAATGCTGGACATGTTAAACACAAACACTGAAAACTGCTTCCTAATGTGCTACATTTAAATCTCTTTAGGGCTGTCTATAAAAGGATGACCCATCCTTTTATTTCTATCAGGAAAAAAGATCACACATGTACAAAGTTTTTTGGTTTTGGTTTTGTTTTTTAAAGTTGAGGAATGGATCTATACATCATTTGGCTCTGCTACAGGCATTTTATGGTCAGTCATGACTGAGATGGTTAGCCTTGTGCATTTGAGGAACCCTGGAGCTAAATTTTTCAAACACGTGACCCATTATTTCAATATCCAGTAGTGGTGACTGAATGATTTGGCTTAAGTTAGGAATAATAAAACTAAATTCACCAAACCAAAAGGACCAGTAGTGAAATGGAAAAAAATCCAGCTTTATTTACAAAGATTGGCTTTAACAGAATCTTCGCTTTCTGAAATGCCTGTAGACAAGCAATACAGTAAGCAATAAGTTCGAGGGAAAGGAGGAACCTACAGTGCTCAAATACTTACTATCAATGGAATCAGTATTTTAAGCTGAGAATTTTAGGTGCTGCAAGACATGCTAAACCTCTAAGGAAATTTATCCCACCTCTAAAGTTTATTAAAAAAGTATGCAGCAGAAAAGGTGCATATGATTTCAGTTCTAAGTGTAGAATATAGACAGGTAGCTTCAAAAGCCAAAGCACAGTATTCTGCAATGACTGGTTCAAAGAATCTGATATATTTCTAGATGTCCTCCTGCATCTATGACTCTCCTTAACCCAAGAACAGGAAATTAAAAAACCCTGGGAGAAATGTTTGAGGTGTCAATAGAAGGCAAGGGAAACCAACCTATGAATCCATGTTTCTGGACTCTTTGGAAACTTGGTTAACGCCAGTTTTCCAAGATGCAAATCTTTAAGTGGATTTAAAGTGCCAGACAGTATTAATTCTTTCCTACAAAAGATAAAATAAATCTGTGTGAATAGAAGTAGTAACCTGAAAACAGAACACAAATCCCAATAACAAATTGCATGGCATTTCCTTTGTATCGTAACAGAACTTCACTGTCAAACTACAAGAGTTTAAAAACCCTTTAGTGCATTAATCTGTTCTACTGTACTATACATATATGCACAAAGAACTTTACCTTAATCTGAACACATACGACCCATTAGTTCTCAAACCTACCCAGAAATTACTGAGTAAACTACCAATAGGGTGACATATATGAATAAGCATCCCTTCTTGCAATTAAGCCCTTAAATCACTGTGTACATCTGAAAATACTCTTACACATGGCACCCCTCCACATTTACTTTTAGTTTTTAAATACTGTTCAAGACACAGTGTCAAGGTTCCCTAAATTTATAAAGAAAAGGGAAATACTCTCTTTGTGTAGAATATTTTACAAACTTAACAAAAAAGCTGAAATTGCTAAGTCTACTTACATGTAAAACAATCTTTGGTTAAAAAAAAATTTAAAATTTGCCTTGACAAAACTTAATGTTCATCCAACACAAGTCTTCCTAGAGTACCTCCAACAGACAGAGCAAAATGAAAATCTGTACTCGGCCTTCTCACCTTCTTTGCACAGAATTCCCTGCCCCTCACCCTCTTCCTTCTAGGTTTATAACTCCTATTGCCTGTCCTGAGCATGTTTGTAGACATCACTGGTTACTCCAAGGGCACAAGTCTTCATACCCTATTCTCCAATCTAGTAGGTAGCAGCTTTGAAGTAAAGATACAGTAAGCTCCAAAGCTACCATCTGCAGAAAGAAAACACACATTTCCCAGAACCTGCAGAAGTCACAACTGAAAACTGAGAGTGCAAGAAGCAGAAGCAATTTTGGCATGGGTTTGGGTTTTGGTTTGGTTTTTCTAATAATTTCTGGCTCATCATAAGGATAGGCATGGCAGTACTAAGTGAGGAGCAGACGATCAACTCTGACCAAAAGACCTCAGTGGGATGGGAGGAAATATATTCTGGAAAGATCTGATATCAAGTAAGAAGGCAAAACCTCTCTGCAATCTGACACAGAAAACATAATGTTGTCCTAAAGTTATGGCCTGAGTCTCACAAACAAATTGACATATTTCCTTTCTGTGAGTACCTATTTTCTGTCTGACTTGGTAGTTTTCAGTAGGAAACTGACTCCATCTGGTACTTCGGTTTTGTGTTGCTGTAAAATTGAACCTTATAATCACAGTCAGAAGCTAATGGTTGCAACAATAACACTGAGCAAATCGAAGCAGAGTGGGGAAATGTATAAATCCTTACAAAATTTTTGCTTCTGATAGCTACTGGGACATTTGTTTTTATCTCAACCAAGTTCCAGCATGCTTCAGATTGGATACTTTTTAGCTCGTTTTCAACAGGCAGTTCAGATATACCAACCAGAAGTGGCAGACTGACCAGACCATTCTGTGCCAGGGCACTCAAATTTGGAAAGCAGACCAAAAGAAAGCACTGGAGCAGGTAGAACAACTGCCTCATTACTGCAATGCAAAAGGCGACGTTTTGGTAAAAATTACTTACCACACACGCAGAATGGCAATACAGCCTAGATCAGTCTGATACTTAAAACAAAAACACGTACATATTTAATAAATATTTAGATTACCAGGCCACCTACCTCCCAAAACCTAAACTTTCAGTGAAGAAATTGCTCTTTCTATATTAAAACATTCACTGTAAGTAAACAGGCTCACACTTATACATTCTCAGTAAACTTCCTCTTTTCTCTTTTGCACAATCGAGGAACAGTGCAGACAAGATCCACCTTCACTGCTGTAGTAGAAAAGCTGGTTTTAGCTGCAATTATTTTCAAATGAGAGAGTCTCCTATTCATAAAGGACTGCAAGCACAAGTATGACTGACGTACCATACGCTGCCACATAAACCTCTTCAAAGCTCTTTCAGCTAACATCCAACTTGGGATATATAATTTCTAGTTCACCTTCTTGCCATGTAGATCATAGATAATGTTTCAACCTTAAGGATTATAGCTCCCATAAAAGATAATCTGGAATCTTTTGACTTGCCTTATGCTAACACCTTTGAAGTCACTCATATGTGAAAGCAAAATGTGACTTTTCAGAGCATCTTGTTACCTAATGTCTTTTCATCAATTGTACATGCCAGGAAGCATAACAGGCAGAACAAAGGAAAATTAGGAAATTTCCTTCAGGAAAATTCCTTTACAATCACTTACATAAAAATTTTGGTCATATTACCTTGCTAGACTTTTCAGCTTCTAAAAACATGGGGTAACTGAATTTAGGATTAACAGCTGGAGATATCCCTTACGCCACTCAGTATAACAGGGGTTTCTCTCTCAGTTCTAGGAAGTGGCACATCTCCTACTCTTTAGCACGTCTTCCTCTGCCATATAATCAATTATCTCTTGCTGAGGTCTCAGGGCTCAGGTTATAGTCCCTGCCCTTCTGTAACTTTCCAGTCACTTCTAATTTAAAAAAATAAATAAAACAACAAACCTACGTAGTAGGCACATTACAATCGTTCAGAGTAACTCCAAAGTCAAAGCAGACCACCTATTCCTAGCTAGCCTAGATAACGTTTAGTTCTGCGTTCTCCTGTGCTTCATTAACCAGATACAACTTTCTATGATTGTTAGCTGAGCTGAAATGCTCATTTGTCTTCCACAAAGCCCTTTTAGTCTTCTGACTTGGCTCTGCCAAGTCTTGTGTCCTTTCCTAGGAAGGGATTTCCTTTTCCCTCTCTTCCTCTATCTCCAAGTTCAGTGCTACTGAGTCAACCACTACCTCTGAAGCTTTCAGCGGAATTCAACAGATGAAAAAGGGATTATCTCAGCCTACAATGAAAGAGTCAATAAATTACAAGAAACATACAGTGTGCAAGGCTGCTATTCAGTAAACAACTAGAACACTTCTTATTTTTCAGGCTACTTAGAGTCCATAATGCTTTTTCCCCCTCAAAATAAAGCAGTGAATTCGTATAGGGAGAATGCAAGAGGAACCCAGCATGACAAACATCCTCTGGGCTACAAGAAACCAGTCATCCCACAACAGATCCATCATGTTCTGCAAACAGAGTGCAAATCTTACGCAATTAGTTCTCAGCTCAGACTCCCTCAGGATAAGGATTTATCACCAGCATCTGTACAGAACACAGTCTGTACTCTATTCTGTGACTGATTACGCCACACATCTGGCTAGCTTGACCTGTAATTTCACAGAGAAGCCAAAACGTATGTCAACGTAACAAAAGTGCCTCCCATTCAAAAGAGCAAACTCCCAGCACAAGCCTGAAACAATGTAGGGTCAGATTCAGCAAAGCAATTCCTTGGCTAGAGCAGGCTCACTGGTAACCTCCACAGATCCTGACTGGCTTGTGTACCAAGAACTTCCCTCTGGATGCTAAACAGAGCTTCAAAGACAGACTGGCAGGCCACCTGTCAACAATTCAGGGAGTAAGGCCACCTTCTGTAGTAATCTGTATGATTCAGTAAATCATAAACATCATGAAAGAGAAAATAACCCTCATCCATATTCCTTAGCATTTTTAATTCCACTTACAACTTTGAACTACTCTTCTCAGGCACATAAAAGCTAGCTCTTCCAGCTGTCAAGCAGAGAAAAAGCCAGACTGATAAGGATGAATACATCTGCAATAAAAAAAATTCCACAAAACATAAACCAAAAATCAATTATAAGTATCATAAGATGAGATTACTGTAACAACTTGTACTTACACAAGCTCCTAATTCCATTTTATCACTTCAAAGCTACTCAAGCTATACATTTCCATGACAGTAAACCCTTCGCTATCACATTCATCCCCCTTTTTTAGACCTGAGATGCTAGAAAGATACAGATCACAGCAGAATCCTTCAGAAATATATCAGCAGTGAAAGAAGAAAAAAAACCTGAATTTGCCATAACTAGGGCTGACAGCTAGACACAGCCATCATCTTTCTAGGTCATTTTGTTAATGAACCAACTGCAATAGTGCACCTTAACTACTGAAGTCCTGTTTTCCATTAATGCACTCCTAGAGACTATCATAATTTTGTCAGCCCTCCAGCCCTTCTGAAACTATAGCTTTAAGATTGTCTCCAGTCTTACCTAGGCAGCAGTAAGAGAATACTCCTCCAACTCTGAGATTTACAGAAAAGCCATAAAACTACAAAGTTGTAAGGAACTATTGTTTCTGCACTTCCTGAAGAGCAAGGAGGCAAATTCCTCCTCCTGGACAAGTTCTGCAGCTTGACCAATGATGAAGCTATACTAAACCCAATACTAAATGGGTACAAGAAAGGAGAGGGGAGGGGGGAAATGTGTTTGAAAAAAAGGGTAGACACCTCCCCCCCTTCTCTTGCAGTGTATCTACTGAGGTCTATTCAGCTTTGATAACCTGCACTGGTAGTGGCAGCAAACTGAGCTGGAATCTCAAAAGAACTGAGAGAGGTAAAAATGAGAACAGTGAATACACACAGCAGACGTAAAGTTGAGTACTACCCTCATTAACTGCAGGAGGAAAGAGGAATGGTAGTTCAGTGGGACTTACACACCCTGAAAATGTGGTGCGAACATACGCTTTCATATGCAGCATTGTAATCTTTAGCCTGCACTACAAAAAATACAACAACAACAAAAAAAAACCCCAAAAACCCCCAAGCAAATGAAAAAAAACCCAAACAAACAAACAAAAAGGGCAGTCTCAAACTATCTGCAATACATAGGAAAGAAGAGATTTTTAACACTCCTTCAGCTGACAAGCTCTTGCTTTGTCACTAACTACCACTTGAAATAAAGATTTCAGCTGACTCATGTAAGGCTCAGGTCTTTTGATGGCATTTTCTGAGTGCAACATACCTCACATTCCAAGCGGTGGTGAAATCGGGGTTCAGCAGTAGCAGAGTGCACGTGATATCTATCAGCTCTAAGTGGATGGAACAAGAGACATTAAGATTAGTAACGATTCACACACAGCACTGATCTCTCTGCAGTCCCTTACTCCCTCTCATTCCTCACAGTCTCTCTGCTATGGGCTGCTGTACCTGTGGATGACCACCTCTGTAAAATATTGCTTTCATCCCAGAAGAAATGCTAGCTTAATTTAACAGGCAGCAAAATCTGCCATATACTCCCTTTTCATTATTTAAAATAATGAACTGAGTATGCCCTCAGCAAGGAAAAATCATCATATAAAATCCTTGAGTATTCAGTGATTTTAACTGCACACACACTATATATGAGAAGCAGAAAATTCTTCAGAGAAAATCCAAAGATTTTTAAATACTATAGAGAAGTAAAAATATACCCTACTATTTCAGAACAAGTCTGAGCTGCAGATGGCTGCCATAAACCATGCTGTTACAAAAAATACACACACTATAAAAAACCTGTAGCTAAAAAATGAAACATCACAGCTATGAATTAGATTACAAAAGTACTCCCTACTGAACTGTACAGAAAATGCTTTAAATACATTGTGAAGTGCTTCAGAGTGAAGTTTTAAGACTACTTCAATAAAAAACCCTAAGAAAAAACCAAAACATTTGTTTGCGTCCCAGAATTCAAGCACTGTATACAGTAGATTTACATATTACACTTATTTTTAACCATGTCATAAAAACTGAATGTGACTATCCAAGTTTTTAGTGTCAATTAAATTTGGCTACATTCTCTCCTAAACATCCTGCATTTAATATACTAATTAGATTGCACTTCAGGTGATTTCCAGCAAATAAGAGGTACTTCATTACTTGAAGGAAAAAGAAAAAGATGGTATCTCATGGAAACAGGTCTCTGGTTAGTGCAGTCAATATGACTGCAAAATGAACTGTTAAGAAGTCACTGACAAAATTCAACAGTAACGGGACACAAATTAATACAAAATGCAAAGGGACACGGCTTTATATATCTTTGAAACAAGAGTCAATATTTAAGTAGGTCAAAAAGTGAAATGCCTTCATATATTACTGTGTGACTGATTGATCATCTATGTCCAACAAATAAATTTTGTGTTTTCCATTAAGTTCTTCCTCATGAGGAACATGCTAAGCCGTCATATATTGCAAGTGGTGATGGGGGGGTGTGGTGTGGAATTCTTTAGTGTACTGTTGACTTTGCACTAAGCTGTAATGTTTTGAAAACTGTCTCAAGGAATGAACTTAACTTTCTATTTTCACAAGTTTTAGTTAAACCCCTCTTTGCTGCCAAGGAATAAATATTTCTCATATGCGCAAAGCTTCTTCCTAATTTGCTGCCTGAATGTACAAATATTATTCCTTGGTTTACCCCATTCCTGAACCAGCAAAGTATTTCAACACCCATTTAATTTTATGCAGCTGACTATCCCAATTCAAACAACCAGGATTACTCACATACACAAAATCAAACATACATAAAATTAAACACCTGCTAAGAGTTTTGTGGCTACTGTTTCAATTTTACATTCAAAAATTAGTTTGGAACATTTAACAAAACATCAGTTTTATAAGGAGGTATAGTTAAAATTGTGAGCTGCGATTGTTTCATGTACATTTTCCATTCTACCTACAATAATGGTTTTAGCAATTATTAGGTACTACCACTGTATATGTTATATACACTTCAAGCAAAAGTTCATTACAGCCTATCTCAGTCTTTTGAATACTTTTTAGATTAGAGAGAAAAGATTTTCAAAGTCTACTTAGAACAATACAGCTTGTTTAGCCATGATTTCCAGCTAATATGATAATTCTGGTAATCTCAAAGGTCTCTAACAGCACCCAAGCAAGTCCCAACTTAAAGAGAATTTTTTAACACTTTGTCCATTTTCCCATTACAGAGATTCACTGTTCCCTGAGTATCATCAAAGGAAAGACGCAGATAAAAGGAAAATCTCCAATACCCAGTTCTTTCATGTCAATGTTCTTTGACGTAAGTAACAGATGAAGATTCATGAAGCATGGATTCTGAGCCAGAGGTGTGAAATGACACAATTTAGTAACCTCTGAGCCACTTTTCAATAGAAATTCTTATCACAGATCTGGCACACAGCGCTAGTAGTTGCCAGCTATTCCCCCATGTCAGTAACAAAACCCAACATCTTTTATTTACAATTTAAAACTACTTTCTACTAGATACATTTGAGATAAACTATAGCATTACAGGTGCTCACACTGAACACGTCCTTTTGCACATTAAAGTCTCCCCAACCGCAAAAGAACAAATAAAGTAATATGGTTTTAGCTCACTTTTAAATATGGCTGTATCCAGTTTTTTAGATATTCCGGGAGTAGTTTGTAGCAATTCCAGAAAACCATCCTGAAATAACACTAACAGTATGCATGCATAAATTTAACAAATATTGGAGAAAGGATAAAAACGTACTGTAAAATTTAGATTTCATAACTGAAATAATAGCAGGAGGAGCAGTCGTGATTCTGGATTCCAAGTACCCAAAAGGAGCTGTAACTAAATTAAACATCTGTGTCACTAACCTATCAATGAATGACTATAAAGCACCTCTTTCTTCCAGGATCCCGTCATAAAAAATATCAGACACCACATCTGAAAGCAGGCACTTAAATCAGCACCCTGTTTTTCTCCTCTGTTCACTTCTAAATGGCTTACAGTGACTCAAACAAAACAGAAGAGGTGACTAGAGACTACACCCCTGAATGCAAAAGAAGCTCAAATGCACATTTATAGACCTGACCAACAGCACCCGACTGTGCCGTACACTACACTTTAATGAGGAAAAGTGCACAGCTGGCTTCATCCACTTAAACAGACTGCAGCAATAAAATACTAAAGAAGAGAGAAGTAGATATAAAAAGAGAAATGCTACTGACCAGGCATCTTTCCCTGATCTATACAGACTTACTCTCGAAACCCACCTATTCAAAGTAGTACACCACGTTAGTTATGACTAGGTGCTACAGTCTGTACCATCCCACTATTTAAAACATAATTCTTTAACCCATTATTTCATAAAGCAGCCAGAGAGATTGGCTTTGCTATAGCTGCAATCAACACAACCAAATGAATGGTGGCTGTTTGGTATGCTTCAGGAGGGGAAGACAATCTCACACATTTTAAAGCATAATGGACACAGTCAGTGCTTAATGGACAGGTCAGTTGCATGTAAACAGAAAAAAATTAAAATATTGTAACAGTCCCAAACTGAAACTCAGTTGCATGTGACATACTAAAGATCTGAATTCTGTGAGTGGTCACAGGGTGCTCTTCAACAGAACAGATATCCCTCTTTCTGAGGGATGTGAAAAATACCATAGCAGGTAAAAGATACTAGAAAGAAGTCCCTAACAGGAAAAACACCAGAAATAAAACATTGAGATAAGCTCAGCATAGGAACATTCTTTATCCCAAGTGCTATTTAGAAGATACTGCAACAATAAACAAAAAATTTGTTTCATAAACTAGTTACTCTTTTTCATTCTTACTCTGAACAGGACACCTCATAAGCAAATACCTCCTATGCCACACCTATTCATAATTCTTTATTTTAAAGAACAGATACCAAAGAATTTTACATGCAAGTTAAACTAAAAACCAAACCAAAACGAAGAGATGAGAAAGGAAATAAAACTTTACAATCACCAAGCTGTAGGGCCTAAAGATTTCTGGTAGCTCTACATCCGAAACACACTGCACTCACTTCTTACTTCAGACATTTACATCATCACATTTTCCCTCTGACTTAGGAACACAGAAGAAAATTCCTTCTGTATCAACTAACATCACTTCCTTAAATAACTCACTCAAGTAAGCTGTCTATCTCTAACCTTTCCAGTTTGGGCAAGAGAGAAAGAAATTTTATTTTCAACTAAATGATCCTACAGCTTGTTTAAGTTGTTGAGATGCACAATCCAAAGCCTGCTCTCCTAGTAACCACAATTTCTTCGAGAACAGGTTAAACTGGCATTAAGAAGGGTCCACACAAGGGGATTGAGTGCACCCTCAGTCAGTCTGCAGATTACGCCACGCTGGGTGGGAGTGCTGACCTGCTGGAGGGTAGGAGGGCTCTGCAGGGGGACCTGGACAAGCTGAACTGATGAGCCAAGCCACCTGTATGAGGTTCTGATGGGTCCTGCCCCTGGGTCACAACAACACCATGCAACACCGCAGGCTTGGGGGAAAGATGCTCGGTGGAAAAGGACCCAGGGGTGCTGGGCAGAACCAGCCGAACATGAGCCACCAGCGTCCCCAGGTGGTCAGGAAGGCCAAGGGTATCCTGGCTGGGATCACAACAGTGTGGCCAGCAGGATCGCATCAGTGACCGTCTCCATGCATTCATCATCTCCATGCACTCACTGAGACATCAGGCTGCTGGAGTGAGCCCAGAGAAGGGCAGCTGGAGCACAGGTCTTATAAACAGGAGCTGAGGGAGCTGGAGGTGTTCAGCCTGTAAAAAAGGAGGTTTGAGGGAACCTTACTGTTCTCTACAACTACATAAAAGGAGATTGTAGCCAGGTGAGTGTCAGTCTCTTTTCACAGGTAACAAATGATAGGATGAGAGAAAATGGTCTCAGGCTGCACTGAGAGAGGTTTAAGTTGGATATGAGGAAAAATTTCCACCCTGAAAGTGTTGTCAAAATTGGAACAGGCTGCCCAGGAAGCGGTAGAGTCACCACCCCTAGAGGTATTTTGGAAGACATGTAAACACAGCACTTAGGAACATTGTTTTAGTCCTGGACGTGCCAGCGTCAGGTTTATGGCTGGACTCTGATCTTAAAGCTCTTTTCAAAACGAAATTATTTTACGATAAATATAAAATGTGCACTAAAAATCGCATAATATACGCTTCTCCAACTCAGAACTTACCATCCTTGTTCAGCCACTGTTTTCTCTGTCTGTAGAGGAGAAGTTTATTGTGGACATATGGCAAAAGAAACTTCACACACCAGCTCTCCACACCAAGCTTGTTTTCTACCAGGACAATAGGGCTCCGGTTATATCTGGCTTCAGGACAGGGTATTAATCCAATTTCATCTCTTAAAAAACAGAAAGAAATATAATTAAGCTTATTTCCAGTAGGTGACAATTATTTTTCTCAACAGAGCATGCTTGCAATGCTTCCCAACCAAACAGTCCATAAACTTTTTTCCTCATCTTTGCTGAAATCTGTAATCCGTAAAGTTTTATTCGATTTTTACAAAGATCCTAAATGATGAAGGCTCCATTTTTTCTGTTTTTAGACTATCATCCAAGCAGTTTAACTCAGCTGAATCAACACAAGCACCCCTGGTTTTGCAATAAATATGCAACTGAGCTGTAACAACTGCTCGGCAAGAGAAACAGAACATGCTAACTAGTACAGGCACCCGACTGACCAAAAGTTACCCAGGTGTGCCCTGCAGCAGCATGACCAGGTGCTCTGAAACTGAAGATTACACAGAAGAAAATCACATAGACAGCCATATGCTCACTTCTGCAAGTCCCATTTTTCACTGTCCTATGCAAGGGAGCATGATCAACAGTGGGAAGATCTGAGATGCAGAGGCCAGACTGATTAGATGACAACTCTGTACGAGAAACTTAGGCCTTTAAAACAACAGTGACAAACACGAGCATTTTTACCAGCAAGCAAAGCGGAAGAGACTCAGCTGTTTAGTTTCAATGGGTCACACCATATTTTACTTTTTTGTCAGATTTTTCTAGCATACTGAATAGCAGCTTCAGCAGCTTCTTAAAAATAAACACAGCTCACCAAGGATTCACACTTGTTTGGACAGAAAGCAACATTATTTTATACTTTCCATTATGCATCATTTTTCCACCAACTCCCAGTCAATGGAAAAATTTGTTGCTAAAGAGAGAAAGCCTCAGATCTCACAAAGGATAAAAAAGATTTCTTGTGTTCTCAGAAAACTGATTCTCCATCTTAAGTCTTCTCAATACAAGATTTACAGATACACTTGGAGTGTCAGCCCCTCAACTTCAACTCAATTATCTTAAATAAAATTTATTACTGGGTACTCTGGGCATGCTGATTCAGTTCTGTGTCCTCACTGGACTGTTACTGAAGTAATCAAAAGTGGAATAGTGTGCTTGTTTAGGAACGTATTTGTTTATTCAGAAAACAGATTTTATCTTCCACACATCACAACATGTATCACAAGCCACAAAAAACACAGGTAAGGTGAACTCAAGGTAAAACACTTGCAAATCACGTGGCTCTGTCTCCAAACACACACCCAGGTCCCTTTAGCTTCCCTGGTCAGCTGAGAACAGAGAGAAGAAAAAAAGCATTCTCCTATCCCACTAAAAGCAAGCAATGCTTATCAAACCAAGATCCTTATCTATGCTGCTCCATTTAGCTACACTCTTCAAGGAGCAAGTAAGATTAAATCTAAAATGACATTCCAATCTGCTTCTTTCAACACAGTATCTTAATAGCCTGAAGTTTGTACGTATTGCTGTGTCTTTCTTTTATGAGCACTACACCCAGTCCTTGGCCAAACTTTGCCTGGCGTTGCATACAGGGACATGAAAGTCTCCAAAAGCAATGAAGATGCCATCAGGCACTGCTTGGCTCATTAACTCTGTGAATTACCACAAGAACTTACCAGCTGTAATCCACAAACAGTACACCAAAGGTAAACAGCAAGGAGAGAAAAAAACCCACGTAATACACATCCACACCTTTACTTATTACCAAACGCAAGAAGTCTGACTTGGATGAGCTAAGTTTCACAATACTGCTTTGAACATACCAAAGTGACAGATAGGTACAGTTTGCACAAAGCTGACAAGTTAGTCTGAAACACTTCGACTCCAGAATGCACTCTGGTAGCCAAAATCACCAGAGGACTAGAACCACTGCATAGTGAAATGTACTAAGACATAGTGCAATACAAAAAAAATGCTTTATCTAGTAACTACGCAGTTTTTGCGAAGATGCAAACCAGGATTTGTCATCTGGAAACAATCTTTTCCCCAACACTTTGGTATAATTTTTGATGATTCATGTGGTTCAGAAATCATGTTGCATTCAGCTCCCGAGAATCAACAATTCACAATGCAAAATACCAGGGACGCAGATTTATCTAAGGTGGGGTGCCTATCTCACAAAACAATTTATTCAGGGCACCATCTATTCCACCTTTTGAAAGTCCCTCAGATCTGCAGAAGGACCAAGTAACAGAGCAAGTCTACCAGGAGACACTACTCAAAAATGCCTGTGGTGTCTGCTCCATCATGCACCCAAAGCAAGCCTCTGCAGCAGGACTCACATGCAGACACTGCCGAATCAGTGCTTGTGAAATGAAGTGACTGACCATGCAAAACACCCCTGGACATATGATGGAAGCTGTGCCTGTTCATGTGACAGGATTGCCCAAAATTACTGCAGAATGGTCAACGCCTGCATTTAGGTTAAGTGACAGGTGCAAAACGTTCATAATACTGAAGGAGACACCAATTGAGGGCTGCTGTTCATTGGTATCTGTATCACTAGTCTAAAGTAAGATGCAATTTCACTCCCCAGATCTCCCAGTTTCCTGATATCGTCTCTTGAAGTTTAGAAGTTATCTGGTGCTTTTACATTTATTTTCCTCAAAGCAGGCACCACAGTCACATTCCAAAAATTTCACGCATTATGTCTGTATTTACAGGATATAGCACATCAGTTCATATTCCTGAAATACATTGTGGAAACAGCCAGCAAGTAGTGGATGGTTTGAAGTAAGCTGTCATGAAGTCTTCAGCCATTACAGAGCTTCTTCAACCTGAGCTGAGACCAGAGAGGATGAGCAAAATGACATCTGGGAGATCCTGGAGCTGCAAAATCCAGACCTGGTCCATAGTGCAAACCTTAGCCAGGACAGAACAGTACTGACAAGCCATTGCAGGACCTGCTTCAAGAGTCCCAGTCTGCTGACCCAGCCATTCAATGTCCCTCCCTACAACAAACCCTAGCCCACTTGCTTTAAACTTCTAAAGCCATGATAATACAAAAAAGCTCCTTCTGTCACAAAACCACAATACCACAGTATAGCCAGAGGAGGAAATATCTCGTGTGACACTAACATGATGGGTCTTCAGCTTTAGGTATTCCATGTGAAGGGACCTTCTCTGACTTCTCTTCTGGAAAGTCATCTTTAAAATAACCCAGCCCCTCTTGGCAGAATGTAAGTAGTATCCTCAGATTTTGTACACAAATACTGGGCTATCATCTAAGAGTTCATCTTGCCAGTTACACCAAACAGATTCATGTATTTTTTTGACAAGCTCATCTACTTCTGCTTCACTTTACATGTAAAGGACCAGCAAAGTTTAAAGAGAAAGTATACACTGATCTGCTCACTGCTGGTGATCTGTTCAGCTCCAGGGGGATAGCTCACATACGTGACTTTATCAAGACCTATGCTAGGAAGACTGGGTAAAAATACTTCCCAGTAAATTTAAAAGAAGACTTACAAAATTGAAAACTAGCATGCTGACACAGTTATCCAACTGAAAATAAGTGGAGCTATCAGAGAGGAAAGGCAAAAAGAATTTTGCGTCATATATTTAGTTAGAAGCTCACCTCAAAAAAAACACACAGCCTTATTGCAAATTTCGTTTAGAGTGACAAAAAGAGAAACATCAACCCTACGTTATGGTTAGTCTAAAACTTTATTTTTATATGCTTTTTTGTGCTGATCCCATTTTAAAACTTATGAAACTATGAACCCACCAAAACAAAACACCCATTCTGGCAGATGCTAAGAGGGTACGTGTACAAGCAGCAGTGGGTAGGCGTACCAGGATCAATAAATGCTGGAAAAGAGGTGAGTAGGGGACAAAAGTATAGTAAGTGAATAGAACATCATGCATGTAGCAGATTCCTTATTTTCAGTAAAGCTAGGCAGCTCCCACATAAAAGAATTCAAACCTGGATCTGCAACATGCTGAATACCACCTGTCAGGAACTGCAGCTGGCCAGCAGCAGGAAGACAAGATGCAGGTACATGAACACACCCGGCCAGCATGGCTGCAGCCTGGTGCTCCCGACACACAGAGGCAGCACAGCAAAGGGCCCCCAGCCTACACAGGCCTGCAGAGTCCCACTTCAAGCAATTTCAACCTCTTCAGAAATCCAGCAGACAAAATCGTCACTTTTTCTCCTTTGAGGGATAAACTAGCAGCAGCTTGTGCTTTCTCACTTGAAGCATGTCACAGGGCATCAGCACACGCAACTCTTGCAGCCTACTTTCATCTCTGAGATTGCATCTATGGGAGAAAATTGCAATGGCAGCAAATTCTTCAAAAACACCATCTCAAAGTTTGCTACCAATAAAGAATTCTGGCAGAGGAGTGGGAACTATGAAAAAATCAGAACATTCATTCATAAATACTGGCCGTTCACAGCGCATTATGCTTCACATCCTAAAAATGAAGCTTCAAGGCAAAATGCAGCCTTTTTTTAAACAGCATCCATATGCTGCATTTTAAAACCTGGCCGCCCACCCAAACTGCTTACTACATTTAGAGAAACATGAGGGTATTTACTCTAATCTTCCCTTTTTAAGCAAAGGGATAAATTAAGTGCCATAAAATTTTCCTATGCAATTGTTTAGCTTATCACTTTCTGGAACAGATTAATAGGCCACCACCTCAGAGACTGCGAGTTTCCAACTGACACAAATACACCTCACTTAAATTAGGAAGCTGTTATTCATGATGTGCAACCTTATTTGCCATAACCAACATCAAGCTTGCATATAGGTTGGAAGATACTTCCCTAGCTTGTGTCTTAAAGGCTAGGGAAATACGTTCTGGGAAACAGAAGTATGGGAGGCACTTAAAACAGGGTCTCAAAGCTGGTCAACAACACTGAAAAGCAAAACACACCATCTACCCCCCGGATTGCTGGATAAATCTGATTGTCACAAGATAGCAATTACCGTAGTTTGCATTTTCACAGCCATTCTGTCTCCCTCAAAACAACACACAATGAAAAGCATTGGCACCTATACCACCAGACACGGATTTGAAGGCGGCATTCACCACACCGCTGTGTTTGTGCAAGGGTGCAGTTCAGGAGGCTTCAACGCTGAGCTCTGCAGCCAGCAGCGCCGGAGCTCTGCTCCAGGCACACACAGAGCCCGCTGCCCGCTGCGGGGCTGGGCAGGGCTGGCCCACCCGCCGGGAAGGCTCAGCCCCATCCCGACTGTGCGACGAGCTCAACACTGCCAAACACCGAGCTCGGAGAGAGGTCACTCAGCAACTTTTCTTCGAAAACACATTCATCGCTCCCAGACTGCGGAGCCCTCGCTGGCTCCCATGACCGGGTAGGTTTCGCCGGCGGGGCGGTTCTGGCCGCCGGGCTGCGGACGCCGCCGCACGGGTCTCCAGCGGCTCCGGCTCCCGGAGCGAGCCCGGGGCGTCATCCAGGAGCAGCGGCGGCGGCGGGAGAGCGCCGAGGACACGGGCACGGCGCCCTGCCCCGGCGAGGCACAGGTGCCACCGCAGCCGCCCGGGGCCGGCCCTCCCGCTCGGGGGAGACCCGGCTGGTC
>VZTG01004085.1:194392-288250 GCA_013397845.1 Melanocharis versteri
GGGAGCGGCGCCCGGGCCGTCGCGCGGGGCCTTGTCCGTCCGCGCTTCTGTTGTGTCCGGGGTCGCGCTCGGCACGTAGCTCTAAAAGATAAGCATGTGTGTGTAGCTTCTCCTGGCTCCCAAGAGACATAGGAGCGCTTATCTTCGAGGCTGAATGCGAAGAGGCCGTTGTAATTCTGCACCGTGACTTCTGTATTTGCGTGTAATTTAGAAATTAATGTGTTTCCAAAGCATTAACCTTGCGTAGTTGACTTGTCTCTAATTTGAAAGCTTGCAGTGTCATCATCTGCTTCATCATTACCTTCCCCACCACAAGAGGCCTGCTACACCCTTCCCTATATTCTCCTTTAAATTAAAAAAAAAAAAAGAAAATAATCTGGACAAGAGTGCTCTGTCAGTGATACGTGTAAAAGAACAAAAAGACAAGTCCCTCAGAAAAACACTGAATGTGTTCTGGTGTGCTAAAGTCACCAGCGTTTAGCTGTATTTGTAAATAAACTAACCTGAAAGCTGAAATGTTTTTCATGTTGGCTCTTGGCTTTCTGTTGGTTAAATTTTGTTATATTTCATTGATTGCTGAGAGGTAACATTACTCTCTTTGATGTTTTTTCATATATTCCTGAAATAATATTTTTAGATTTTTATGAATGCCTCTTCAAGCTATAAATTGTTATATTTTTCTACACACATGCTTTATTCTTGTTTTCGCAATATGCTTTGGTTTTGTTTTGTTTAGACTCAGATTCCTCTGGTTGAAGGTTAATGTAGAGCACATACCCTGGAACTAGAAACCGGGAATTCCTGCTTTCCCAATTCCCCTAACTTTCTTCTTTTCACCATTATAATACTACCTTTTGGGCTGTGGATGGGCTAGTTTGTTACAAGACTAATTTCAGTAGCTAGCCTGAGGATCTCTTGGTGCTCACAGATGTCAATCCACCCTTATTTCAGGATTCTGAGCTGAATGCCTTTGTAAGCCAAAGGCAGGCAGCACGTGTTGTGTTAGCAGATCCAGTGCAGCATATTTACCAAAATATTTTCAGGAATTTGAGAAACTGATCTATTACAATAAGTACATAAACATTGAAGTCAAGTAGACTTTTTATTTCTTCTGTTTCAATTGTTGTTTTTACTCCAGTGCATGCGCAGGAAAAAGAGGATGTAATAGTGTGAGGTAGATCTAAATTACCATCTTCAAAGTACTGAGCAATTGGTCTGTTCCTTTTGCTGAGAAAATGAATGATGCTTTAATTTTGATTTTGGGCATCAACTCAGTAATTTTTTAGTACAAATAATAGTAAGACAAGAGCCTGAAAAGTCAGATGGCCCTTGAAATGTGATATTAAGAGATTGTCGTGTTTCACAAATTTGGGCCTCTACAAATTTGTTTGAAGGTTCAGTGTGTTGAACTCTAAATTTAAAAAGTAGTTGTATACGAGACAGTTTGTGGGGCCTTCTTAATAGCTTTTCCTTTAAGTGGAAAAATTTAGACTAGATAATGCTGGCTTCAGGTAATTGTGTTACATTTCTGTGCTGTTCCAGGTTTCATTCACCTTGTAGAATGTACAGACACTATTTTTATGATGTGTGGTGTCTGAAATTATTGAAGCAAACTGATGCATTCTGGATGTCAAATAAGCAAAAGTAAAAATATGAGGAAAGGTATGGCAACACTTGGTGAGCATTGGGAGATATTTTTAGCTGAAAAATGCAGACTGTTTTTTCAAAATAGCTTAGACTGCTGTGTTCAGCGTAACTGTGAAATTTTAATTTATGCCTATTTGCCTTGCTGAAAAGGACTAAGTCAGCTTTATGTAACAGACAGCATACCTTTTCTGGCTCACTGCCTTCTCACTTTGTCCTGTGCAATTTGTTTGTGTACGGGTTTGAGCCACATTTGTTAAAAGCAGCAAATTGGAGTTCAGTCAGGGAATACAGTGACTGAAATAGTTCTGGCTATGAGGTTGGTTTGGGTTGCGTTTTTGTTGTGATAGTGTTAAGAGGTTTTGGTGAATTAGACCTAAATTAAACACCTTTAAGATGTCATTAATCATGACAAAAATACTCTGTGGATTAAAAGTCTAATTTTTGGGTTTGGAATGGTTTGGGGTTTTGGCATTTTTTTAGTTTTAGTATGGGATACAAGTGAAAATCAGTCATAACAATCCAATGTTCTGGAAGTACTGAAAATTGATACAAAACTACTGATGTACTTACAGGTTGCAAAAGTAGTTATTCAGAGTAGTGCGATCAACTGACAATATACTGTCTGTGGCCTCATGCATACTTTTTGAAGAGGACTGAATATTAAATTGCTGTTCTTATTTAAATTTCATAAGAGAAGATATTTAAGTTGTACATCTTAGCAATAATATACATCGTCAAAGCTTGTAAGGGGCATTGATATTAATATTGCACATGATACTTTATAGTAGCTTTTGGGAGTGATTATTGAATTGTCAGCCAAGAATGCTTACTTGCTGTCATTATGGGGAAATGATAATAATTTCTTTCAGAAATTACTCTTTTCCTAGATTTCACATAGGGCATTAACTGTAGAAAATACACCGTAATTAAATAGTCAAGAATTATCTCTCTGTTACACACAGGAAAGAAATTTCCCTGACTAATCCATTCCTATGTCATCTGGGGCAGTCTCAAAAGTATTGGAAACAATTTGCTTGAGGACCTCTTCTCTCATGGTTACAGAATAATATCTCCTTGTAACTATCTAAAGTGACATAACAAACTCCTGTTGCATTAAACTTGCCTCAATAAATGCCTAACAGGTTAAAATCTTGCAATTTAGATCTAGTTCATCAGATGAGAAATCTAATTGCTAATTTCTTCATGGGCACCTTTGCAAAGCATGTAATAATCTTGGCTTCTTTCTATGGCCCCCCAACCAGTTTAATTTGTTACAGCTTTATGGACAAGTCCAACTGAGTTTAATACTATTGATTTCAGTATTATATTTTTTGTGAAACCCCCTCACAGCTGGTACTAGTTGTGCCCCCTTTGAACCAAGTACATGGGAGAATGGGCACATCAATCTTAGTGATTTCCCGTGGCCTAATATTTTTCTAAGCAGATCCCATTGCATGAACAACATGAGGAAATGTGCATCACCACTGTCCTTGCTTTTCTATTTATGACAAAGACTGTTTGAAAATTTGGCAGCTATGATACAAATGCAGGAGGTCACAGCACACTTTTTCATGTAATGAAAAGCATGAGTCTTCAGATTTTTCAGTGATGGTTATTTAACATCAGAGAATGTGTGTGGGGGGGTGTATATGGTTTTATACTTAGTAGTTGTGCATGCATTTCCCTTTCAGGTTAGCGAGCAGAAAGATTGTTGCTGTTTGGGACAGGTACACCCACAGTGACTGAGTTAACCCTACTTTGGTTCAGGCCACACTGACGAACAGGTCTGACTGAAACCAACATCACACACATCTGAAATCAACATCACACACATCACATCTGTCCTGATGTGCAAACCCTGCAAACCTGTGCAAAGTCACATCTTACTGGGGACTAATGCCGTGAGCCAGAGCCGCAATACCTTGTCTGGTCTGGAACTAGGTGGGATGAAGCATTGCTACACTTGCACACCCGCAGACCCACCAAAGGGGTGTTTGGCTACAAGGCTGTCACTTCACACTACAGGTGTCTAGAGTCACCAGAGCCCACTGAGTTCTCCTGCACAGAGATGTCTCGGGCAGGGATGCTTCTCAGAGTTACCTCTCAAGAGTGATAGATTCCCTTACCCAGCATTTGATGTCTGCAATGAGAGAGGATCTAAAAAGGTCTAAAACTATATTGTAGACAAGCCAATTATTTGTCATGCAGTAAGTACTAGGCTGTATGACTGCTGTTGATTCGTTGTTTAATACAATATTTGGTTAACCCCACAATGTTGACTCAGAGTTACAGAATCACTAATGTAGAAAAGACATTCAAGATCACTGAGTCCAACCTCTGACCAAACGTCAAATAAACCATAGCACTAAGTGCCATGTCCAGTCATTTCTTGAACTACTCCAGGAATGGTGATTCATTCACCTCCCTGGGCAGCCCATTCCAATGTCTCAGCATTACTCCAGTGAAGAAATTCTTCCTGGTATCCAACCTGATCCTCCCCGCATGCAGCTTTAAGGCCGTTTCTTCTCATCCTGTTTCCTGGGAGAAGAGGCTGACCCCCACCTGGCTACACTCTCCTTTCAGGCAGTTGTAGAGAGTAATAAGGTCTCCCCTGAGCCTCCTTTTCTCCAGGCTAAACACCTCCAGCTCCCTCAGCTTCTCCTCATGGGACTTGTGCTCCAGACCCTTCCCCAGCTCCATCGCCCTTCTCTGGACTTGCTTCAGCCCCTCAATGTCCTTCCTGAATTGAGGGGCACAGAATTGGGCGCAGGACTTGAGGTGTGGCCTCACCAGTTTTTTCAGAGCTGACTCCTCCCAGTATTTGTCCTGCAGCTCTGTTACAGCGGTGTTCAGACGTGGTCAGGTACTTCTGGCTTTTCTCCAAGGAAGCTCCAAGGTTCATGAGAAAAATTCATTGTGTGTTGTTATTGCATCAAAATTTAGCATTCTAATATAACGGTTTTACTGCAGTGAATGATATTTTATGATAAAGGTTGCTTGCCACTGTAGGGATTGTGGTGTAGCTTGGTTCATCATGGGGTTGGTAAGCATCGGTGGGCTCGTGGAAGCAGCATCATGGACAGACAGCGCAAACATGGTCCTCCAATGGATGAAAGATAAAAGGAATGGAAGCAAACTTCACTCTAAAATATGCTGATTTTTTTTTGGATAAAGCGTTTCTGAAAAACACTCCATATGCTTTACAGTTTGGGTGTAATGGATGTCATTTGTGGATGTAAGTTTTTCTGTGTTTCTCCAAATTCTTCACTTCTTATTTAGAAAAAAATGAAGTTGAAGTGCCAAGAAGAAATAATCTAACACACACTGAATTCCTCATTCTCTTGAATGGAAAATATGTTAAACTAATAAAAAGTTCTAGGTTTTTTTCTATAAATAATTTTTTAATATTGTGAACATGTTCCTGATGTGTTAAATAATGTCAAAAATTTTCTTAAAAACAAACTCTGTATTCTTTTTCAAGAAGACCTACATGTGACTGGGAGAAGTTCCAGCAGCACTTTTGTATGTATAATATCAAGTGGTTTGAGTACACGGACACAGCCTACAGAGCAAGATTGGTTTTTAGCAGCAATTGTTGGCCACACGCACTCAAAGCAGCAAATCATACATGATCAAATTTTTATAAGTCCGACACCTAATTTTTCCTCTTTTTCTCTCTTTTAAAATGTAATTAATTTTATTAAAATCTCTCTCAAAGGAAAAATAGCTGTTTTTAATGCTAGATGCACACTGTCGGTCTGATGTTAGCTAAGACAGTGTTTCTTTACAATTTCCATATCAGCAAACTCATGTTGAAACTCTTCCCCTGTATAAATGTAGTTTCAGTGTGATTTTACTTAAAATCATCAAAGAGTGATTCAGAGAAGTAACAAATATAACTATTTCATTTTCCTTCCTATTGTAGCAGAATGTGGGATGATTGTTTTTGTAAATGAGTGTATTTTGCATTGTGTTTAGAATATCTTCAATGTTTGTGCTTACTGCTAAATGCCGCCTTAGACTGCTTCTGAGAATGCTTTTTCATTTTCCAGTGGAAGACAAAGTTCAGTCTCAAGAGTTTTTCCTTATATTTAAGAGAACTGATTTTATGTATCAGCGTTGATTTTGATTTACAGTAAGAATGGTAGAGAATGAAATTTTGTGACCTCTTAATTTCCTTTTTGTTTCTATTTAAATACTATAACTAATTCTTCTTCACAGCAGTCTTGTGATATCAACGAGCAATAGAATTTTTTAAGCCTCCCTTCCTCCTCCTGGACTGAGATTGAAACTTTTTAAAATATGTTGACTTGATAGAAGGGAACAATTCTGTTTAAAGGTAATGCATGCAAGCCTCAATTAGTTTAGTCAAGCTAGATAATGTAAAAAAAAATTCTGAGCAGCAGAAGGCTACTGAGAATAACAGCTCTGAAGCCTTCAGATCCTGCAACACTCAGTCCTGGTACCTGTAGCTTAATGTGCTCTATCACATTATGCTGATATTAACATGGATTGCTAAAGAGAATCGGGCACTTGTTTGTTCCTCCATTCTGTTAGTGACGAAATCCCATTTTCAGTTAAGATGATGGCAAAATACACATGGAGCCATAGGTTGAAGTCTCATCTTTCTTTCATAGTGTGGGAAGCAAATAGAGGGAATCCCGAAGTATGTTCATGGTTTCAGTATCTGCAGCTGCTCATACAGTTTTCATCTTTCAGTGATATTTTTGTGGAGTTGTTGATGACTCACATTCTGAATAGGTCGTATTAAGATAAAATATCTGTGAGGTGGTTAATAGGAGAGGGCAGTTGCTGATCTGGAGAAGGTTTAAAGGGCTGCTGGAAAGGAACTCTACGAGGTGCCCCTTAATGTAGGTAAAGAAGAGTTCTGGAACTGTGCTACAGCTGCACACATCTCAGCTAATTTTGTTGCTATTTAGTTTAGTATTGGTTTAGTGATCAGGAAACAAATCTGACCTCTTTTATTCTTTAGTGCACAAAATACTGTGTGTCAGAAGGAAGGTTTTTTTGCTTTGAAGGGGAGGCATAGATCTTACTTGCCATCTCTCAAGTGTAATGAGATACAATTGCAAACATGTGAATTAAAGGTGGTAGCAGAGAGACTTGGAAAACAGTATTAAAAATAATACTGTTTTTTAACCTTTATCCTGAAACTGGAGAAAGTCTCTCTCTGGCTTTCCAAAAAATGCGACTTGTATTTTTTTTAACCTTTCTCCTTGCCATGCCTTGGCAATAAGAGGCTGATCTCAAAAGACCAGGATATATATGAGGTATCTTTGAATTTATTTGATACAAGGAAGTACAGAAGAAGCAAGTAACTGTGCCACCTCCTTTGTTATAGCTCAGAAATTGAAGTGCACACATCTGTGAGGTCTGCTTGTAGCTTTAACTAACGAAACATGCATCTTCATGTCCTTTAGGTTTAGTTTATTCAGCAAACATAACATTTAAATGTGCACTTTCCATTAAGAAGGTTAAATGCAAGTCCATTTCAATTAAAGTAGGTAGCTTTTCCTCTTTTTATACAAGACTAAAGATACATTCACTCTGTGAATAATCATTTTTTGTGTGTGCAGAAAACTAGGTTTTTCAAATGTAGCAGGCATGGCTGTGTATTTTCTGGGTCAGATCTGGTGGCCCATAGAAATGTCTTTAAGGCAAAATGAGGAGTAAGTCTGTGTATCACTCCATGCTGGCTAAGCATACTGCTCTGCTTCTACTGGAGAGAAATACAGTGCAGTTATGCTAAACAAAAGTGTTCATATATAAAGCTTTCTCCAAGAAACTGTAGTCGGCTGGGCTGCAGTTTCCAAGACAACAACACCCTCACACTGTCTCTGGGATTTTTTCTTCTGAGTTACTTGGTGGGTCTCCTAAGGTCAGTGAATTAGGGTATCAGGTGAAAGCTGGTACAGTTCTATTTGACACCTTTTTAATAATGAAACAGAACCAGTTCAGCAACCTAGGTCTAATGTAAAACATACTTTGATTCATTATCACCTATGCATTTTACATTTTTTGCTTGAAAACTTTACATAAGCTAGCTGTCATTTTTATTCAATTGACTACAAAGCTGTGTTATGTGATGATCTTCTTATTTTTAGAAGCATTCATGTATCTGAAATACAATAATTCAAAAGTGTCAGGCTTCTACAATTTTTGAAGTGTTTTCTGTGAAAAGCCGAGATTGAAGAGCATTTTTTAGAATAGAATCAAGAAGAGACAACAGTTTTACATCAGCTGTGTGTGGGACTT
Organism: Melanocharis versteri; assembly: GCA_013397845.1. Classification (NCBI taxonomy): domain Eukaryota; kingdom Metazoa; phylum Chordata; class Aves; order Passeriformes; family Melanocharitidae; genus Melanocharis; species Melanocharis versteri. Next base: position 202,316 of record VZTG01004085.1, read on the forward strand.
CATAACCCTTTCCCCGGCTTGTCTTCACAAACCCAGTTCCATTGATATTCACATGGATGCAAATTAAATTCAGCTACCTGTGAGAATATGTCCTGATCTGTCTTTTATTTTGAAGTCATATAACTTACTGTGTTTGGGTTTGCTTATGTTTGTCTGAGTGTTAGAGCTGTCACACAGAATGGTAATAGAGTAAATATGAAGGATATTAGTAAACCTGCAGTAGGTGCGAGAGTTTTCCAAAGTGACATTCTGTGTTGCACTGAACCTATGTAACAAATAAAAAACACAGCCACTGCTACTTCATGTGAAAAGCTTTCACACATTAAAAAACAATGCTGTAAATGTCTGCTTAAAATACTGAACAGTACTTAAAACCCCTCCTTAGCAACACTGTCATTCTTTACCAAAGACAAGTGTTTAAACCAAGAAATTATGGAATTATGTTATTCTTATTTAGAATTACTGATCTGACATACTTACTGTCACTTTATTCAATTAATACAGTGGTTCTTCATGGCAAAACTTCTTATGAAACACTTTCCTGTTCCTGAAAATGTGCTAGGAATATGTGAGTGGTGGTAAAGTGCAGTGGGGGAGCCCTTTTATTTTATTTCATCATTAACTGAGATGACGTCACAGTTGTTCTGACTGCACTTCTCACGTAGGGCTGACAAAACCCCATTTCATATTTAATTATCTGACTCATAGAAAAAGCACTTAACACTCATTGCAGAGAGAAAAGATTAGCAGTTTCTCAAGTCCAGGACAAACAGAGATAAGTCATAGATTTCTATGTGTGGTATTTCCTGCATTCCTTCTGTGTTAAATCGCAGCAATACACTGCCATTTCTAAATGCGAAAAAGAAGAAAACAGGTAGCTGTGTTCTGCTGGAACAGCAGTTCTTATTGCAGTTCTAGAAAACTGATTTATATCAGAACTTAACCTCATTTTTCAAACCTTTTAGGACTGGGGCTTAACCGTGTTATGAGGTTGTGGTTTTGGAGTAACTCTCACTGCTTGCTTCGAGCAGCAGTCGCTCAAGGCTTCCGTGTGACAGGGAAGGTACTAAACTACACTTTAATGTAGTCTGAAGAAAAAAAGGGATTAAAAATGGAAAGGCTTTTATGACAAAAAGCACTTGCACTTCACATATTTTGTTTTAATGTCCTGAGTCCGGCTGTAGCTGCAGGATAATGGCTGGAAGACAGGAACGAGTAACAGGATCAGCACCGGAGCGCGGGGACAGCAGGGGGAGCAGTGACACCTTATCCTGGTGCTTTGGGGACGGGACCCTCCTGGGATTGCGGGCATCCATGGGTGNATTTGCTTTGCAGATTTTTATGCCATTTTTTGGCTGTGGAAAGCAAGAGGAGCAATATTTTGTGACAGATTTGTAGTATTAAGTTGTCAGCAACAATCTTCCCTGAATGCAGGAAATACTGTGAACCTCTAAAAAATTCCTGTAAAACTGTTTGATTCATATCAGTTTCCTATCATTAATTGTTTACTATTTAAACATTTCTTCATACCAGATGGAATGCAGTAAGTCTGGAATCTCAAACTAAGAGTGGTTGATTTTCAGGAAACTGACAGAATGTATTTTACACTCTGTAGCTGTTTTCTCAGGGTGTCATCCAGATCACTTTAAAATATTCATGATTTTACTTTTTATTATTTCAGGTAAAGAACATTACAGATCTGTATGGTGTAATATATTCATAGTAGAGGAAGAAGTTTGGGAAGATTGTCACAAACTTCAATACAGTGTAGTTCAGAACTGCTTTTTATTCTGCTCTTGATTGTCAGTATGTCAAATTTGCCTCCCAGGATTGGAAATAAGGCAGTAAAAGGATGTTGACTTCCAAGCTGATTCCCCCAGATACTTATGCTAGAAAAGCATAGGTGGAACATAGAAAAGCTGTTTAAATGAAAACTCAGATGCTAGAGGACACAGTGTAGCTTGCAGAGAGAGGGCCTGTGTATGTGTTTTGCTCCTTTTTTTTGTTTTCCCCTCCTTTGATCTTTACTTGCAAATATAGCTGAGGATAGCCAAACTCCACAACTGGATGTCAGCCATCAGGTGCTCTGGTGCAACTCTTGACAGAGATGACTTAGTACCTCATATTGCATTTTACAAATAAAGGTGTGATTTATTTTTCTTCTTTGCCATGAAACTATTGTCATTTAGGTAAAGAGCTGTCATCATGCTATTGGCAAATTGCTGGTTGCACAATATAATACTTAAGCATGGCTATGTACACATACCAGCAAAAACTTCTGCTGGTGTAAATGTATCTGAACATATATTACTGTGACAGTATAAATACATAGCTATAATGAAAGTAAACTGCAGCCATAATAAAAATAAATGTTACTGTCCATAATCTTGCAAGCACTGTAATGACTTTGAAAAAAAGAACACTAATGATGAAGACTGTTTAACTTCTGGGAGAAAAATTTAGGATTTCTAACCTATTTGGGGACATTTTACATGCTGGATCCTTTAAACTTTTGATGGAAGACATGCATGAAGCTAAACTCCTGACAACTAATTAGCTGTACTTTAGGATTATTTTTTAACATTTTGTTCTATTCCCCAAATCCAGAAATGTCATTTTAAACATTGTACCATGGTGAGGGATAGCCTGCTCTGGAGAGCAGAGGCACTGTGTGTGTCAGTGCTGTTTGCCCACAAGACCATTTCTATGCAGGTCTGTGGCTTTGTGGCATCACTAATGTAGGTAATGTAAGGTTTTACCATTTCAAGGTACCACTGAACTTTTATTTAACATGTATACATCTCTTATCAAAATAAGTAATATAGGGGGTCTCAATCTAAAACACATAAGTCAACTTAGTCAATTTTGAAAGGGTTTTGTGTTATACCCATTTTTTTCTATAGATCAGATGCCTACACTGCACAATTTTTAATCCCTCTTTCTGCAATGGCTGAGGCCATATTGGCATCTTACGTGTCATACTTTACTTTCTTCTTACTCCTTATTTCCTTTCCTGCCTCTGTCATCACCAAGTAATACATTAAGAAATCCAGAAAAAAATAACTAGTTAGTATCATTACTCAAATTCATCCTGACATTACATCCAAATATGATTTCTCTTTCAAAGAACACCCTTTGGTTTCTAAAAATGCATACTGCCTTCCAAGAGATTGTCCCATTAGTTTGCCTCTGATAAATGAGGTTGTGCAGACAACCTTCAAAAATAATTTAATAGTTTATCACCATCCTAATATAAATTAGAAAGAACAGAGATTTTGTCATGATAACAAAAGAGTGTATGTCCCCAAACTCTGTAGTTAATGAAACAGACTCATGAACACCTGCTTTCCCACAAGCGTAGAAATCTTAGCTTAATTTTATTGAATCAATTTTGTGTAGTGATTGATGTCTATGTAAATAGAAGTAGATAATAAATCCAGCACTGAGCTGTAGAATTGGGGCATTGTAGGAGCTGCAGTCCCGTAGGACTTTAGTTGGGTGTTTGTTGTAAATCTTGCCTGGAGAACCTCTTTCCACACTGTTCATCAACTACACTGTCTGTCTAACTGGGAAACAGAAATTAAAATCAGGTTTAGTATGTACAGTTACTGCTTAGAGGTATTTTATGTAGTGAAGCACATGCTGTAATGAGTGTGATTACATTTTCCTGTGTGCATGAAGACATGAGTGACCAGTGCATCCCTGTGCAGTTGAAACACTGAGTGAATTAAGAACTGTGTCCCATTTGTACTCCCATTTTGTAATTTTTCAGAAGGTGAATGTTGAAGTACAGTTTACAGTCATCTCTGGAAATGCACTTAAAATACAGGACTTAAAGGCTGACAGGGTTGAAAGCATGTAGACTGTTGCGTACTCTTGGATAAAGCAGTTCCCTCTGGTAAAACAGGTGGTGGTATATATGTCTTAGTGCCACCTGAAGCAAAGAATTTGACTCTAATTAAGAATAAGAACTTGTCCTCAGTAATATTCCAGAGTCACTCTCTGTCTAACTACACCCATTTCTCTAACCTGTATAACTATTATAGCTGTCCACATTTTTTGATTTTCAGCCTTTCTTGTAAATCTCTTTTCAGAATTTCAAGGGTAGGATCTGAACTCAGGAGTTGAATAAGTTCATATCACAGTTAAACACCAAATCAGTTTAAGATTCCTTTGACATTTATATTATATTTGGACCACCAAGTTAAATTTGAGGGATGTATATCTGATGCGAGTATTGACAGCTATGTCTTAAAACTATTAGGACATATTGACAGAGTGTCTTCAAATGCCTTACGAGTAATTTCACTGAAGCCAACAGAGGCAAAATAGTTCTTATTAAATGAGAATCTGAAGACAAAGCAATTGTTCTTAATTGGCCGTTGACAAAATTTCATGTTCTTGTTAATTCAAAGGTGATCAAACTTGAATGTCGTGATCATTAGAAAACCTCAGAAAACTGTAGAAAATACAAAACCTTTCTCTGTTACCTAAAGGGACCATTACCTAAATGGATACCCCTGAGTTCTGGTGTATGTATTACCCCATCCAGCTGTAAAGGCCAGCAAGAACATGTCTTCTAATGTTTCTCCAGCTCCAGGCAGCCACAATTCTTGGCTTATTAGGAAAGAATTTTCAAAACGCATTTTTCTGAAAGTATGTAGTCTTGCTTTTGCTTCTTTTATTTTTCCAGTGTTTGTTGTTTTTTGTTGTTGTTGTTTTTTCCTTTACAGCTGTAGTCAGTATAACATCATAAAACCGGATGTGTTACCAAAGCCAGATAATTTGGCCTGTTTTTTTTTCCACCGTCTCATCTCAGAACCAAATGGAGAGTGTTGAGTCAAGGTGATAAACAGTAAAATAATTCTCATCTGGTCCCCAGAAAATGGAATCTTCTCAGGACTTTTTAGGAAGATATTTTCTCAGTGTTTTTAGTGGTTTTAACATGAAGATGGCTTAAGCTCAATTCTATGGAATTAAAATAACTATAGTCCCCATCCCTGAAACTGCCCATTCTGAGTTACAATTTGTAGGTTTTATTTTGGGACACTGGCCCAATCACTGACCACTCTGAGTTAGAAATTGTAGGTTTTACTGGGGGATTTTCATATAAACATTTTATTGCACTATTCATTATTTCATTATTTCATTATTCATTATTCATTATTCATTATTTCCTGCAATTCCTTTCCCTGCAATTGAAACCTCAAAGAAGATAAATTATTCTGCCATTAATAAGGTAGAACCTAATTTTTTTTATATATGTCAGAAGATGTGAAAGTAGTCCAAATGTTCTTTTCTTCTTTTTGTTTTCATTGCAGTTCTTTACATATGAAGCCACCATGTAGCAATGCACTCATATGAAACCTTGAGACTTCTAAATGTGATTGTGTCAAGTCACTGGAGCTGTTCCAAACATGGCTGAAATTTCCACAAAAACTGTGTAACATTTTAAGTAGAGGATTTTAATCATTCCTCCCCCTAGATATCATCTGTCCAGTTACCATCAAATACTCCATGTATTAAATATTTGCTTCCATTGTATATGAACCTAGCAAAAAACAGAGCAATGTTTAATTTTAAACACCTTATTAGTATTAATTTGTTTGGGATTTCTTATAGTTGAATTAGTCACAGCGATAGTCATATTTAGTAAATCTGTGTATGGCATATGTCTTTCACATGGTATTTTCTGTGTTTGAGATCTAGCCCTGTTATCAAAATATTTTGTTACTGGTGAGAAAAACCCAACAATGCACACAATAATAGATGGAACACCTTTTACTTCATCCTTATTTACTTGCATACTTCTTTTGCAGTTTTTGTGAATGAAGAAAACTGATAATGTTTGAACTATCCATTAATTTTCGTAGACAAACAGGAGGTCACAATAAGGTGTGTAAATAGCTTCTGTTGACAAATTCATGGAGTCTAAACAGAACATTTAGAAAAAGTTTGCAACTATTACTCTATAATATACAGTTGGAGACAAAAATAAGTCTAGGTAAGCCAACGTGGATAAATATTGAACTGTTGTATACCTCCAGGTGCTTCTTAAGGAGAAATTACCATCTTAGGGAACCAAGGAATGTAAACTGTCACGTATTTGCTAAGGCATACCTGGAAAATAAACTCTTACCTACAGGTAAGAGTTTTATGTTTCTGTTTTCTTTTTTTTTTTGAGGTAGATCCAGGAAGGGGAGAAAACAGGAGAAAACAAAAATTGTGTTGGACCTGGAAGCAAAGCTACATCTGGACTCAGATTTTGTGTTTTGCAGAGGCTGTTTTGAAGGCTTACATATTAAGCCTTTCCTGCTTTCATAAATGGCTCTTGTTTTGTTACGTTTGCGTTAGACTTATATAACGATAAACACTGTATTTTCAGGGGTTTATCCTATTTCTCTGATAATTTTGCTGTGTCTAAGCTGCCTGTTTTGTAAAAAAGTCTGTTTTGTAAACAGTATAGAAAAAGAGAAAGTGCAAGTGTAAAGGTGAGTCTGCATCATGCCTATCGTGTATGTCAAGTGCATGTAGGCACCTAATCCTGTGGGAGTGTCCTAGTAACAAAACTACTATTAATAGTGACAAGTCAAACACACCAGGAGAGACAGCTGATGATTTTGTTCCTGTAAACTATTCCCTTACAAAAAGATGAATGAGACTCTGGTCTTGCATACTTTTTGCTCAGCAGCAACATAGAGCAGCAGGAAAGAAGAGCATAACTAATCAGGTACACCTGAAAGTTACTACCTGCCTAACTCTTACTTAGCCATTTGATTTCAATACAAGTTGGGTCAAAAGGCTAAGGTATCGGAAGGGTTTTAGTTCTGGTTCTATTTTTTCGCTTCAAATTAACGTCTCTCCAATGAATCACTGAATCACAGAATATGCTGAGTTGAAAGGGGCCCATCAGGATCACGGGGTCCAACTCCTGGCCCTGCACAGGATACCCCAAGAGTCACAGCATGTGCCTGAGAACATTGTCCAAATGATTTTCAAACTCTCGTCAGGCTTGGTGATGTGACCACTTCCCTGGGGAGCCTGTTCCAGTGCCCAGCCATCCTCTGGGTGAAAAAACCTTTTCCTCATATCCAACCTAAACCTCCCCTGACTCAACTTCAGGCCATTCCCTTGGGTCCTGTCACTGGTCACCAGAGAGAAGAGATCAGTGCCTGCCCTTTCTTGTGTCCTCATGAAGAAGTTGTAACTGCAGTGAGGTCTCCCCTCAGTCTCCTCTTCTCCAGGCTGAACAGACCAAGTGACCTCAGCCACTCCTCACACGGCTTCCCCTCAAGGCCCTTCAACATCCTCGTGGCCTCCTTTGGACACTCTCTAACAGCTCAATGTCTTTTTTGTATTGTGGCTCCCAAAACTGCCCCCACACTCGAGGTGAGGCCGCCCCAGTGCAGATCAGAGCAGGACAATCCCCTCCCTTGCCCAGCTGTCCCTAAGGCCACCCAGGACACTCCTGGCCCTCCTGGCTGCCAGGGCACTGCTGACTCATGTTCAACTTTCCAGTGACCAGGGCCCCCAGGTTCCTTTCCACAGCACTGCTCTCCAGCTTCTTGTTCCCTGTCTATACATACACAGCCAGGGTTGCCCCATCCAAAGCTAAACCCTACGGCTTCAGCAGGATCGGTTGTGAGTCATGACAAGTGCTTTTGGAAATCTTATGTGTTAATTTCAGGAATTCATAACTGAATAATATCATAGCTGCAAAATACCATATTTAAGGAACGGATTGCTCTTTCAATGATAGTATTGTTTTAGCTCTGGTGATCTAAGGACAGATAGGAGAAAAACCTACTAGCTAGGCCAGGTAATTGATCAGAAAAAATGCACAAACTGTTAAGCATGTGAGCATTTCCTTGAGGTAATTTTACTAATAGAAGATTTAGAAGAGTGGAAGCCAACTTGCAGAGGATTATATAATATATTAGGATTTCAAAAGAAAGTTTTCAGGCACGTGAAGTCTGATAAAGAAGTAACAAATTCCTGGCTAAAATCATTTAGGATAGCACTTGGGATCTGCTTTCAGTATCTGTTTAGGCCTGTTGATGACTGTACGTCTTCTAGGGCAGGTATTCCTTCTGTATGTAACTATGGATTCAGATGGTGAAATTAAGTTACTAATTATATTCATCAACTAGACAGATTTCCATGAAAAAGTATAAACAACGAGAAACAACAAGTCAGCAGAGGTTTGGGAAAGACTATAAAGTAATATAAAATTCAGTCTTCACTGCATTGGTGTATTTGGTTTCAGCAGAAATGTGAATTTTGTTCACAGGTTCATCTTTTCTGTATGTCTTAGTCGAAAATCAAGTTGAGACATAAAAAATAGAATGCTAGAGAGAGAATATTGCACAGGATTAGGATATAATTTTCTTAATCTTCCTTTAGATTGTCAATGAAGTTCTGAAAGGTACTGTAGTTGCAGATTTCCTACCATTGTTACATCATAGGTTTAATTTCTCTTTCATGTAGAGCTTAATTGCATCTGAATATTCTTGCCAGAATATCGGTTTATTGCTCTTAAAGTTACTGTTTTGTTAACAACAATTAAATCGCTCATGGTACGAGCTGGTATGATAAATGAGTATGTAATATGTATAAAAATTAAGCAATGCTAAAGCTGATAAGTGATGGTAACTATTAGTTAAAGACATTGATTTTCATTGAATTTCCTGAAATATTTCATGTTTTAATCAGTGCAAACAGTAAATTATTTAGTTTCTTAATCCTGTTCTGGTCAACACGGCTGCTATAAGAGTAGTTTACTATTGCCATGAAAAATAAATTAATTTTTTGTTGTGATAGAGCACATTTTTCTAGAGTTTAACTGTGTACTGACCACTCCTGTCCTCTGTAATTTGACAAACAAAGCACAAAATTATGATGATGATGGCTTGATTTTAAAAGTTTTTTCCAACCTAAATAGTTCTATAATTCTAAAATGAAAAGGCAGCTGACAGCTGAAGTAGCTTCCTAAAATCGTATGTGTTGGGATAAAGCAACCTCCTGGTGATAAATGGAGAATGCGAAGCTGGTAACAGGGTACTGAGGAGTGTGAGAGACCCACGTGTGCATTGTTCAGATTCATGCCTTCTACTCTAATCTACCTGCCCAGAACTCAAAGTCCGTCTCTGACGTTGAAAAATGGTGCAAAATCAGTAGAATGAGGATTGCTAGAGCTCTGTGTCAGGCAGCAGATGCCACGTGAATCTGATGGACAAAACCAAGGGCACAGCGGGACATAGAGCATAAGAACATTACTTGCTGAAAAGTGTAGGTACATATTCCTAAGGAACAGATTGTACCATTTTTGCAGTTGTTTGTGGCAGTACAACAAATTTAAGGCTTTTCTAGTGTGCTGCAATACATGCTGTTCTGTTCTACCTTGGGTATATAAAAGAACAAGCATCTGGTGATAACCGTGTTAAACTTCTCTCAGTCTAAAAAACCCTGAACAACCAACCAAAAAACTGTATTTCATATTGTGATATTTATCTAGGAGTTCTGCTGTACCAAATAAAGCAGTGTTTGCAGGGGTTATCTCTTATATGAGTGGTGTTAGTGTGGTCCTGTCAGTCTTTTGTGCTAGATTTACGTTGTTCTAATTATGCTTGCTTCTTTCTCTGAGCCATTGCTTTCCAATGCACCTCAGAACAGAATGGTGGTGTTGACTTCAGTGGTTGCTGTGAGAGAATAATAATTGTGCCTTGATTTTTCATTTTAGTAATGGAGAAATTAAAAAAAAAATTCTAAGTATCATTTGGACACTTAAAAAAAGGTAAAATTTCAGTTTACTATTGTCAGCATTTAAAATTTTTGGTACCTATGCTGACCTTTCCCACTCTAATTGCTTTCCTCCTTCTTTCCCTGCCCCAAACTTGCAGAGATTTAAAAGGAAAACCACAAGAGAAAGCTTACATTTGACTGTAAATTTTCAGTAACCTCTTTTTAAAACAACTGAAGAATAGGTTTTTATTTGCTGGGGAAACTAGAACAAAGTAGCAAGCCTTAAACATATGTTTTGTGTTTAAAATGTGATATGTCTGTAAAGGCCTTTTCATTGTTCTGATGGTTTACTGGGTCATGCCTGAGCTTTTAAAGGTCTTGTAGTTATGGTCTGTTAGCTGGAGCTTCAAGTACAATTAGAAACAAAGAAACACTTACTAAATGTACGAATTATCTGCTAGTGGGACTCATCTGAAATCCCAGACCACAGGAATGTGAACTGAGACTTTTATATGGGTCACCATAACCTTGCTGCAGGCATCTCAGATGCCATTAGCATCTAGGTTGACACTTCCTTTGACATCTGGCAATAATGACAAATAAAACTTTCAAAATACTGATACCTGATATTCTGAACAGCTGTGTCAATTGGTATAATAGGGCTGGAATCTCTCTTCTGGTGACTTCCATGGATGCTGGCTCAGCTGGTTCATGGTGGGTCTCTTGAGATGCTGGCCTAGGAGACTCCTTTTCCTGTTGCTCCACGCACGAAGAGCTTCACAGGCTCTTGTGTGGGCACAGGCTGGGGTGCAGTGCAGCAGCCTGGGCTGTGGGAAGGCATTCTGCAGTTACACTGGCACTGTGCCCTGAGTGGAGTGTAAAACAGGGCAGAACTGATGAGATCTGCTTCTCCGTAGGAGAAGAAGGAGTGGTGTAGCCCGGCTGCCTTTGTTTTGCTGGAGCCATTATTTACATGGGTGATGTGCTCTTGCAGCCAAGAGCTGTTCAACATGGACTGGGTTTTTGTGCATGTTGATAATTCAGGTTTTGTTGAGGAATCCCAGCAGGAGGATCTTCTCCCTCTGTGGGTCTTGGGCTCACAGCACGTTCCCCTGCCCAGCTGATGCAGGAGCACTGTCAGCTCCCTGCTCTCGGGCCCTTAATGGTGTCTGTTTCACAGAGAGGGCTTTGTGACTCCAGCAGATGAGGCTACATCTTTTGGTTTGCTTCACTTATTTGGGCTGTAGGAGCCTCCTTCTCCATCCACTGCATAGACGAAGTTTCACGTATGAAAAAGATAGGGTTTGCTCCCTTTGCTTTCTTCTTTGGTTCATCTATGTACTTCTTTTGTCTAATGCTAAGTGTCACCTCCAGATGTTTCATAAGATTTTTGCAGAGGCTGCCCTAATATTTTCAGAGGGTTTCTCGTGACCTACTAGTAACTTTCAATGAAAAATTTTGCACATGTTGTGACTTGCTGTATGGAAGAAGAGCTATTTCCAATAAATCCTGTCTACTAAATCTTCTCCTATTTATTTTGTAAGAATTCCTTTTCTGTTTGGGACACAGGAATCGGAATTGTCTCAGTCACTGTCTGGAGAGGCGGAGTAAACCATGAGAAGTAGCTGGTCTTTGTCAGAAATAAATCCATAATTGATCCTGATTATAGTATACGACTGTGGAAGCCACCCAAGAAGAAAGACAGATGGCTCCCAAGCCGAGAGATAATAGGCTAGTGGCCGCAAATTCTAGGTTTTGAGTGGAAACTTGAGCATCGAGAAGAAAAAAGCCACTTGAGGACCTAGTTACAGAGTGGACTAGTATAGGAGAAACAAAGCACACAGATGAACTTCTTTGACATGATTTTCTTTGCCACTGGAGAGTACGAGGGAGTAAGTAGACAGTTTATTGTAATGACTGCTTTGCTGAAGGACCTTTTCCTATGGTTCATCACTCAGAATGTACTTGTGCTGGTGTGCTCTGAGGTGGGGCAAGGGAAGGTGGGGGAGATCTGTCTGGGTGTTTCAATACACGGATGTTTACAAACAGGCAGCACAAACACACGTTGCACCATGGGTGACTTCTCTCACCTCATGCAGTCCCAGGAGGTCGTTGCATTCTGCATGCCCTGCGCTAGGACAGGCTACATATGTCAGTAGCATGATGTTTCAGTAATACTGCATGGCAGGGTTTTCACTGTGCCTTTTGGTTTTGTGCACAACTTGCCACTTAAAGGTCTTCAGAACAGGGTGAAATCTCTACCTATCCCCAGTTACCCTGTCTGTATGGGAGATTAAGCTGATGGTGATGATGGTCACCTAAGGAATACAAAGAGACTAAGTGTTTGAACAGTTAATTAAAGAAATATTATGAACTTTCTTAATTTGTTTGTTGATATTGCTGTTAAGGAAAAAGAAAATCACAAATCTGGATGCCCTTTCACTTAATATGAACCATCTGTCTGGTTTGGTCTACTTTTCTGGCAGAATGTTTACTTTTGTGGTTCTTTTTCTTCTCTTTCTGATTATGAAACAATCCCCAGTGGTGTGTCAGAAATCACCATTATAAATGCTGACAATTGTTCTGGGGTTAGCATTAAAGGCTTTTAAAACCCAAGATATGTCTGAAGCTGTGTATGTAATCATTGGCTTCAAATGCAAGTTGCCCTCAGTTGTGAACACGCTAGAAATTCTTTTAACACAGATATGCTTGTCAAGTGTAAATCAGAACTTGGTCTTTGGGACACCACTCCTAAGGGGAAGGGGAGTTTGCCAAGGAACCAGTTGAATGCAGTGGGGTGGCTGGAGGTCCTCAATCCCATCTGGTGAAGGTGGAGGAGGGCAGAGGTTCTTTGTACCAACAAATCTTTGCCCTGAAGACAAGCAGGGGTAGAAATGGTAAATAACCGTCACAGCTGTGCACGAGCTGGTTGAAAAGGAAAAAGTGTGCAAGGCTGTTTTGCAGACAGATTAGTGCTCCTGCCTAAAAGACTTGACTTCTTTTGCGTGTTAGTCTTCCTGCCTTGATTTCATGGGTGTTTGCTGAGTTTTATGTCTGATTGGATGAGACTAGGATTTGACCCATGGCCTCTTACGTGCACCTTTCAGCTGTGAAGAAAACTGAAGAGGGGTGTAAAGGAACAAGAAATGGGTTTAAGCTTGCCTCCCGTGAACTAGCAGCTGTTTTGCCTACAGCTGAACTGGTATTTGAACATGAAACTACATATTGTGGCAAGAGAAAGAAGAATGTTTAATCTAGTGTTCCGGGGAGTTTTACAGTATATTATAAAATTTGAATCTCAAACATATTTAGAAAACAATGCACACAGAGGCAAATAAAATAACTTATTCATATACCAATTGATTTTTAAAAGTACTGGTTTGTTTCTGTTCTGAAAGTAGAAATCTTGACCCCCTACTATGATGTACTGGATGAGCTGAGGTAAGATGCCTTTCATAACCTTTCATGACCAGAGAAAAGAATTAATAAATACCTTTAATACTGTGTTTGAATGTTCTAGCTTTTTGCTGCTGTTGAGATTATCTTTCTATTTATAGGGCCAAATAACATTGAACAAAGTAACATAAAATGTAATGTTCTCTTTGTCTCCAACACAGTGTTCAAGGATTCACATCTTTTCAGCTTGCAGCATCTCCAGGTGACTGAAAACCTTGGTCTATTTCCATCAATATCAAGTGAAACTCTTTCTTCCTTCAGTGGGAGCATAATTGAGTCATCACATACAGTTTCTTGAAAGCAATGTCTGATCCTGTTTTCTTTCCCTTTTTATTTTTTCCCCCTCATGCCTATTATAGAAATTAATAAATATTAGTATTTTTTTATTGTCTAGCCTGTTACTACATTATTTTTCTATTTTCAAAATTCAGTATGCTGTTTTGGCACACAAGAACTGTCAGTGGAAAGACTTAGTTAATAATATTTGGAGAATATTACAAACAAAACCCGGGAAGTACATCACTATGAGACAGGTTGAAGTAAGCTGAATATTCACTTCTGCCTGTGCCAGCATTTCAGAAGTACGGTTTTTTTCAACACTGGTGTTTTTCACTTCTATTTTCATCAAGACATTCTGAATCCTCATTGAAATCTACAAGGGAAATATGAAGGGTTAATTCTATTTTTAAAAGCAGGAAGTTGTGTATTGGTATTGATCAGAGTGTGTGACCTTAGCAAGTCAAACACGAATGGACTCTTTAGTGCTTGATATAGTGTAATAGGGTTTCTGTTATTTATGCATGTCAAAATTTAGCTTCCAACACTAACAAACTGATGTCATTCTAGTTCTGGTTTGAATTAGCAAAAATCAGAGCTTTTATTTCTACTCTCATTTTGTAATAACACTGCCAATTAAGAAATAGGACACCAGCCACGAACAAAGAAGCAGTTCCTGCTCTAATAAGTTTGTGGTCTGAATTCAGCAGGCCTGATGGTCACCAGCTGTTTTACAGCATCAAACTTGTGTTTCCATCTTAAATTGGGTGTCCTCATGAAATATAGTTCCACTGGCTCGGGGAGCCCGTCTCTTGTTTTTGTGAACATACTGGAGATTAGAATTATGATCTATATAATTATACAGATGTCTGAAGAATCATTTACTGTATGTCTGTCTTTAAAACCAGATGTTTTCAGTTCTTCTGCTCACAGAAGTCTCCACTTCTGGTGGTGTTTGGGAATTTCTTTATTTGAAGAAAACCAGCACAGGTAGTTTTTAAACACAAATTATTTCAATGAAGAATTTTGTACATTTTTTCTGAATAATGTCTTTCATACAAAAAATTTATTATTTTCTGATAGGTTCCACATTTCTTCACAGGTCTGCAGAAAGTAAAAGCTGCTGCTTTCACACTCATGTTTTGTGTGAAGCTGTCTGCAGCAATTTTGAAAAACTCCTGGCAGGACTGAATCAGGGGATTCCAAGTAGGAAGACTTTGTTGATCATGGCATACTTTTTGGCACAGATTTTCACATGTCTTTTACATGAAATTTCTGTCTTTTTCAAATTGGGACAGTTCATCTCAGTAGAAATACACTCACTTTGCATATACACTGTAGATTTTAATTACCATTTTGCTTCATTGCTACCACAACCATACCAAGTACCAAGCTGGCTGTAATCTTTTCAGCTGACCTCAGACTTGTCAGCATCATTGCATGGCATTATACCTTTAAACATGGCTCCTTTTTATTTTAACACACTCCATAATTTGGGATACTGATATCTTACCTCCATTTCTACAGATTCTATACTTATTACAACCAAAATCTGCAAGTGTTTACAGTGCCTACTGCTTGGTGACTAAGTACTGCTGTCTTTTCTTTAATATACTTACTCATAGCATAGTAGGGAATCACAATGCACAGTCAGGCCGCAAACAGAACATCTCATTTTAGGGACGGAAAGTCCAGTGGTTTCAGAGCTCGATATAAAAACAGGCTGCGTGTCATTTTCAATCACTGTGTGCTATATTATTCCTTTGAGGAGAATCTGAGAAAGCTGGGGCTGTTCATCCTGGAGCTCCGAGAAGGCTCAGGAGGGATCTTATTAGGTGTGCAAGTACCTGAAGGGAGTGCACACAGAGGAGGGAGCTGGACTCTTTCCAGATGTGCCCAGTGACAGGGCCTGAAGCAATGGGCACACGCTGAAACAGACAATTCCCTACAAACAGCAGGAAACACTTTTTCACTGTGAGGGTGACTCAGCATTGGCACAGGTTGCCCAGGGAGGCTCTGGAGACTCCATCCCTGAAAATATTCAGAAGTCATCTGCACATGGTCCTGGGCACCCAGCTCTGAGTGGCCCTTACTAAGAAGGGGGTTGGGCCAGACAGCCTACAGAAGTGCCTTTCAGCCTCAGCCAGTCTATGGTTCTGTCATTCTGTGTGTGCCTTTCCTAGTCTTCAATTAAACAGAGCTCAAATCACTCATGTTTTGTTTTACGGACTGATTTTTACATTACAGATTTTACATTACATCCATAATGTAAAATCTATACTGATCCATGCTGATTTTACACTACATCCATAACTGCCATTTAAAATTTTTGATGCGGTATCATAATGTATTATGAAATAGATAAGACAAGTTTTCAAGTGAAAAGCATAGAAATCAAAATTTAAATTGTAGCAGCAGTAGCAGCAAAGGAAACAATAGCAAATAAACAGAATTGTCAGTTGAGTTTATTGCAAATCGTGTGGATTAAGCAGCTGTAAACAAGAAGTTACTGAATTGCAAAAATAACTAGGGTCTATTGATTTTTAAAACTGGGCATTGTTAAATGGTCCCTATGGTCATCTAAGATAGTTTAACTTCTGATGGTTGTATGAAAGAAACTTGCCATTCAGCATTATTCCCCATCTGCTTTTGCTCACAGTTGCTACTGTTGTGGCACAAGTTTCTCTTGCAAGCTTCAAATTTTCTGTAACAACAGAAATATCTTAATTTTCATATTTGTTCAAAAGCCAGTCTAGATTTTTTTGCAAACATCACAATTTGACAGTTGATATAACAAGGGATTATTTATACCTCTGACTATAACTCATGAAAAATAGCTGCAGCACATGCTTAGATTTCTTGCAGCCAGCCTCATCTTCTGGCTCTGCTGGCCTGTAGAGGTTAGATCTGCCCATCCTACTACTTTGTATTCCTCCCTTTTCTAACAGTTTTCCTTCACTCTGCCTGTTCCTTTCAATCTCATGAAATCACTGACCAATATGTGGTAACACCACAGAGGTGTTCAAAATGCCTGGTGAGCAAAGACGTGTGCTGTTTCTTCCACCTCCCCAAAGCAGCACAGCTCATCCCTTCACCCCAAGTGACAAACTCTCTAGTCCACATGGGAAAGGGCTTGTGACACGATCCAGCAGGAGTGTAGGGAGCACTACCTTGGGATGGCAGGCACACATGAGTGGTGTTAAGAAAGGTGGCTTCTACAGAAAACATGCTTAGGATAAAGAAGATCTGCTTCAGAGAAGATCTGAAGATCTTCAGACAAGATCTTCAGACAGCTGGAAGAAACTTTGCTTTCACCTGCCCTGACTCTCAGGGGGGTCTTCAGCCGCCCTGGTATCTGCTGCAGAGTTAATGCAGTAGAGCACAAATAATTCAGGAATTTTCTGGACTCCACTGATGATGATTTCCTGGCATGGGTGACTGAAAAGCCAATGAAGTTCTGCTGTTTCTGTTAATTTCACAGAAAAACTGGTTGGGAATGTGAGTGTTCGGAAGAGCCATAACTGCAGTTACCACAAGACAGTGCAGTACAATGTGTACAAATACATGATGGAGGGAATAAAGAAGGTAAAGCCAGGCTCTTCTAGTGGTGCCCAGTGACAGGACGGGAGACAGCAAGTACAATGAGAAATATAGGAAATTCTACTTAAAGAGAAGAAAAAAATTTTTAGTGTTTGGACAATTCAACAGTGCATCAAGTGTCTTAGGCAGGTGGTGGAGTCTCCGTTCTTAGAGGTATTAGAAAACCAATTGAACATCCGCCCTGGTAAACTTGCTCCAGCTAATACTGCTTGAGCAGGGGTTTGGACTAAGTGACTTCCAGAGATAACTGCCAATGTCTGAGATTCTGTGACGTGAATCTGTGATAAAAATATATTCCAAAGCACATTTCGTGGTAAATTTTAGAAAAGCTTATTCATAAAGAAATTACAGGGAGGAATCCCAGCTGACAAACCAACTTGAAAGGGTTCTCTTTTTAAAATTACAGGAGCATCAGCTTTCTTTAGCCTGTTATGCACAATGCCATACAAATAGCAGCAGAACATGATCCTATTTATTCTCCCACACTTCTACGCCCCGTCAGCCCACAGCTTCACTGCTGTGCAGAAAGTGAGCTAGGTGACGCAGTCAGCTGTCACATAACTGGGACTAATGTGCACCATCAATTAATACTATTATTCACAAGCTGTCAGTTGGGGTGATCATTTCCAGGCTGTCAGCCAAGTATAAATGAGATCAATAGAAAGTTAACTGTAGACGATGTGCTGACAATGCCCAGCCCTCCCTTTTTGTAACGCTAGGTCTGGACAAGGCAGTGAGTACCCCAGTGCTTAGGGGAGCTGGAACAGCAATGAGCAGTGGCTCAGCCAGTATGAGGAAGCTGATGAAGTTGTTGCTATATCACTGTGACAATTCTGAGATCTGTGTGGGAGCCTTGCTCTGGAGCTCTGCAGCAGACCAATTCTTGTCAGCCCACCTGCAACTGAGCACCTCAGCCCTTATTCCGGTTTGTTCCCTGGGTGGCTATAGATATTGGCACAATATAATCATAAGCCTCTCTGTGAGATTTCACCTTGGAAAAAAACAGTTTAGGCACTCCTGCATGTCTCAGAACAAGTAACAGTTGATGTCTAGAAACTGGTGGAAATTGGGGATCTGGCAGCTTGCTAGTTATTGAACCCATCTTGTCACGATGCGAGAACTAAAAATGGAGTATTTCTAACCAGAAGAGAACACAACTCAAAGACATATACATGCATGGCGTAAGTCAGTCATAGGACTCAGTCCATGACAGCACATTATTGTCGAAACCTCATACCCAGTGTCATTAGTTATTAGTCATTTCTCCCCTTGGACCTTGCTATATACTGTAATCCTCACTCACTGCTTTTGTCTCTACATGGTTGCAAGAAAGCCACAGAATTGTAACTTTGTTGACAGCTGAAATTTGCTTGTTTACCATGATGTGCAACTTTTGGTGCAAAGACCACTACTTGGTCTTCTGACAATTTTGCCCTGGTGTGAGATGGCCGGGGTGCACACACAGATTGTTGGAGGCATTGATCAGATCAGCTGACAGGGCAAACCCACAGCCACAAGAAAGGGTGTAATTTTGGCTTTCCTTTTTTCATCTAAGTAAAGAACTTTAGAAGAAATAGCCTCATCTGTTTGTTAGCTTTAAAAACAGGAAGAACTTCTAAAGTTTCTAGATTTAATTTTTTTTGTTTAGAAATGATCAGTGTGAGTCAGTCATTCCTTCTGCCAAGCTGGAAGCATTCATAAAGTCCAACAGTCCCTAATAATTCCTAGGGAACAAATATTTTAACCTGTGGAAGACATTTTCATCCTTGCAGATTTCCGAATTGGCAAGGCTTTTTGGTTGGAAAGCAAATCAGGAATGACAAAGTGATGCTGTCTCTTTCATGAAAGTTGGCTTCTAAAGAACAGGACATACAGGGATTTTTCTGTACCTCCCAGGTTTGCATTCTTTGTGTCCATTATTTGGGTCCTATACTCCTTTAACTTGGGCTGCATAACATTTCAGTTTGAGAAGCCTCTCTCTTCTCACACCAACCACAGGGCAAACCAAGAAGAAGTAGACTGAAGTATAAAACTGGGATATGAAATGCCAGTCGGGCTTTAACTGTTTAAACAACATTAAATACATAAACATCTGAACTTACTAGCATGCTGCCTTCTTGCTGAGGAATGAAATGGATGATTCCAAACAATAAACAACCACCGTGTTCATCTCTCTCTTTTCCTCTTCCGACGATTTCCTTTCTCCTACCATTGTAATAAATGCTGCACTAAAGATTTTCAACAACTGCTTGAATGTCACAACATTTACAGATAAGAACAAATTGGCATAGCAAGGAAACAAAAGGCCACTTTTGCCCCTGAAACAAGGTTAAAGTCAGATCAATTGGCTATGCAGGAACACCGTGGAGCTGCCATTCAGGTTTTTCATAAGGTAACTAACAAGTTATGACCTGTAATCAAAGTAAGCAATACATTACAGAGATTTTTCTTTGTTGCATGTAATCTGTTGAAATGCTGGCATTTAACATGAGCGGGCTGGGGTGAACCCTGTGGCAATACCTGCCTGTACAGCTTTAAATATATATTTATCTCGCGGCCCATATATATTTATGCTATATATCAAATTGAAAAACAATAAGCAGCTGGAGCTGCCTCTTTGGACGGTTGTAAAAGTGAAGCTATACTTTTTGTGATACTCAGCAATCTCTAGCACTGAGTGAGTGTCCTCATTTCCTTTGCAGTTGTTGTAAAATGAAGAGTTTTCTTCCCGTTGTTATGAATTTGTATAACTGCAGCCATAGCTCCTTCAGGCAAAAGTGCCATATGTATGTCAGCTCTCTTGTTTTTGTGGTGGTGGGTTGGTTCTTTTCTGGTTGCTTTTTTCTAAAATCTCATACACTTCCTATTTGATGTTGCAACTGGGACTGCTATCGCTGTGAGCATGTCTTTAATTTATGTACATATGTACATATCCTTGCTCTATTCAGCATGTTTCAACAGAAGAGATGGTTCCAGTGCTGGCAAAGAGAAAGGTCTGACAGAGGCAGGAGGAGATACCCAGCTGAGAGGTGGAGTACTGCATGACTTCAAGCCACACAAAATTCCAGCCCAGCAGCCAGGTGAGTGCAGCAGCTTCCAGCTGTAGGACTCCAAACCCCAAGGATACAAAGCTGACATGGTGTCTGCTGGTTCTTTGCTGACTCAGGAGACAGAAAAGGTCCTGACACAGCTGAACTAGTCCTGTGACAGGAGGTCTCTCTTAAAGAGGGCAACCCTTCCTTGCAGGATTTTGCTACATTTTTGGGCAGAAATGTTGCCCCGACAGGGGGGTTCATTACCCTATTTCAGTCTGAAGAAGCCACTGGAAAGCTGCTTTACAGCAAGATAAGGCACATGCAAGTCCACTTCATTCAACTCTAAAAAATAGGCACTAACGATTTTCAACACAACTGAATAAATCTTCCTTTTCTTGTCTCACTTCCTTTTTCCCCCCCTGTTTTCCATCTCTCCGCATATCGTCATGTTTGGCTTTGTCCTCTGTTTTCTACAAAGTTCTGCAAAAGTAATGTCATCTGAGGGAGAAACTGTCTGCAGGGCATTTATTTGTATACAAAGAATATTTTACCATGGCAACCCAAATTTTTTTCATTGTGCAGTCCTCTGGATCATGAAATAGCTTTTGAACAGCTGGGCATTCCCCTGCTTCTTCTGCAGCTGATATCTCAAAGAAATCTTAAAAATAGACTGGCACAGAACCAATAAAGAAAAGGAACACCCTCCATAGAAAAAGTTTTCTGCAATTGTCAGTGGCTTTTGTTCATGACAATAAGTAAGAGTTACTTATTTTAAAACAATCAGTGGTATTATTTTGCTCTTAATAGGCCTAATTATATTTACTTTTACATCTATACTGTAGCATCTGGTACAAATTACTGTCCATGATGTTTTGTTATTTCTGGATTAAAATTTTTTATTTACAATTTTTTCTCTTACCTGATTAATTCTGCAATGTCCAAAGAGGATAATGGCACTTGAATGCTTTTTGAGCAAAAAAATACTTTTCTATTTTCAGAGATAAAATTTGCAGCAGAATATAGACAAGTAGTCTATATTGGAAAGAACAGTTTACTTTGATCAATTGGACACTGCTCCAGTGTGGTCTTCAGATAACTCACCCAGACCCTAACTTTACAAGTAGCATTCCTTGCAGAGGATAAGACCTGTTCATGATTCCAGATGTGCACTGAGTTACAGCTTTGTCCTGAGTCCAGCTGCCATCCCAGGTCTTTGGGCTGAGCAAGATGCTGCTGGCATTTCCACTCTAAGGTCTTTGATTTCCCTGGCCCTAAAACAAATCCTAATTCTAGCTTTCTGCAGAGTAGATGATAAACCTCTCCAGTCCAATTCAAAATGTATTAGGTCCTTCTACTCCATCCTGTGCCCATCTGGATTTTCCTGGAATTTTGTCTTCATGGAAAACTTTGCGATTTACAAGCTAGAGTTACACTGGCAATCGCTGTATAACTGCCCGCTCTAGTACATCTTTTTTCAATGTACTGTGAATTCCTCTTAGAATGAAAAATATACTTGTGTAGATATACTTGTGTTGGAATTAATATTTAGACTATATTTTTGCAAGTAGTCCCTGTTCTATATTTCACAGAATCACAGAACATGGAGGAAGGGACCTCCATGGGACCTCCAAGGGACCTCCCTTGGAAGGGACCCACAAGGACCATGGAGTCCAGCTCCTGATCTTGCACAGGACGTCCCAAGAGTGACACCAGGTGCCTGTACTTGTTTAAACTCATATTTTCATGTACAACAGCAAAGGCTGGTTTTTCATCTAGATAAACTAACCTTCAGTAGCTGGACAATCACAGTACAGCTTTAATTGAAGCATTTATTTTTGTTCTCACCTGAGTAGCTGAAATATCCAGTAAAATGCCTGAACCTTACAGTAGTTCTGTGCGTTTGTCCAGGAAACAAAACCTCCTTGAATATTGATCCCCAAAAACTAAAATATGTAATATTAATATTTATTTCTTCTTCTCCCTGAGTTCATTTCATAACTGCTCATCTCTAGCAGAGCATCTGGAGAATTCTAGCACAGAAGGGCTCAGCTTTGCCTTGCGAAGTCTTCTCAGGTGGTGGTTCCTGTCTCTTGCCAGTGAAGCAAGGTGCTGTAGCTCAGATTTATGCGAAGAAACTCCCTTACATGCACACATGTAGGAAGGCTTCTTTTTACTGCTACTTTTTCCTGCTACTTTTTCACCTGCAGTTTTCATGACTATGAGATTGCCCATCTCTCTTTGGCTCTCCTGCTTTGCCAAGGATGGTGCTACTCCATCTCCTACCTACTGGCTTCCTTTTCTCCGCAAGGCTGAACAGCCTGTGGTGTGAGGATGTAGAAGGGACTCTTGTAGAACTGCATTCCCTTGGGTGGATCAAGCACTGGTATTCTCTTGACACTCCTGATCACTTACACCAACTGCAAAATCACAGTGACTTGCGCACCCTCCGTTGACTGAAAAGGACAGAATTTGTAGCTGAAAGCAATATCCAGTGGCCTTCAGGGGCCACTTCAGCAGGCCCCCACTTGGTCTTGTAGCCAATGTTTAGATACCGTACAGTCCAATCACAGAATCACAGAATAATAGAATGGCTGAGGTTGGAAAACGCCTTTAAGAATCATCCAACCATTAACCGAACACTGCCGGCTCTTTGACTAAACCATGTCCCTAAGAGCCACATGTATATGTCTTTTAAATTCCACCAGGGAGGGTGAATAATCTGAAATGGTGAAACCATTTCCAATAATCTGCTAGCTGTCTGCTTTTTTTGTTTTTTAAATCACNTATTCCAGGTCTAATGGAATCATAGAGCTCAGGTACTAGAGCAGTTGTAAAACATTAATTAGCTATTAAACTGAGCATTTTGTGGCTAGCTATTTCTCTGGCACCTGAATGGTGGGGTTTTTTTGAAAGAGGAAGTTGCAGTCTGCTGATGCCAGCAGAGATGTTACAAAAAAAGTGACAGATCACTGGGATTTAACTAGTTTAGTAATTTCACATGCAGGTGTCATTCCTGACTGTTCCTTTTACGCTTCTTCATGAAACCACGATGATGTACAGCAAGAACCCGCTTCGTTCAAGCAGAACCTTCCTTTACAGGGAATTAAGCAAGGTCTGAAAAATATAATGAAATAATACAATCATTATAAAAACTAGCCTAATACTTTCAATGTAAGAGAGGAGTCCTGTAGTCTTTTTGTTGCCCCTCACAAAGAGTCACCTTTACTGAATGGTGCCTTCATGCCCAGCTTTAACTTTTCTGAGATTGGCCTCCTGGTCTTTTTCCTACTATGAGTAGCCCGCATATTGCAGAATGATTAAATTTTTTTTAGGGATTGCTCAGTTCAGCCACTGACTAAATTCCTATCTGGAAGTATAGCAGTACTTACAGATATACATGTATCTCATATATATACATATATATACAGCAAATGCTGACTTCATATATAAAACAGATCAGCCCCCTCCTCTCTGTTGTCCTGGCTCTGTGTAACAACCCTCAGCGACAGCTGATCTTGCCAAGCTCAGCTGCAACAGAATTCCCTTCACTGAGCCTCAGCAGATGAACCAGCACTGGACTGATTGCAATTTCCATTAACAAAGTCAGGCGCCCATGAAGATCAGCCACCAGCCCTCAGCAAACCAGAAGTAGTGGAGAGCTCCATGGGTCTCCACGTGTAGTTTTCAGAGCATCAATCAGTAGATGCAACTTCAGTGCCCAGAAGAGTAAATACACTGGATCAAGATGCGATATGTGGGGACAACACGACAAACACATGCACTTTGTTAGGACTAAACCATGTTGGGCTGTGCAGAGCAGGGCATTCCAAAGCATTATACAGAACCAGTTCAACAGAATGTGACCAAATTTCCTCTCTGAGCCATCCCCAAAAGCACTCAGATGTACCTGCTCTGCTGACGTACACGTGTGGCTCAAGCCGTAGACAGCAGTAGAAGAGCTTTCCCCAGTGCTCCAGCTGGCAGTTGCAGTTTGCTGCTAACAGTACAACGCGATAGCAACCAGCAAAATTAAATAATACTGCCAGGACTTTTTCCTGCTCATCCCATGCGTGCATTTCTTCTCTTACCCCACCCTCAGATGGTAAGCCATATGGGAGCAGAAATGTCCAGCACAGCCCCTGGCTCCTAGTACCTTCTACCTTACCAGTGAAGTATTCCTACAGCATGATGTACTTCCAGAGAATGGAGAAGACAGCAGCTGCAGAAACTGGCAACATCAGAATCGGCTGGAATTGTGAAGCACAGAAGACAATGGACAAAGGACACAAGAAATATGGATATACCAAAGCAAAGTTAGATTAGATCACCTTGTCTGAAATTATTTGTATTTTTCTTATTGAAGATAAATATAAAAAGAAAAAGATGCCAGGACTTCTGCCTAAGTAGACTTGCAAAGTGTCATGCATAATTTCAGTTCCATTAAAGCATATAAGGCATAAAATCATAATATTAACACATGTATATGAGAAGACTGAAGTTTGAACGCTGAAAGGTACTACAAGACCTCATTTCCTTTTCCAGTCCTGATGTCCTTTTCCAACTGAGAACAGCACCGGTGTCCAATGTCTGAGAACAAGTGGAAAATTTGGATGTGCCTGGGCATGCAAAGAGGTCTTTTTATGAAGTGTATTTTCCAGGATTTCAAAGCAAACACTGGAGAGGACAGTATCTGTAGCTGTGCAGAGAATTCGGAAAAGCTCAGACTTTAATTAGTGCTCGTCTGCTTCACTGGTGTTGCAGTTAATCTGCAAAAATGAAAGGAGTCAAATTAATAAAAGTCAAATGGCAGCCTGTGGGTTAACTTTGTACTTAAAGCAAGCTCACTTAGTAACAGGAATCGACAGGAGGTGAAACTGGCCTTCTGCCTTATCCTAGATCTCTGCATTCCCTGTCTCAAAAGGCAATAAAGACAAATGTGGCTTACCCATTTCCTGTCCAGTGAGGAACAAACTGGGCAAGTGCTTATGGAATTAAACTCTGCCATCTGTAGAAGCCTCTTGTACCTCTCAAGTACTCCTATATAATGATTAAATACACTTCTGACATTTGTTTTCCCTTGTGAGATTGCCTGGTTAGCATGGCCTTGATTATGTTACTCCCTGATATGAAGAGGACAATCTAATTAAATCAGCAGCAGGAAAGGATGGGGTGAGATTTCAGGAAACACGAGTTAACAAGGTGCAAAACGCTTTTACAAATTCATTATTAAGGAAAATGTCTTCTATACATCTCTTGGAAAAGAGTGTAGTGGGCCATTCTGAGGTTTTACATTCGTTTCAGGAATTTTAACGTTGTCTCATTCACACACATCTGTTACTTCCTTGGCTCCTGAGAGGTTGCAGCAAGCTGGAGGTGCCAGTTTAAAAACCAGATTACACATGGTGCTGTGAACTTTGGTGGCTGACGTGCAGCTAAGCCATCTCTGCTAAGAGGTGGAACATCTTGGATATCAGCAAGGAGAAAACTGAGGGCATGAGTCACTTCAGCTGTTCTTAGTGAGTGCTTATATTGGTGAATCATCAGTATCAGCTGGCTGTTTGGGCCATCGGCTCTTCAGAAATGGTGTATTCTGGATAAGGCACTATACTCAATTCTGTGTAAAAATGGGCATTCGTCAAAGCTGCTGGAGAAATTTAGGTAATCAACTGCCTTAGTACTGAAATTAATTCATAGAGATACTGAAATTGGCCAGAATAAACTTTCTAACACAATTTGAAGCACTAGAAAGCAGGCATTCTTTATCTGCACAAGACACACAGAGGATCACTCTCTCCTCATTCTGTGTGTGAGGTGAGACTGTACAACAGGGTTTTTAACATCATAATCATACATATTCGTTAAAACTTGTTTCTTACCTAGTACATAAACATCACTTCCCTGGATCTAATTTGCATGCATCCACCTCCTGCTGGAAGTCCTTTTATGGTCCTGGACAGTAATAGCAGGGGTCTCTGGTGATCCTATTCACTGAATGCTTTGATATTAAAACATGGTATTAAAATGAAAGTCTGTATTTTAAATACTACTGTGTGCCATCAGTCAGATCGGGCAAGTATGCTATGTCTGCAGCCCTGATAGACAAATAACTCAGAATTTCAGTATTTGCAATGTAACAAATGAGGTGATCTTAATCTCGTTTAGTCATTAGGTGAGGGAAGGCCACTGAGACAGTGGGCCTGGAGACCCTCTCCTGCGAGGAGAGGCTCCAGAACCAGGTCTGGTTCAGCTGGGAAGAGAGATGACTTTGGCAACGCCCAACAGCAGTCCTGGTACGGACAGGAGAGGGACAGAGGGAATGCTGTGTCATGATTCGTCAGAGCGGTGCACGGTTGGAGAGTGAGAGGGAAGAGCACAGCTGAAACAGTGCAAATTCACAAGAGCATTCACCAGGAAGAAATATTTTCCCCACAGAGACAGCCCAGGACTGAAGCCGGGGCCCAGGCAGGCTGTGCTGTCACCAGCCTTGGAGGTTATCGAACCCAACCGAGCAACCTGGTCTAAGCTCAAAGCTGGCTCTGCTTTGGCCAGGGTTTGGACTGGACACCTCTCATGGTCCATTTCTGAGTTATTCTGTAAGCTTATGAATCTCTTGGAGCACCTCAGCAGCTGTGGGACCATTCTTAGCTAAAAGTGCCAGGGTACCCTGCCATGGTCCTCTGGAAGGGCAGGTTTAGCGGAAGGGGAGGATGGACGGGCAAGCTGTGGTAACACGGGAGCTCTGGTGGGGTGGGTGCCCCTTTGACCTCAGCAGATGGGTTTGAGTGGACATCTTACTATTGAGTGCAGACAGCTGGCAGGGAGTACATCAGACAGAGCCGAGCTCTTCGAGTGGTACTCAGTGACGGTCCCCAGTGACAGGAGCAAAGCACTGTGCACAAGCTGAAACACGGGAAAAACCACTTAAACATAAGAAAGCACATTTTCGCTGTGCGGGGGTGATACCCCACCGCAGGTTGGCCGGAGAGGAGGCGTCCCCCCCACTCCGGGGGGCANCCTTGCAGCTCTCCGGCTCGCCGGGGCGGCCTTGCTCTCCCCCGGGTCGTGCACCTTCGAGGACAGCGCCTGCGGCTACCAGTGGGACTACGCGCATCTGCCCTGGACGCTGCACGGGGAAGGTGAGAGCGCTGCCGCTGCCGGCCCCTGGCCGGGCGCTGCCGGACCCTGGCCGGGAGCCGCCGGACCCCGCGGCGTGCCGGGGTGCCGCTGCTGCCGGCGGTGCCGCTCGGCTGTCCCGGGGGAGCAGCCGCCGCCGAGCCCCTCCGGTGCGGGTGTCAGTCCCCTGGCACCCGGTGGTGGGCAGGCCCGGCCGGGAGGCGTCTGCGCACCCCCGGCACAGGTATCTCCGCAGGTTCCTGCAGGATGCCTCAGAAATCTCCTTTCTTTCTCTGTCTTTCACTTTTTTTGTTGGGAAAAGGTGCCTTTTATCAAATCCTCTTTCTAAAAAAACTGTCACGTCTGTCACGTTCCTATTAAGTGGCGTTATTTTTTTTTCTAAATGTATTTTGGTTTCTACTCCAAAAGTGGATGCATTTTCAGGGCAAGAGACAATCTTTGGCAAGAGTATCTTAATAACATGTTCAACTTTTCTCCATTTTATGGTACCTCCAGTTCAAAAGAAAAAGTCAAGTCTTTCAGTAAGTTGTATTAGGCTTTAGAAGACTTAATGCTATTGAAAAGAGAACAAAATCCAGTCACTGCACAGTTTCCATGCAACTTTAACTACTTCTTGGTAAGTTTTCAGTGTGGGCTCCAATTTTTGACAGAATCTACGTGAACAAAAGACTGACCAAAAGTATACACCGCATGGTTTTAACTGGGTAATAAAATATTTTCATTTTGATTATGTGTTCACCAGATTGTCATTCATGAAGTGAAAGCTGTGCTTACACAGAAAAATGGACTATGTGTTTTTAAAGTTTTTAAGCCCTAAAGCAGGTGCCAAGTATAATGAAGAGGTGGGTACAGATATAAAGAGGTAGAAACCCCCTCAGAACTTCTTGATCAGTGCTCCATTCAAAACTAGCTGGTCCAGTTTTGTATTTCACTTGTCACTCAGTTGAGAAAAAAGATTTTTTTTCTTTTGATTTGTACCCAGTTCTCACCTATGCAAAATGAGTCACCTTCATTGTTACTTTTTAGATTGGTCAGTAGGCTTTGAGGATGTACAAAAAACCCTAACTCAGAAAAGGCTGCAAGGATGTTGTAACTGAAATACCTGCTTTTTCTCTCATTTATTTGATATATATTTCTTAATTAATTAATTTATTTAAATAGACATAGATTTTCCGTTGTTTTAGAAGATACCAGTGAAAATTTAGTAACCATCTTTGCTCTTCTAGCTATGCCTCCTAACACCATGCCCTCTTAGTCTGTCTGCAAAGCAGCACTTACTTCCTCCTTGTGATTTACAGGGAGCCACATGGTAGTGGTATTGATTCAGCTCTAAGGCACTGTGAGATGCTGGGATCAGTAGCTGCAGAAATGGATGTGTGTCATGTTGTGCTCATCCACACTAAGATATAAGGACGTCTGATCAGAGGTTTGGGTCGGCAGCAGCCTGCTTTTTTTGGTGCACAGAGCAAACTTTTTGCTACTGTAGTTTGATCTTTCTGTGCAAACATAAACATACTGGAGGCTGCGCAGCTTCTGTTATTGCACGTCTTATTTTCAGAGATACGTAACTGAACTGTTATACTCTGGGAGGATATGTGGTATACGAGCTCTCGTAATAGGCATAGTTCTGTCAGCATTTCCATTATAAACAGTTTTTCTGCAGTCTGTAATTTGATCATAGCAAGACATTCTGTGCAAACGTTTGGCACACAAGGTATTATATTAGTCTCTTCAGAAATACATTCATAGAATCACAACTAAATCTAGCCGAAAATAATTCATTCAGATCTACACAGCAGGGTGCAAAACTAGTCTTCCTTAGACGCTCTTTCATTCTTTTGTCTCACAAAACCATGCCCCTTTTGGCGGCACTGTGTCCTGGTATTTGCTGGTCAGCGTATGTACATGTGGTAATTTACTGGGACAGCAGAGGAAGTTAACAACAGGAGAGACAGCTTAGCTTTGAATTGTTCCACTTCTCCTTGCATTGCTTCAAAGTTGCTTTATTATTTTAAAATGTTATTTGTGGTATAGAATTGCATTCAGCAGGTCTTTTACAGGTCTTTATCTGACTTGCAGTGCAAGTTCTTGCATCTTATAAATCTCTCAATAGTGTAGTCTTGTGCCAAACTGTCAAGGTGATGTAAATATAACTAAAACTGTGCCCAGAAGTTTCCACTCCATGCTTGAAAGTATTTTGCCCAGTTGCCAAGGAAGCCACTATCTTCTGATGGGCCAGGCACACAGAAAGGAAGTGTGAGAATATATTTTGCTTTTGTTTACAGCTACGCAGTCCCACTTAAATGAATGTGTTTCTAAGGTTCAGTTGCTGTTTTAAATGTTTCTGGCTTCTCTTCAGTTCAGTAGTTCCAGCATACAAGATTTTTTTTTGTTTAATTTTAGAATTTTCATAATTGAAAATATTTTAATATTTTTTAGCTAAAGTTTTGATACCTGCAACTGGCATTTTAGGGCCCATTTTAATCAAGTGCAAATCAAAAGAAAAGACTCAATATTACAAAAGATAGTTGTTTCGCTCCTAAGTGCTTTACTCAACACTGGCCAATCAGGCCCTGGTGAAGTGGCTGTTTGTAAGAACAACTGAACAAGAAACAATTCAGGCATCTGTCCAGTAGACCTGTGTTCCCATAACACATCTGCTTCAGTGAAACCCTCTGTAAGCCTCAAGCTCTCTCACATGACTCTGAATTCAGGACCAGGACCTTCAAGTATATCAAGGTGCTTTTTTTAACTGTCAGCTTTTTTCGGTCACTGGCTAGTTCGGTGTTTGCCTTTTAGAACCATAATGACTTTAGCAGACAAACACTGTGCAAGGAAAAATGTAAAATACAGGAAAAGCTGTGGATATAAATTTCTGGTGAGCCTAGTTATGGCTCAGAAGCACACCCAGCTGAGGTCATGGCCCAGGCTGGGCAAGTACAGCATCAGGCTTGAGGGAGCATGTTCCCTAGCAAGCCAGTTCTGGTTTCAGTGTAGCATGGGAAATTCCATGCAACATGATGTGCTTCATGTGTTTGTAGGATACCAACTACACAAGAAACATAGTAATGTTGTTGCCCAGGAAAAATCATCATAATGTGATCCTGGTTCTGAAATGAGCAACAGATGAATTTGTATGTTGCCAGTGATAAGATCTGAAAGCTTTCTGTGAGTTGCTCCTATACATAAACAAAGGGGACAGTGGTCCATTTTCATTTCAGAGGTGTAGGTATACTCCCAGAAATGTTCTTGCATTCACGATGCTTCTGAGCAGATAATTTATTTTTAAATTCAGAATGTAAGACAAAGATTAAACTCTTGGACTCAACCAATGGATTGGAAATTTAGAAATCACATCTATATTCATCACTACTATAGTAATTAGAGATAGTTAAGAAGTTTGAATGCCATGTTGGTTCTACTAACACCTGCTGGTGTACAGAGCAGGAGTTCATGTCCAGTTATTTTGGGGCAAAAAGCTTTGCAGATGCATGGTGGCTGATTTCCACAGGAATTCACTTCTTTGTCAGCAGCATATGTGTGGTAAGGGAGATACCAGTTAATTCTAATACATACTGTCAAACAGTGTAGGGTAAGAGTCATCAAATAATCTTGATTGCACAATTATTTTAGAGGAAAGGCATGCTTTGTCGATGCAAAATGGTCTTTGAAACAAAGGAAGATACTCTGTGTAACAGGCAGCAATCCTAAGAAGAGTAATTGCTGAAACCATGCAGACCCACTTACAACAGCAGTAGGAATCACAGCCTTGGAGCAGTTGTAGCCATTCTGAAGTGTTAGATTTGGGCATTTTTTGCATTCCTTTTAGCCATGTCCAGCACAGAGCTGGCCATAACCTGATTGTAGGAACATCCTGCTCACAATATTATTACAGATAAATTTCATTACACACGGTAACTATGGCATGTCTTTTCTGTGACTCTGGGCAATGTTTACATTTTTGCTTAGAATATCTGTACAGCCCTTTGTGTGAACTGTGAGTATGTTTTGTTTTCCATTGCACTTCACTCTAACAGAGACCAGTTTAATAGTGCTAAAAATGATGTGCATTTTGGCTGTCAGCTTAAATCTGCCCTAGTGGAGTTTGCTATGCTGCATCTGCTTGCCTGGATTTAAGCACTAGATAAGAAACTTGTCTATTACCAGAGCAATCTATAGGGAAGAGAGATTATTTATATTAGCAATGTGCTCCAAAAAGCAAGTGATCATTGTTTAATGTGCCCATGCATTGTCTAATGAATTTTGTGGCACCGAAACACTACAGCTGTAACTGGTAGTTGATACACCTGGCTCTCATAGGATAATTGACAGCTTCAAATGCATGTTTTTGTGTGTGGCTTTCCTTCAAAAATTCAGGAAGTGTGTATTACTTAATATCTCATGTCACCAAGGATATATTTTAATAGCACACATTTCAAGGGTTTTAATAATGTTTTCTCTTTCTGCAGTATTTTGAAGGAAAAGAGATAGATTTCTCTCAGAAGAGTGGTGTAGTAGATTACATTACATACAAATGTGGCCTTATTTTCTTATTCTTAAAGCATATGCCTATTTTTGCCACATTATTCCAAGACGCTGTTCCTGTGACACGCTCCAAACAGGCATCCATCAGGTAACAATTTATGCAAAGCTGGTGAGCAAGCAACATCACTAACAACAGTTTCAGGAAACTGAAGTTCATCTTTTGGAACATATTTATCACATAGCTAC
Organism: Melanocharis versteri; assembly: GCA_013397845.1. Lineage (NCBI taxonomy): Eukaryota > Metazoa > Chordata > Aves > Passeriformes > Melanocharitidae > Melanocharis > Melanocharis versteri. The sequence goes on from VZTG01004085.1 coordinate 234,289, forward strand.
ACTTAAAAATATATGGAAAATAATTTCAAAAGACAGGACAGCTATTGCGGGCTATCGGATAAGTCAGGCGTGAGAGCAGCAGCATGAGGAATCTCAAATCTAAACATTGCTTGCATACCATTTAAATAGCTTGTATTTACAGCTGTGCCATATGACTTAAAACTGACCTCTTTTGATCTGAGCTCCCTGAGCTTGAATGTCACATCATGTGTTTGTAATATGCAGAGTAATGAAGCAGGTGATAATTGGCAATCCTAGATTTTGTGGCACAGCAAATACAGTTCATGTCTGATGTGTGCTCTGTCATGCTTTGTTACAAACCTACTGGCAAATAAATTAGCACACTTGAAGTCTTAGTTTTCTTTCCGTTTATCTACAGTACTTTCCTGTACGTTGGGAAGTACATAATTTGAAAATGTGATAAAAGTTGTAACATTGCTGGCTTTGTACAATTGTTGGGATGAGGCAAGTGGTCTCATATGTCGGTTGTGAGATCACTGTTCTTGGGAGTCAAGGAGACTTGCACCAGCTTGTACCTAGCTGCAGCAGAGCCAGGCTGGCGTACCGTGGTGCTTGTTTGCTGGCAAGTTCTCAGCTGATAAATTCAGCTTGCCATGGGAGCTTATTGGTTCGGGACTTCCGGACCTGTAACCAGGGCATGTCTGCACCGAGTGCTGTCTGATGGAGGGTAGAAGCCCTTAGATTGGCACACTGTCTGTTTTGCCTTGACCTGGTAATTAAAATGTTGGTGTTCCTGGCCAAAGTAATTGAATTTGGAGTGACAACTGTCCTTCCTGAGGAGGGGAGAAAGAAAGGCTTAAGCACACACTTCTTTCACACTTAGAATCTCGTATTTTCCTTTACTTCTAGTGCCGTTTCTCCTGTACACTCGACTTTGACTACTCAGCCACCACTCTTGTGTTAGCGACTTGTTTCTTCGTGTTTTTTACCTGTTCAGGCTGTCCTGGCAGGTTAATAGTAGTACCATGTGTGAGTAGCTTTCTGTCTTGCTCCAGCGTATCCCTTGTCTTGTTGATCCCAGTATGAAATTTTACATTTTGGTTGCCTAGGTATAACTTCCATCCTAGGCTTCTGGGTAATAGCATTTTTATTGAACTATACCCACATTACAGTTATTAGCGTATTTTTCCCCACCTTCAGAGGCAGGTCTTGTGCAAAAAAAGATGGCCAGGAGCACTTTATGTCCATCAAGGGCTTCAGCAGCAGTTGCCTCTGCATGATGACACTTGTGATAAGTCTGGCCTTTCCATTTGCAGCAGGGGAACAAACAAAGCCTAAATTGTTATCAGTGAGTCACTGCATGAGAGATGACTTTCAAAGCATTCCTCTTTTCCACAGAATAGTAACATTCTCATAAGTGTATTTTCACATACAGCTGTTACTGGTTCAGTGCTTACAGAGTCAACAACTGCTGTAGTGTGTTTTACACTGAGCCATGGAATTTGGCCACAAGAGAGGGAGAATGACTCTTGGAAAATTCATGTTTACTGAATATACCTTGCACTTCTGACAATAGGCTGGACTTTGTTCTGCATGAAAAAAACTGAAAATAGATAATTTGCCGTTTGAATTAAAAAAAAGGAAAAAATTGTAGGAGGGCGAAAGTATATTTGGGAGTTGTGATGAAGGTGAAAGCACCTCAGTCAAAGAAATGACTTGCACATGACCCCTGGCCTTGCAGATGTTGTTGAAGTTCACTAAAATTCAAGTACTGACATGCAAATCTCTTGCTGAAAACTGCTAGAAATATTTTCAGCTTTCCGAAAATGAATGAAAGATGCAAATGAACTGAAGTTAAGTTTCTTTCAGGAATTTCAAGATGCGGATATGGCATGTTTTCTTTTTTTTCAGTAAAAGCACTGTCAGGCAGTACTTTGTGGTTTGTGGACCTATTATACTACGTGCCTAATAATCTTGAAAAATGAAGAGGAAAGCCAATCATTTGCCAGTTCATTTTTTGGAGGGAAGGGAAGAAATTTTCACCATAAATTTTGGTCAAGATCCAATGTGAGTCAAGATCTGTATTGAGGAAAAGTAACCTTGCACTTGTCCTGAAAGGATGATCACAGACACTCCAGAAGTGTTTCTACTAGTAAAGAAGACTTGTGCACCTTGTACGTGGTACAGATTTCAAAATTTAAATAGAATCAGCCTGAAAATGTCCTAATATTATATAAGATGCTATCAAGTAGAAGTATTTGGAAGCTTATTGAAAAAATAAGTCCAAACCAGTTACAACTAGTTGGTTTTGTTCGCTTTTTTTGAGTTCTTCCATTACATTACCTTCTGAGATGTTTCGTCCCCAGCCACTTTGTGCAACAGCAGTACAAAGCAAGCTGTAATTACTTGACTGATTAAACTTACCAAATAGGGTCAAATCTTCTATGGTTACACCTCAACAAAATATACTTCAAAAAAATAGAGAGATTTTCCTTTAATGTTTGAGTTTTTACTGTCTTAATAATACTTCTTAGCAGTTATGCTACAGAAGGCCAGATAAAAGGCCACAGCCATCCGTGTAATTTTACATAATGCTTTGATTGCTTTGAATGCTTTATATAGTTTGAAGAATTTTAGTGCTCCCATTGGAAAGAGTAAGCCTCTTTTGGCCCATCCTTCACTGTGTCTCTAGACAGCCAGAGATTAATGTGTGGTTATTGTAGTCCTTCTTCACGTGATAATTAAGCCAAAGATTCCTGCAATTTTACGTAACAATATAGTGCTCTCAGAGTGTCTTCTATACTATATGGCTGTTCCTCTGACACATTTTCCTTTGCCAAATGTGGCTCAAGATCAGTATTTAAGACTACTCTACGAGCGTGAGTAATTGTTTTGGTGTACTTTAAATGCCATTTTAAATAGATGTACTCTCTGATAAAGTATGAGCTACATGTTACTAGCACTTCACTCTGTTCTGAAAATCTTGTGAGTCTAGTATGAAAATAACCATGAATCATGGTAATTAGATCTCCATTTGAAACATTAGCCAAAGCCTTTTAGGAAACAGTCTTCGCAGTTTTCAATTACCAAACCATTAAAATGTTTAAAGAGGCACTGTTGTGACTTGACAAGTTTCTTCAAATATCCTGGCCCACAAACTATATTTGATACTATAAATGCATAAAGAGCTACAGAAATGGAAGGGCAGGTTACAGCTGTTGTATACAAAAACATAGTGAGATACAAAGCTATTGAAGGAAGTAGCTCTCCATCTTTCAGATTCTCTTTTTTTTTGAATGTTGCATCACTAACAGTTGATCAATACTGATCAGACTGTTGCACTGTCTATCCTTCATGGTTCAAAAAGGTTGGAGCAGGCTTCTGCATGGCAGTGGTGTCTAGCAAAATGCTAATGCATTTGTGTGCAAAATGTTATGCCTGGAGGGCAAGGAAGCCAGACAATCATACCTGATCTGTGAATAAGCAGATTTCCCTGTTTTCTAATAATACCAATAAAGATCATGTTCTAATGCACTAAACAAAATTTAGATTTAATCTGTAAACACTTCTCTTCAGTAAAATTCTAAGTGTTCCACAAAGCACTTTCCACTTGCAATTGAAATCCTCAGCTGATTTATAGATGGGGAACCTTAATTGTCCAGTGTACTTACTAATTCATTTGTAGATCTGGCAATGAAAATCTGCCTCCCTTCACAGGCCTCTTTCGCATTTGCCAAACGGTGTTTATTCCAACCTGGAACATGGTTTCTTGCTTTTCACAAATTACCATGAGCACGACTTGAGAAGGCCCTTGAGGAAGGCTGGAGTCAGCTGGTGGGACGAGTGCTCTCTCTCGGTTAGACAACTGGAATGCGGCTAACACACTTGAACATCTGTCTGTTCATTCCAGGGTCAAATGATGAGGTTGGTGCCTGGCTATAAGAATCCAACCAGCCTCATAGACTTAGAGGTACGTGTAAGGCAAAGTCACTTCTGACTTAAAATCCTTATGGATACTGCAAGACTTGTGAGCACTGGAGGGTCTTTTGGAGGAACATTCAGTTTTTTAATATTGTGGCCTAGTTAGAAACAGCTTGGCAGAAAAGGCCCTGGGGGCCTTGGTGGGTACCAGGTTGGACACGAGCCAGCAACGTGCCCTTGTGGCAAGGACAGCTGATGGTGTCCTGGGCTGCATTAGCAGTGTTGGCAGCAGCTCAAGGGTGACCCTTCCCCTCTGTTCAGCGCTGTTGAAGCTCTGTCTGGAGTTCTATCCAGTTCTGACCTAGCCCAGTTCCCCCCTTCCCGGTACATGAGACCCATGGACATGCTGGAGAGAGCCCAATGAAGGGTCGTGAAGATGATGAAGAGAGTGGAGCATCTCTCGTATGAGAAGAGTCTGCAAGAGCTGGGCCTGTTCAGCCTGGAGAAAAGAATGCTTGAGGGGGAAGTTTATATTATAAATAAATAGAAGTACCTGAAGAGAGGGTGCAAAGGGGACAGAGCCAGGCTCTTTGCAGTGGTACCCAGTAAAAGGACCAGAGGCAGTGGGCACACACTGCGACCCAGAATGTTCCCTCTGAACATTAGGAAGCACATTTTCCATTGTGAGGGTGGCTGGGAGGCTGTGGAGTCTGTATCCCTGCAGATACTAAAAAGTTGTCTGGATATGGTCTTTGGCAACTGCTTGAGCAGGAGGGTCAGAACAGATGACTTCTGGAGGTGTCTTCCAACCTCAACTATTCTGTGATTCTGTGGTATTTTCATATTTTTGACTGAAAGTTAAGAAAGCTCTACTGCAGTGGTCTTTCAGAGGTATCTTCACACACAGTAAAAGAGCATAAGAATTTCTGGTTCCTTTTAAAGTAAGAATTAAACAGAATTGTCATGTGTTATGTGTACATGCGTGGTCCATTTATATGAAATCTCTGCATCGTCATGCAAGAGAAGAAATGAGTTTGTTGTAGATCCCATTAGATGAGTGATCTCTTACCTGTAAGCAGGGTATGGAGAATTTGCTACTTACTGGTATCTTTGGGGCTCGATTGTCATGTAGCTAATGTCTCTAATGCTCATGGCAGCAGAATTTCGTGGGAAGCAGGTTAAAGTGTAGAGCACTCTGATGCATTTTGTGACAGGATCTGTTCTTTATAATTTCCTACTTTTTTAGTAATTTCCGTTTGAAAGCTTGTCTTTGGTGTGTTCTGTTTTAGACATGCTTGTTATCCTGAGGAAGTTTTAGCAAAATAGTTGTGCTCCATCTAATCACTCTTGGCAGATCATTCTGCACATGAACCTCCTTGAGTGAGACCACAGTTTTGCAGCTGTTTGGCCAAAGTAAATTGAGTTCATTTTAGGCCATATGAGAGAGTGGATGGTAATTGGCATCACTGCTTACTGGAGCCAGCGGGGAGGCAGATGAATGAATGGATATTGACTCTGAGTTGCTCTCAGCTCATCAGACTAGGTTCAGGCAAGTGGTGAAACATGTAGACGTCTGTGCTGTCTCCCTTGCATCCGTTTGGGAAATAGAATCCTTAATTCTTCCAGGCCATGTATCCTCAAGCTGACCTGCAGTTCATTATCAGTATTTTGTTGCTGTTGTCTGCTCCTAGGATATCCTTTCCTCTCTCCTTCCTCCGAGTGCCAGGTGCCTGGTGTACAGTGAAGTGTATTCCCTGCCTTAGACGTGTAAACACTTGTGGCAAATGATCACAATCATTTACAAGCTCTAGGTAGGAGCTGGAACCAGCAGACCTGGTGACACATTTCTTCATGCTTCACAATCTTCCTGAGATATTTGTGATCCCAGGGGAATCATATTTGTGTACCTAAGTGTCATTTGATAGTCAATTTTGTCCTGTATGATTACAGTAGAAGAGTAGAACAACAGTGAGAATCTGTAGCAGAACTGGAGTAATGCTGTTGTTGTTATATTTTGCCTCTCCTCTGTAGTAAATGATTTTCCATTATAGAGCCTGACAGTTTGGTGTTATCCTTAACTGTTCAGTTCAGAAAATTTACTCGGTATAGACTTCAAGAAAATGAGGAACTTTTAGTACTGCTCTGGCTTTAGGGTACAGCTTAGTTTACTCCCATAGCTGTGAGCAAATTTGGATATGGTTTTCCATAGTGTAAACTACTTTTTGATTATGCAAATTCCTGAGTTCTTAAGGAAAGTAGTCTGCCTTGAGTGCTAGAGTACACAGACATACCCAAAAGCAAACTGCAATTGCAACTATCCTGGTACCTGGATTTTAAGAGTGTAACAAAGATAGCAGCAATGATTTTTTTTAAGAAAAGTGGATATACTAGATCTTTTCTTCCTTTAGAGGTAGGCCTTAGAGACATGATAATATTCTGGGTGCAAGCAGTGATAGAATCTGACACTATACAGAATAAAGTCTGTTTTCTAGTCTATGTCATTATACAGGTTTGCTTAATGTCTGCGTCTGCAGCTTGATATTGAGCTTCACAGTACTTACTGTCAGTGTTAACATCTTCATAGACAGCCTTGAAAACTTACCTGTAGCTCTAAGAATGCTTCATTTTAAGATGTTGTTTATAGCATTTCAAGTAGGGTGACCTTTAGCATTTTAAATACACATCCATATAGCTAGGCAGGGCTGATCTAAGCTGTGCTTTGTAGAAGCTTAGTTGAAGTTCACTAAGAAGCAAGAAGAATTCAAATGAATGAAACTTTTCTAGTTCCTATACAGTCATTGCTTTGCATTTTGATTCTTACAAGACCTTTCGCAGAGGGATTTCTTTCCTGGCCAAGGATATTTTTGTGTGCTTGAGTGGAAACATGAGAGGCTTTATACCAATACCAGATTGTTCTCTAAATATAGCCACTTCTAGTGGTTATTTTAAACTGAGTGTCAAACTGGAGAGTTATTAGGGCAGTAACTGTAGTTTGTTTGAAAAAGAAGAGAGAACTTTGCACAGTGAAGTTGTCTTATATGGAAATAAGATGAGTGGTATGTGGTTTGGACTACCACATGTAGGTAAAAACCAGAGAGCTGTAATCAGTGTTTGTTTTTATATAAATTTGGAGTACACTTCACAGCTGATGGGTGTTTAAGCTGAAAGTTAGGGTTACATGATCAATCATCCCTTACTAATATAGGAATGAGAATCTTTTCCTGTGCTGGGTCAGCTAGATATTTTTCTGTTAGTTAAAAAGTTCTCTTTTCATGGTTGCTTAGATTTTGTGCTGTTTTTTTGAAGGTTTTTTTTGAGAGAGGCCATTTTGTGTTTGTCTTAGTTATGCATCTAGAAGGGAGTTTCATTGCCATGCCTATAGTTGACCTGCAGGTTAGTCCGCCATGAGAAAGTTGAAGCCCAGAGCAGTAAGAAGTCTCAGCAGAAGTCCACAGCCTGAAAATATTTAAACAATTTTGTGAAAAGATTGAAAAAAACCTACTTCATCTTTGAAACTTGCTGGAAAATGGAATTGTTGTCTGCTGGACATCTGCACTAGCTGAATCATCTTTGTAAGATCTTTTCTAATTCAGTGGTTGTACCGTCTGATTTTGTACAGTGTATGTATGAGCTGTTTTGTACTGCAGTGTACCCCCTGGCAGGCAAGGGTGGCAGACCGAAGGGGCCTCACAGGAGCGTGTTGCTGTGGCCTGATAGAAGAAAGCAGCCTGTCAAGTCTTTTGGGAGAGATGTTTGCAGGCTGTACCTGGGCAGGGGATCTGTTCATTTTGTGCATGATGTGCCCAGGGAATCCGCTGCAGGGTTTCCATTAGTGCTCCTGTGGTCACTGTTGTCCCCTGAGGCACCTGAAGGTGACAGGAAACAGCCCTGCAAACACATGGGTGAGAGTTTAGGAGTGGTAGATTGTCCAAAGCCATGAATGCAGTAGGTAGATAGACCACAGTGAATCTGTTGAAAACGGTGCTGAAGGAGTCCAGGTCAAAGACGAATTGATACACAGCATGGAATTTTAAAATTTAACCAGGAGTCATGGCTCTGCTTTTCAATCACTTTAAGTCTTCCAGCTTTTTACAGCAGTATATTGCCAAACAATAAACGAATTTTTTTCCAGAAAGCTGAGAGCATTATAAAAATTATGAAATATTGAGCCCTCTATCAGGCATCTGTCAACCACTTCTGCTGCCCATCATCTCTAGCTAATACCATTAGTCTTATGTCAGCAACATGTCTGCAAGCATCCACGACCAAAGAGCCATCAGCCGTGAGGGAGAAAGGACCAGTACTGTGACAACTTCAGTGAGAGTGCAAAAAAACTTAGAGATGGGTTGTTCAGTTCCAAACTTTTATTTATCATTAAATTATTCTCTGGTCAGATTAAAATCAAACTGATTACATCGGTAATACTCCAAATAATTGATTTTGATGTTTTTTCCAGTTATGACATATTTTTATTTTTCAACTAACGCTAGTTAAATTAATTGCTTTTAAAACACCAACTGTAATGAACTACTCTATATTTACTGCTTTATTCTCCTATATCACCGGATTATTGCACAATTGCATTAATGTTTAATAATAATAATGTGGAGATAAGCACAACACAGTACAGTGCAGGCACAGAATTGAGGCCAAGGAGTGGGTATGGACTGTAGGGGGAAATCAAGACCACCAAAAACTACCAAAGCCCTCTGAACCATTTCCATAAAGGCCTAAAAGAATGTACTGTGTGTGGCAGCTGATTTCCATAGAAGGCAAGAAACTTATCTCCAGGGCAGGGAAAACTTACCTGTAGAAAGGCACAAAGCCCAGGTGCATGGGCACTTCCAGGGCCCTGGACACCCTATCTGGGTCAATGCTAGAGCCAGGGCTGGTGACATCTTTTTCTTTCTTCCTTTCTCTCTCTCTCCCTCTTTAATTAATATCTCTCTCCCTCTTCCTTTTTACCCTACCCCTTTATCCAAAACCTGCTTCTGTGTGCTTATATAGGAGGTCACAGACAAGCGCACCAATGTCCTTGCCTAGGGTGTAATTTACCAACAAAACCTGGAAAGCTTTTGCAGACCCTCTGACTTTTGTAATTCCTTTTGACCCAGGAGCATCTACGAATCTTCTGTGCTCCCCTCGCTTGAAGGGTGGGACGCCACACTTGTGGAGGGAGTTACAAAGGAGTAGCTACAGGTGTATTCTCTGATCAGAGATTGAGCTAGCCAGTTAGATCCATTTTCAGTAAAGCTCTGTGGGTTTAATTTTCTCATGACTGGGCTTCGTGTGGCATGGAGATGTAGAAGAGGAAAGCAGGTTTGTAATTTGTTGTATGCCTCCCCTGCTGAGGTTGGTCTATGTTCTCTTCAAGCAGCTTGGTTCACAGGTCTGAAAACAGCTGGAAAGAAGAGACATTTTCTTCCACAGAGGATTGCAAGGACAACCATGGGCATTTCTTGAGGCCAGTTTCCTGACTGCTAATACTCTCCTGTATTTTGCCTCAAGCATTGGAAGTATAACAAAGTAGTAATTCCTTTGTTTGCAAAAGATAAAAGTTATAGAAGACTTTGGTTTCTTTTTTAAAGTGATTTTTTTAAAACCTAGCATGGAAAAAAGGAACTGAAATTAAAAAAAAAACAACCCCACCATCTGTGAAAAATAAAATAGAGCAGTTTTAAAGACAAGAAGATAACCATGTATATGATTATCTGTCCTTTGTTGCTTTCTTTGTAATACATGTTGCATTCCTTGCTTACTAAAGCATTGCATGCTTTTTTGCTTCTTAAAATTTTTCAGAAAATTTAGTTACCTGTTTGCATGATGTATTTTATTGACCCTTCCCGTTATAATTTTTTTTAATGGAAAATATCAAATATATATAGCAAAGTTCTTTGCAGCATTCTTGTGTCATTACATTTTCCTAAATTCAGAAAGTAAATACATTTTGCCTTAGATGATTGTTGTATACTAGGTCAGCTTGTATCAGCTTCTTGGTAGCATTAGAGACCAGACTTTTGAAGACTGGTGTGTGAGCCCTTGTGCTTTCTTTCCTTCCTCAGAGCACTGCAGCTAAAAGAATACTGACTCAGTACTTTGAGTTATTTCAGTATCATGCATTGAAAAGTTGTCTTTTTGTTTTTTCCAAGTTCCCAATGGTTATAAATATTGCCCTTGTTTCCCAAGACAAAACTTGGCAAGCATCTACTCTTGTGGCCTAGTTTACTCCCAGCTTCTGAGGTGTGGAGGAGCAGCACCTCTGGGAGTTTCCCCCTCTGTGTGCTCTGGAAGTGGATCTTTTTCCTGCTTCGCATTAGAGGGAGAGGTTGGGGACCACATCAGAAGGTTGCAGTGATACCACGTTTCACAGCAAATGTCTCTTGTGTGTGTGTGTTGTGAAGCAGCTGTTGATGCTATCTGAGCCTGTAGCTTGGAGCAGAGGCTGGAAAAGACATTCCTACGCCTTCACTCTTAAGAGTTGAGCAGCCTGTGTATGAAATTTGAACCCAAAATAACGGTTGTGCAGCTCGTCTAATCACTCGTTAAGATTTAATAAGGCATTAATTGTCTCTCTATTCCCAGAGATGTCCACTGATACTTCTTTGATGAGCACAACTGCAGATTCCTTCAGTAAACAATGAGCTTTCTCTGCAAGCAGCAGAAGTTTCTGACTCTGCAGGGTAACAGGCAGAACTGGTGGGATCAGCTTTAAAAATCTGTTTCTTGAGTTGTTTCCCTCGAAACAAAGCGGTGAGTCACTGCCAGTGGCCAGCCAGGCGTGCCAGCACTCCTGTCGGCGCTGGGAGCAGCGTATGGGAGCACTCACATGCGCCCGGCGCGAGCTCCTGGCTCCCATTTCCCCTCAAGGGACGTGCGTTTGCAGAAAGCACTTTTCCAGCAGAGAATTCGCTCTTCCTGGGGAAGCTGCAAACACAGAGAAAATGTGTTGGGATCGGCACTGAATGTGTTTGTTGATGCTGTATGAACTTTGGTAACGCCTTCAAGCATTCCAGCATTTGCCTTGTCTCAACTTCTGAGTTATACTTTATGGCAAATATGGCACTAAAAGGCATTCTCAGAAGACATGAACTAAGGACTGTTTTTAGAAAGACCACACAAAGCTTGGCAGATAGAGCAAAGTTATTTCTGCAGCGTTTATTTTCTGCATAGTTTGTTTTTATTCAGAATAAATGTGAGGCACATGCTGCTGAGTTAGGCTTGTGTGTTCATACAGTCGATACCCCAACCAGCACAGGCAGGCCTCCACACTGAAAAATGGCAGCAGGAGCTGGGAGGCAACAGGAGAGTAGTGTCACAGTGTGCTTATTCTACACTTTATTCATACCTGAGCATCCATCTGTGACCACTCTTGGGTACTAACAGCCAGCTGGAAGGAGGTGAGGTCAGATCTGCTGGCACATTTTGGGATTCTTAATTGCATTGTGAGCAATACTCAAACGTGAGGTGCACATTTGGTGAGGGAGCCACTCCTTTGGGGTAGTGTTAAGTGCCCAGAGAGAGTTAGCACACCGAGTGTAAGTTAATTTAAATAGTGTTTTATGGATTTACCTAAACTTCATTGATGTCTGTTTGATCACCCTAGGATCATAGAATCACAGAATATGCTGAGTTGAAGGGATCCCATCAGGATCATGAGGTCCAACTCCTGGCCCTGCTCAGGACACCCCAAGAGTCACAGCATGTGCCTGAGATTATTGTCCAAACTCACTCTGTCAGGCTTGGTGCTGTTACCATTTCCCTGGGGAGCCTGTTCCAGTGCCCAGCCACCCTCAGGGTGAAGAGCCTTTTCCTGATATCTGACCTAAACCTCCCCTGACTCAGCTTCATGCTGTTTTCTTGAGTCCTCTCCCTGGCCTCACGTGTACAGAGATCAGTGTCTGCCCTTCCGCTTCCCCTCGTGAGGATGTTGAAGACCACAATAAGGCCTCCCCTCAGTCTCCTCCTCTCTAGGCTATTTAGGATATAAAGTAAGTAGAATAAAGCCTAATAGCCTTAGTGATCCCTTAGGGGGAATAATAATAATATAATAATAAAAAATATCTCATGAGAGGCTATAAACTCTATTACTTTGGAAAGTTTTGACAAGATTTTTGCTTTGACTGTGAAACAGGAGTCTGTGAGGACATCTTGAAGAAAACAGTGTCATGAACTGGCAGGGTCAGATTGATAGATTTTTTTCAATGACTCATTTATATCTCAGTTTTTACTTCAGTCTTGATAAATGTGTCTTACAGCTCAAGTGGGTTATGGCAAATTCCTTTGTGAGCAATTGCCCAAGGATAATACTGGATATTCACTGGAATGACATTGCAGAAAGTGCTAAAATTCGCCAGCATTCTCATGAGCTTTTCACTTCAAACGTAATCTAGAAAAAAAAATGGAAATATTTTAGGCTTGTGTTACAAATAAAGTCTTAGCATCTGTGATGACAAGTGTCCCGGGGCAGCTGGGGAGCATTTGAAGGGGATGCCTGAAGGAATTCATTTGTTGACCGTTGCCTAGTGAGGGGAAGCCACGACGATATGACAGACATGTGAAGCCTGGACTGGGACAGACAGATGGCAGAGCCCTGTGCCAGGTGACATCCAGTGGCCTGAGGTGAATTCAGATGTGTTGGTTGGTTCACTCGGTTGGACAAAGAAGAATTTGACTAGCTGTTTTAATTAAAATAAAACCCAGTGAAGCTAAAATGTATCAAAACTGAGTTGCTTACAATCAGCAGTTAGATGCGCTGTAGAAGGCCAAATACCGCGTCCTAAATCTCCTAAATGACTAAACGTTCATACCATTGACTGGCATTTATCTCTTTCTGTTCCTTATACTGGAGTATGCACGGGGAGTTGTCTTTTGGTTTTGATACTAAGTGAGCCTCGCTAATTTTGGATCATTCAATTATCTTGCGTGGAGCAGCAGCTCCATGACTGCATCTCCTTCCAGTGGTACTGCAACTACTCAGAGACAGTGGGGAGAATCCTAGGGCATCAGCCCCTCCCCACAGGGGCCCAGAGCATCCTGTAAAATACTTTGTGAATTTTATGGATATGGAGACCATCAGTAAATTCACCACTGTGTGTGTAAGATGCTCTAGAGATTACAGTTATGTATCTTGGGACTATTTTGATAAACCCTTCTCAAGTTTTGCGGATTTTGGCTCAGTCTGCCTGTACACCTCATACATACCCTCGGTTGCTACCAGCCCCTGCCAAGCAGGAATGATGTACCGGACTGCAAGCCTAGAAGCACTCCTAACAAACTGAAGCCAATCTTTGAAGCAGTTAATTGATGGATGCAATTGTGCAGAACTCCGGGAAGTGTTAGCGATGGGCCTCGTGGTTGTGATGTTCAGCATCAATAGATGTGAGCCTTGACTGACAGTTTTGTGATTGTGCATGTTGAATCTTCACCATCACATGCGCCTGGTCCGGGATGAAGCTTGCTGGGGCAGAAGATGAGTCACGGCAGCTGCTTTCTTTGCTGAGCGTTGGTTACTCAGGAGTGGCCATTGAGTGAGCAGAGCAGGAGCTAAGGGGCTGCTCAACAGCAGCCAGCAATAAACTCGTTACAAGACAGTGATCTCCAGCAGTTTTTGGAAACCGATGGTGTGGCTAGGCCAGTTCCCTCAGGTGACCTTTGACCAGGTTACTGCCAGCACTGATCAGGATCTGATTAGCTCACCTGTAAGCTCTTTCTCTAGGCAGCTGTTTCAGCTCACGTATATAAATATGTGCCTCACCTGTCTGCAGTTCTGTTTGCATTTATGATGTGACATCATTGATGAGCCCACCATGAGCCTGCCAGTTATCCCAATGATTCTGGTGTAAAAAAGAACATGAAACCACTAAGCTTATGTAAAGCAGGAAGCTGAACTCATAGGAGTTCACCTTCTGACGCCAGTGAAACCAAATATATATTTCAAATATTCTTTTTTCATCTGTGTAGGACCTGGGGTCCAGCCGAGTATCAGAATCAATGTAATTTCTACAGCCTGAGCACATTTGTAGTTTCCCTTGGAGAGATAAGGCTTGTGGACAAAGGTTACATTTTAGTTGATCTGATGTAGCTGGGAGAGACAGGCAAGTGTTCAGGCAGATGAGCTGTTTTTCAGGCTAATGCAGTAGGCCAAGTGATTTGGCAGATGCCGAGAGAGCAGATCCAGGCACTAGAAAAGTTTAGCTTTTATAATCTTGCATTTAGTGCATCCACATGGTTTGCAGATGCACTCCAGAAGGCCACCAAGTGAGGTTTTTTTTTATTTCCCCAAGGGAAAACCTGGTCCAGGACCTCCCATGCGTGCTGTGACCCTATTCTCGTGCACCAAAGCCAAGTCATGATGGGCAGACTTCTGTTCCCTGCTCAGGCCAACTCCAAAGCTTTCTTGCCCTCTCCCTCCCAGGGCCACTGCTTCCTGTGACCAGAGTCTTCCTGCTTCCCTAAGTCCAGGATTGCTTCAGAGCTTGGCTTAGATGGTGAGCACCATGGGCTTCTAGTTTAACCCCTTTGGAGTACACCAAGGACATTACTCAACCCAGAAACCTTTACTTTTGACGTACAAAAGCCTGCTTTTCCAGATAATGGAAATCCGGACATGCAGAAACCAAAACAGGGTTGTTTGGCTTGGAGTATCTCTTTCTTAAACTCTTACTCCCCATGGCTGTTCTTGTCAGTCCGATCCAAGGAGAAGTGTGGTCCCGTAAATGATCCCTTTTAAAACACAACAAGAAGTCCCTTGTTTCATGGTCTGGCTCACCAAATTCCTTATGTTGGTTCCCTGTGGGGTGCTGGCCTACAGTTTGATGTGGATTGCAGGTTTGATAGATTTTTCTTCAAAGATGTGCCACCAAAACTGTGTGGACTGCAGGGGGCAGGTTTGCCGTGGCCTGGCTGAGGTGTGCTCATATCACAGAGCACATTACGTGTGCTCTGTATACAGAGCAGAGCTCGTAATGTGTTACCCGCATACTCCACCACATCACACCTTGTGCACCTGTGTAAGCAAATAAAAGGAGTGTTGAGCAGAGTAAATAGACAATAATGCGAAGGAATACAGTCACAGTGAAATTTTGTATTTATCTGCTGAAGGAGGGATGCACTCCACCAGGGAAAGCAGCTGTGCTGGAAGAGATGTCACAGTGCATTCCTCTGTGTGCTTGATCGTGGTGGAAACATGATTTAGCAAGGAGATGGAGCTAGTAATGAAAGAGATGAGAACTATGAACAAATAGATGCCTGGTGATTTCTACTGTATCTGCTTTTTATCTTTAATATTCTCTGTGCACTGGGGGCAGTGGAAACTCATTTAGGATGCCAAAGAATAAAGAAAAAAAGTTTTTTCAGTTATTTCCCATCCAGGAATTCACAGCAGAGAATTTTATGTCTCCAAATACTACCTACATTCTGTTGATGTATACCAGCTAACAGAAGTCATGGAGATGAAGTCTTTTGGAAGGAGAGGAAAATCAGAGATACTGGACAAAAACTTGGCAGCCTTTGTGTCAGCAGATGAAAGGTTGTCAAAATTATGTAATGAATAGCATGAAAATGAGAACTGAGTGATGTGAACAGCAGATTTCTGGGATTGATGAGTTGTTTGGAACAACAGAAACAAAATTTGAAAGTGTATAAAAATTGTTGAGGTCATTGTGAAAGGAAAAACCCCACATGCTTGTGGCTTGGAACAAACAGGAGATCCAGTGTGTGATGTAAGGAACTTGGGACTTGAAGGAGAACAAGGAGAGGTAGCATCCCCTGTACAGTGGAGCAACTCCTCTAAATCAGAAGCAGAGAACGGCAGCTCAGGCTGGACGCTTGCCAGGCCTTCACAGGCAAGCTGATGGATGGAGGCTGGAAGACCTCTCCAGAATGGTAGTAGCTGCAAGCAGATGCTGCAGTCAGAGGGTGTTTCAGGGCTAATTGTATTCGTTTTGACAGGCTTGCTAACAGCTGTATTTCTGAACTTCCTGGGGGAGCAAAGGCCAGGGCAGCAGGTGGAGCTGGTAGTTAATTCATAAAGCCGTCCTTTGGGAAAGGAGCCTTGGAAGATTTATGCCCCAGGGCTGGCAAACAGGAGTTCTCTGGCCTGGTCTGGTAAATGTGGCAAGAAAAAGGTCAAATAATTAATCTCAGTCCCTGTAGGGAGACTCAGATCATAAAGTAAGGTGAACTGGAGAGAAAGCTGCTGGAGGAACTCGTGTTGTCAGGTTTGTCCAATTGGCCAGAGGAAGGTGGGTGACTACCTGGGTGAGTTGCATGTGTGTTCATCACACCAGGCTGTGTTTTTCTAAAAAATTACTTTGTTTTTAATAAATACTACTCAGCTTGGTGAGAGTTACCTGGAAACTCTGTTGACTCCCTGAAGAAGATGACTAGCACAGGGACAGGTCTGGTGGGGTATTCAGCTTCCCTCCCTGCCTTGAAGGGCAGCCAGCACAGGCTGGGTGGGACCTCAGACTTTTTCTGCAAAGAGGTGACAACTTTAGGCTTGAAACTGCTGCTGCCCTTGTAGACACACAAGAGAAGGAAAAACCTTGTCGTGTCAAACCTTGCATGTCAGTCACTGCAGACAGCAAACACAAACCACCCACCTCCTGCTTCTCCATCCCTCAGCTATTTTCAAAGAGCTACTTTTAAGAAACCATGAAGGAGACAAGGAGGCTTAAAGAACAGAACATTTTTTCGGTGATGACAACACTGATTAGTCCCAGGGTATATCATGTAGGTCATCTTGTGTGAATCTAACAGCTTACCAGAAATAAAATAATCTGTGGCTTGATGGGAATGGAAACACCAGTTATACCCTGCAGCATCAAGTAGCTTTAATCATGGCACCGCCCTGAATGTTTTGGGACTGAATTTCTATGTTCATTAATGTGGGCCAGGTTTTTCCACTCAGCCCTGTGTGTGTTGTGAGTGAATCCATCTGTCCAGGGGAGAAACTGCTGCTGCAAGTCTCCCAAGGGACAAGGGGAAGGGATTAAACACCAGCTTTGGCAAAAGCAGATCACTGTTTGTCTTCTTTTAAGACAATTTAACAAGTGGACACTCTGAAATGAGTTACCTCCCCTTAGAGTTTTAATCAATCCCTTTCCACCAATAAGGAGAAACAAATATGAGTAGATAAAAGTGAAGAAAATAGCAGGTCACTAACGAAACGAAATTGCAATAGGCAAAAAAATAATACTAATAGTCACTAGTTACAAAGGTGCTGAAATCTCACTGACTCCTGGGGAACAAGGAGAAACTCAAAATGGGAGAGTGACCAAGACAGTGCTCTCCTTGGGTGACTGCATGGTGTGGGAGACACAAGGAAGATATTGGACAAACCCTGCTTGGTGCAGCCTTCACTCTGGATCGAAAAACCGGGAAGGCAGGAGCTTACAAAGCAGTTCTGGTGGCAGAATTGCTGGTGTTGCCGGGACACTCCATCCCCATGATGCCAGCCTCTGGTTCATTGGGTGTTGGTGCTGTGGTCTTGCTGCCTCCTCCAGAACTCCCGTGGTGTTGGTGCTGCTGTTCCCGAGCTGTGGGTGTGTTGGGGGGAAGGAACGATCTCCCCAGGCACTGAAAGCAGCACCCTCCAGCCCCTGTGGCTCTAGCCTCACACCGCAAAATTCGCTCTGAAACAGGTTTTGATTGTGAAATGCAGTTTCTTGGGTTGTTACTGTGGTAAGTCCAGAAACCTGCCTGAAACAACCTGCTCTGAGGGCAAGAGAGAAACAAAAAAACCCACAAAGTGGAGCCTCTGCCTTGAGCCAGAGCTTGGAGGCAAGAGAGCTCTGCTTGGGTGACCCTGGCTTTAAAAAACCCAGCACCTGCTGGCCCCGTGATGCCATTTCCCGCTGCACTGCTGGGTCTTAAGAGACAGTAACAATTTTGGGCGCAGATCGATGTGGAATAAAATAACATTTTGGGTTACCCACAACACTGTTGCTGCGTTTTCTTACCTCCAGGATACAGGTGGGAAGGAGGGCCTGGGGCCTCCACATGCAAACTTCATTTGCAAAATTTTGTCCCTCTGGCTCTATTGTTAGTATTTTTAACTAACTTTTTCTGGAGATATAAGAAGACTTAATAGGTCTTAGAAATGTACTGCTTTGCTACCTTTTTTATTCTTTTTTTTTTTTTTTGTCAATAAAATATAAAAATAAATCCCCAAACTAAAGCCAAGACCC
Source organism: Melanocharis versteri (assembly GCA_013397845.1). Classification (NCBI taxonomy): domain Eukaryota; kingdom Metazoa; phylum Chordata; class Aves; order Passeriformes; family Melanocharitidae; genus Melanocharis; species Melanocharis versteri. The sequence continues at coordinate 252,360 of VZTG01004085.1, forward strand.
AAAATCGAGATTCTGAGATTCCACAGAAGGCATCAATAGATGAACTTTTGTCCTGAGGAACCCTGATAATATTATTTCCTGTTTCTGTATGGGAAATACAGAGCAAATCAAAACAGGACTCGCAAATGTTAGACATTTCCTGCAGTTTTTCTGTATAAATGAGTACCTAATCAAATGTAAATTCCCAAACTTTTCCTGCTTCATATTTCCTTATTATTGTTTCTCTTGGAGCTTGCTGCTTATACTCAGTTTTTCTTGTAAGGCTGTACTGTGGCTGAACTAAGCGAACAGCTGTGTCAGACATAAACCCTACAAAGAGCCAGAACATGTCTGTGGTTACCCTTCCAAATTTTTACAGAGGAAATACATCATTGAAAAGCTAACTGGTAATTTTATTTATCTCAGTGGTTGTTTGGGATTTTTTTTTTCAATTTTTCTCAATGCAATTTGTTTTAGTTTATTAGCGAGCATCTGGGTTTTTGTCTTGTTTGTGCTATTTACAGAGAAAGCAATCAGTGTAGTTTCTGTGCTGTTTTTCAGAAAAAGCACTATTTCTGATCTCAGCAGCCGTTATTCCTAAGCCATTGATATAACCATCTATTGATGCCCATCTAGTAAGTACATTAAAGTATTTTTTATATATATTTTTGGAAAACTTGGGTGAATGACTCATGGAGTTAATGCACCACCAACTGTAATTGAGAGAGGCTCTGTACAGAACTGCTTATTAGAGCAGCAAGATGACAGACATTGATACAGGAGGATTTTAAAGATCTCGTTTTGTCAGTTGTGCTGCTGCAGTGCATAGTTGCATTGAGGAGGGATAGGTTTGAAACACAGTGTCCTAATTCCCCCTGGGCTCAGTGTTTTGCTTGAGCATGGAGGGATATGAAATGAACACATGCTTGGTCCTGTAAAGTTTGATTCAGCTGTCAAGCACAAGGCAGTCAAGTTACATGGTAGGTAAAACGTCATTATAGAAATGTGAGTAAAAAGTGCATTACTCATTAGCCTGATTAGTGAGAGAGTGGTGAGGGAAATATATGTGTCCCCTTTCTCTCGTATCTTGTCCTGGCTGTAGCTGTTTGCCTTCACCAGGCATCTGCTGGCTGTTACCAGTCAAAGGTAGTTAGCCATCCCTGGCTTTTCTCATGTCTGCAGAAGCTTCTCTTTGCTCAGGAGCTAGCAGGACTCATTGATAGAGCTTTAAACTAGATGTGCCAGGGAAGGGGACAATGTCAGGCTTGCCCTTGACAAGCTGTGGGATGACATACCAAGGTTAGAGGGACAGGGTGCAGGAGAGGGCCCCTCAGCCAGTGGACCTGCGATGTGCTGCCCACAGTGGAGCACGTCTGATGTCTTAGGGAGACAAGCCATGGGCTCCTGAGGTAACAGAAACCAAGAAACACCAGTGAAATATCTCAGTGAGATTAAAGGGTGTTCCTCCAAGGAGGCCACATGAGCTGACAGCTCAGCTGAGATGCCTTTGTACCAGTGTACGCTGTGTGGGCAACAAACAGGAGGAGTAGGAAGCCACTGTGCTGCTGTGAAGTTACAACCTCATTGCCATTACTGAAACTTGGTGGGAGAAATCCCATGACTGGCTTGCACCTATGGATGGCTACAGGCTGTTCAAGAAAAGTAAGGGTGGAGGGGCCCTCTGTATCAGGAAGTGGATTGAGCGTGAATTTCTGTCTCAGAAGAATAGGCATGAGCAGGTAGAAAGCCTGTGGGTAAGGATCAGACACCGAGACAACAAAGAGAACCTCATGGCTGCCGTGCCCTACAGGCTGCTCAACCAAGAGGAGCCTGTGGGCAAAGTCTTCTTGCTCCAGCTGCAGGAGGCATCGTGCTTGCAGGCTCTAGTCCAGCTGGGGGCCTTCAGCCACCCTGACACCTGCTGGGCAAGTAACACGGCGAGCTGTGGGCAGTGCAGGAGGCTCCGGTAGTGCATGGAGGATAGCTTCTGACAGCCCTACCAGAGGGGATGTGATACTGGGCCCGTGGTTGCCAACACGAGTTAATTGGGGCCATCAAGACTGGATACAGCCTAGGCTGCAATGGTCATGCACTGGTGGAGTTTGCAGTCCTGTGGGATATGGGTCAGGCAAAGAGTGAAGTCAGAATCATGAATTTTAGGAAAGCAAACTTCCAGGTCATCAAGAATATAGTCAATAGGAAACTGGGAAACTGCCCTGAGGGACAAGGAAGAAAAAGAGGTCTGGCAGATCTTTAAGGATGATTTCTGTAGAGCACCAGAACTAGCAAAAGGAGGAAAAGTTCAGGCAAGGAAGGCAAGAGACTGGGATGGGTTAGTCAGGACCTGCTGGTCAAACTAAAGTGCAAGAAAGAAATCCACAGTCAGTGGAAGCAAGGACAGGTATCCAGGGGCGATTATAGGGTCACAGCCCAGTTGTGTAGGAATGGGGCGAGGAAGGCAAAGGCAAAGCTGGAGCTGAACTTCACAAAGGTCGCAAAGAAAAAAGCAAAGAGGTTCTACAGGTGTGTCAGCCAGAAAAGGAAGGTCAAAGAAAGCATTTACCCCCTTGATAAGCAGGGCTGGCAAACTGGTAACTAGGATGAGGAGAAGGCTGAGGTGCTCAAAAATTTTTTGCCTCAGCCCTCACTGACAGCCTCTCTTCCCACACCTCTCGAGTGGATGGACTGTAAAATGTGGGTGGGGGAGCCAAGTCCCTCAGAGAGAATCAGGTTTGTGACCACCTGAGGAGCCTGAGCATACATAAGTCTATGTGACCTGATGAGATGCATCCCAGAGTCTTGAAGGAGTAGACTATGTAGTTGCCAGGCCACCCTCCATGATACCCAAAAAGTCACGTCAGTCAGAAAATGAAGAAGAAAGTTCAGCTTTCCTGTATTTGCACAGCCCCTTGCACTGCTTAGGGTTGCATCTACTGCCTGAGCAAGTAATTGCTGGAAATTGCATGTTTGTGTTTCTGTGTCATCAGGCTTTTCCTAGAGTTTTCTTAGAGTTCCTGTGATTTTGAAGAGTAGCCCTCTCTTGATAACTCCTGAATGACTGCTAGAAATTAACTGTCATGGGCATTTGCAGGAGGATTGTGGCATTCTGCAAAATGAAGCTGCATGTTACGTTTTTGAGAGTCTACACCACTGTGCATTCATCAAATTCTCCACAGACTGGAGAAATAACCTTCTATTACTCCCACAAATGAGTGTGGAAAGTTATCTGCTTCTTTACTCCAAGGAACCCCCACTTGGCCTTGCTTTGCTCTCACAATCGCTCTGTGTCAGTGCTTGAGGCCTGCATTGTGAGACCTTCCTTTCTGCATCAATGGCACGTCATTGCTGTTACTGAAGTACAGTTTAGGGTAAAGGCCATTTAGTCAATGCCGGCTTTCATCTGGAAGAAATTTAACGTTGGCATTTTCTGTGATTGGTACTGCCAAGTGCCACGCTCCCTGATCCTGATTAGCAAAGCATTTAAACTTCCACATAAAGCTCTCTATCAGTGCTCACACTGATATTTCAGTGGAGCCAATTACACATTTAAATTTTGAAAAGAAACTAAAATTATTAGGTTGGGAGTGAGAGCACTGTTTCTGGAGAGTTAATGAATATGTAAAATTAATCTTTTTAGAAAAAGCAACCAACCCCCATCCCCAGTTAAAAAGTGAGTTCATGATCTTTGCTCTTGTACCTGGGGTGAATCAGACAAAGTGGGAGCAAGTGCACAACACACAGACAACAGAGTCAAATTTACGGTGACATTATCATCTTGGTTGGAAATTATAAGAGGTTTTCTTTTAAACCACAAATTTTGTAGAAGAAACCTTAGTCTACTTATAATTAAGTTTTAAAACCTGGCAGCTGTTGAAACCTCATAGCTGGCAATTTGAGGTCCTCATGCGAATGTATTTTCCTATGTCAATGCTAATTTATTTCTGCAAAAAAAAGAAAAAAGAAAGAAGATTACTATTATAAGAAGGATCTGTTTTCTGTGGGGTTTTTCTTGAAGTGCAGGGCCCAAATCTAAACTGAAATTGCCAGGCATGGATTCTGAATTGTAGGTTTCTTTGTCAGTAAAATGATCCAAATTCAGGCTAGCCTAAAAACATAGATTCTTCATCTGAATTGGATATTGTCAATTACATCAATTAAAACCAAATGTGCAAGAAGCATTTGACTTCCAATGGAGTCTTGGTGATTTCCCTTTATCCTCCTGTGAAAAAACATGCATACCTTGGGCAGGCATGTGCCAGCAAATAAATGCTGTCTGTGCTAACTTGTGTGAACTAACTGGATATATGCGTGCAAGTGGATGCTACGGACTCCTGTTTTATGTAGTGGCAGATGAAGTATTTGGCACGCACATGAGGTGCCTATTTTTAAATATTTATTCCTGTGTTTATTTTTCTTTCAAATACTGCTGCAGTTACAAGTTAGTTGTACTTAACCAGTGATTTTGTATCTGTCCCCAGTAGACTAAAACCGGACAGTAGATATAAAGAGAAGTTATGATAAGAGGCAAAAAAAATTCCATTCCCTAAAAAGGGAAAGAAAATGCAGCTTTTCTGTATTTGCACAGCCACTTACACTGCTTAGGACTGCAGTTATCTCCTAGCAATCATTTATCTTACATCAGTTAAACAAAACGTACAGTACAAACTGGTTGCTGTGCACTGCGTCTGCAGGTGAGAGAGGGAGCACACGCAGGAGGATGCTGTAACATGCACTTCTCGGAGAATCAGGTGTTGTCAGAGTGACTGTGCGCTCCTGGCATCTTCTTGGGGGTCCACAGGAGAGGACTTTGGGAGCCTCATAAAGCAGATTGGTACCTGTGCTTTGCCTTGTGGGGCTTGTGACCCTCCATGCAGATGATTTTTTTTTTCCATTGGAGAGAACACTTTTGAAAAGGCAACAAAGGAGCTTCTGGGAAGCAACCCTAGGGTGTCTTGGTAGAGTGAGGGGGTTCAGGCAGGATTTGGGAGGGGAGGGTGTGTCTCAAAGGCAAGCAATGCATTTAACATCAGTGCGACTGCTGAAGTTTCTGAGTTATCCAAGTATTTACATATGCATGGAAACGGACAAGCTCTGTGGTCAAGTGAGATGAGGTTAAAGAAGTATATGCTCTGGAAAGTGTGATGTGCTGCTGGGTAAAGGGCTAACTTGACACAGGCCCTGACAGCACTTATAACTTGTACTTGCGGCTCAGGTGATGAGAATTAGTATCAGAAATGGGATTTGTCTAATACACATTGACACTAGGTTAGAAGGATAATTTTCCTGATAGTCTATGAGATAATGTTTCAGATGTGAGTGTCCTGGTTTGCCTTAATGTTTTGTTTTGTAGTGTTTTGGGTTTTTAAAATGTATTCTTATTTTTAAATTTTCACTTTTTGTATCACTTGTTTCTGGCATTGCATTTCAGGTTTCTGTGACTCCTGTATTCCATTTTACTCTTCTGATCTTGGTTTTGATGTCTTAGTAGAGCATCCAGGACTATCCTTACGTTTCACTGTAATTTATTTACTGTTGCCTCATTTTTCTACATGTTGTTTCTTTTGCACTTTTTTTGCCTCCTCATGTGCTTTTAGGTTGTCATTGCACCCTTTCATTTTTATACAGAAGGCTGTTGTAGACCCTGCTCCAGACAGCAATTTAAAAATAATTTTGGACTGCTGGTATGTTTAAATGTTGCTTTACATTTTGCAATTTTTTGAATCAGCAGACTTGAACATGTTAATTTTACTACTTAAAAGTGTCTTTCTAGTTTTATTGTTTGAAACCACAAGTGCTTTGGGAGTTTTTAGCTGCAATGTCTCATTTTATGTATTGTTTCTAAACTTAAATGAATATAAAAAGTTTTGATCTGTAAAACAACTAAATATTCCTGCAAAATATTTCTGTGTGTGCAAATTATCTTGTCAGTCAAATTGTCTGTCTACAGCTATCAGTTCCAAAGGGTACTACTTCATAATCTGCTTTACACTGATAAAATATCTTGTCTTAAAATTTCCAGTAATTTAAAAATTGTGTTTAAAAATAGTGGGAGACACATGAAGTCACATTTGTGTGAGTACAGTAGGTTATCAAAAGGTTAAATGACTTACCAGATGAGTGGCGGTCTCAGCCTCCTGACCTAGTCCCAGAACTACCATTCCTTCCTAAATAAGTACTTTTTCCAGGGATGCAAAAGCAAAGCCTCTGACATTTATTTTTCTGATATGCTTCTGTTCCCAGGACATTACATTTCTGTGGATACCTCTTATGAGGGTGAGAAAGCAGTGCTGTCCAGCCCTGATCTGTACTCCGAGGAATGGAGCTGTGTCAGACTGATTTATCAAATAGCAACAACTTCAGACACCTCACCTGATCCTGCCAGGCTCAACCTGTACCTGAGGCAGGAAGGAGAAAGTTTTGATCGTTTGCTGTGGTCAGCCAAGGAGCCATCAGATAGCTGGCTCATAGCTAGCTTAGATTTAAGGAACAGCACAAAGAAGTATAAGGTAAGCCCAACTTTAGAAGATGCCACAGGCTTTCTGGTGCATATGCTGTGCTGCACAAACTGCTTTTTTAATATCTGCAAACTTATTTTGAGCCCTATTCTTGGCTTACATTTCTAAGCCTGGCAGCACAAGGCAGCTGAGCCCTCTGTCCCCAGCACCCACGAGCAAAGCTGGCACGAGGCAGTGCTCTGACCAGCTCACGGAGACACACAGCTGGCTGAGCCCTGCTGTGAGGATGCCTCACCTCCTGGTATCCCTGCTGAGCTGCTGGTGCCACGTGGCAGATTTGGGAGCTCCCAGATCCTGGGTCTGCAGCTGCCCTCACTTATTTCTGCCCTCTGTGCCTTTCTGGAAGGAGTCAAATGCTGACAGAAGAGTATTTCTACCCAGAAACCATCATGTTGCATCACTCACAATAACATCTCGCGTGACCACAGCTGAGGAATACGGAATTCCATACTCTTAAATGAAGTGTGGCAATTTTTTGCCTTGTCTCATTGTCCTTCAGCGTGTCTTCTGTGCTTGAAGAAGAGCACTAGCTCCATCTTTAATGCATTCTGCCAAGGTCTTTCAGCAAAAACATACCTGACTCTAAGGATGATGGTTCCCCAAGATACATTTAATTTGTTCTCCTGTTTATCCTGTTTAAATATTCGAAGTAGTAATGAAATTCTGAAATTGACAGTTTGTTTTATATTGAGCAGCTTGTACTGGAAGGCGAAGTGGGACAAGATAAATCCGCCAGTATAGCAGTTTTTGAAATCAAAATAACTTCTGGATATTGTATCGGTAAGTACTCTCCGCTCAACCCTCACATTCTCTGCATAGAAAAAAATGCCCTGTTGGCCATTTCAAAACTGGGTGGAAAGTTGGGGTTTAAAAAAAAGACAGTGGCTTTTTCCTAATTGAAAAGCGCACTACTATATTCAATACAGATAATTTTTAAGGTAAGATTGCACGAACTAGTAAGTGGGGTTTTTTCACCTATCTCTGTGACATATATAGACATAGGACATACAATAGTTAATTCCAAATCTATTTATTGTTCAAGCAGGAACAAGTGTTATATTTTAAAAAAACTTTGCACTGCTTCAAATATTAGACATAACAGCTGCAACCTTATTTCTGCTCTCTGCCTGCTCATGGCTTCCTTACAGTGTCATCTTGAGGCTGCAGGCTAAAAACTCTGCTGATATATATCTACACTTACTGCTATTTCCTCATGACATTTGCTAAAAACTGCCAATGAAGTTCAAAAATTCCAGTGTCTAGGAGGCTGGGAGACCTTCACATTTCTGGAGAGCTCTGATGGAGTCCAACCAAGTTGTCACAATTCTTTGGCTCTGTGAAGGAAACAAAGCAGTTGCATTACTGTTACGAAATACTGATCCTGCTTTGCTTCTGGCCATCCCTGATTTACAAGTGAAAGTTCTGCTTTGACTGTTTACTATGAGGAGGTAGTATATTTAAATCTGCTTTATTTGGTTCTAAATTACAGCAGTCCTATCCTGGCAAATGATGAAAAGACAGATTGGTCCAAAGAGGATGGAAATGAAAATTTTACCAAAAATTTATCAAAAATCGTGGATAGGTTTGCTTCAATTTATTATGAGCTCTTAAATGCTGTGTCCAGTTTTATAACAGGACGTTATCTGCTCTGCCATATGTGAAGTGAGGCCAGTGCTTAGCAATTTGCTCTTCCTATTTCTGTAATGAAAATGTGTGCACTCAGCTGGTGGTGACTGCAATTGCAGAATGTGACTTTGAAGAAAATCATCTTTGTGGCTATGTGAACCGCTGGAATCCTAACGTCAACTGGTTTGTTGGTGGAGGGAACATTCGGAATTCTCAGTCTATCCTGCCCAAAGACCACACACTTAACAGTGCACTTGGTAAGCAACAGATGTAGAGCAGAAATATAGTGGAAAAATCAGAGTCTGTGATTCATGTATGACTCTCATACTGCGAGTTATTATTATGCGAGTTCTTTCCATTGTGGGGTTGGGGTGGGGATGGTAAGAGTGATTTATGGGAAGAAAAGGAATTAGAAAGAGGTTGGGGGATTTTGCAGAAGTTCACACAAAATTGCCTGTTAGCTTTATCATAAGGTTGTTACACTCTTTGCTGGGATTCAAAAGTACTCAGAGGTACTGAGTAAGGGTAAAATTTTGGATGGCAAAGGTGGAAAATTCAACTTTCTGTGTATTCTAAAAGTATGGGCCACAATAAGTTTCAGATTCTTGTGCCGCTGCTCTGTACATCTGGCAGGGGGTTTCTTTCCAGTGGCTATTGCGAAAATCGAGTAGGAAAGCTAAGGTATTAAAACATGCTTGGAGAATCTTGGGTTGAACTGTACAGTTCAGAAGCTTTGTTTCTTTCGGTCAAATGTGGTGCTGTTAGTACAGCCCCTCAGAGGCATAATGCTGGAAAGAATTATTGGAATTTCTGCACTTGCCTTGTATGAAATGCTTGTCCTGGACACCTTGCTGAGGGAAGAGTGTTTTACACAGCCATGAAGAAGGGTTGGGGGATAACTTCACCTCAGCACAAAGTGCCACAGCAGGTGGTGGTCAGTACGTCTGGCTGCTGCTGCACACTGTGTGTCTTGGACAGCATGATCCTTGTGGCAGTGCGAGGAATCACATCTCATGAAAAGCAAGGGTGATCCTCTTTCCTTAACTCATGCCGCTGTGCCTTTTTATTTGTTTCACAATTGTGTGAGTTGAGTACAGAGTGTCACTCCATCCCTGTGTCACCCTCTGGCACTGAAATGCTGGTAAAATTTTGACGAAAGTTTAACTCACAACTTCAACAGCAGACAGTGGATCAACCTATTAAATAAGTACTGTGACAGGAAATGCTCCCAGCTGGGAGGGATGTGTTTTCTTGTAGCCACAGCATTTCTATTTCACACCAAGCCCTGACTGCTGACCATTTATTGAGAAGACCTCGAGAAGCCTAAAGTCACGGAAGAGCCTTCTTTTTGCAAGAATTGGGCTATGAAGTTGTATCATCCAGGGAGATTGTAGCTAAGCTCTGAGATGTGCTAAAACTGCGGAACAAAAGTGAAGCTGAAAAACTGCAGAACTAAAGTCCCTGGCAGTGGGCAATCTGGAGGAGACCCATAGCCAAGCAAGTCTTTTCCCCTCCTTCCACCAGAGTGAAGCGAGAAGTAACATCTAAAGGTCTGAGACCACTGTGTGCTAATTAATTTGTAGTGGTGCCCACACAAACTGAACGGCACAGTTCCCAGTGTTCTTCCTGAAGTACCCCAGCAGTCTGATGCTTCAGTCTCCTCCAGGCTTTCTACTTGTGAAGAGCCATTTTTTTTGTTCATCATGTACTGCTTGATGCTGTGTTTCTGGGAGTGCAGAAGAAGAAAAACTACAGATGCACAGCATGTTTGTGAACATGGATGTGTCTTGTTTAAATTGAGATAGCACTCCCAAAATGAAAGTATTAGAAGCTGTACCCTTTGAAAATCCTGCAGGTCATATTGGCTCATACTCATGATGAGAAGGTAGTCTCCTCATGTTTAATGCATTTTATTGTTCATTAACATCTCCCACAAATCTTCTTTAAGAATTTTACATAAAAACTCCAGTCTGTGCAGTAGAAATAAGACATTTATCAACCAAATCCTAGATACACTGAGCAGAAATGTAAGGATTAAAAGCTGTTTGACAATAATTGGATATATTAAACGAACTGCTGTGTAAAACATGAGAAAACGCATGGCTTATAATCTTGTTAATTTACTTGGGTTGCTTCAGTAAAAGTTGCACTTGAGAAAGACTAGGTACTATACTGAGTTGTTGGGAGGCAGGGAATTTACGCAGGTGTTGCACATTTTCCATTTATGAATGACTCCCAAAGTTTAGAGTTTACTATGTTTCAAATATAAATAAATACATAATTTCTAATAATAGTAAAGACTTAAGAAAAGAAAGAGCTGAGACTGATTATTTTGCCAGTGGTATCTTAGCCAAACAATTTTGAGTTGCACATAGGAGGAAAGGAGAGAAAAATAAAACCTTTTAGAATTACTAAAATTTTCTGGGAAGCAACCATTGGTGGCCAGGTCATAGATATATATGTCTAGTCCCTGTTTGTCTGCTGATACTTCTTGTACGTGGTATTCTTTAAAGAGTGTCCTTATACCAGGTTTTTTTCTGCTTCTAGGCCACTACATGTATGTGGACTCTGTTTATGTCAAACATTTTCAGGAAGTGGCCCAGCTAATCTCACCAAAGACCACGGCCCCAATATCTGGCTGCTTATCTTTTTATTATCAACTTAAGCAGGAAAGCAGCATTGTTTTTACTGTTTACCTAAGAGACATGAGTGGCTTTTATGAAGAGATCTGGAAGACAGACGGTGCACTGAATGCAGACTGGGCGCTAGCGGAAGTCGACTTCAGCGCGCCGTATCCCATGGAGGTAAAGCAATCCTTCCTTCCTGTAAATTCAGTCCAGCTGCGACTTCCAGGTTGCCTCAGACATGAGTGCCACCTCAGACTAAGCCAGGAACATGGCAGGGACCATCCAGTATCTGAAAGATGGCTGTAAAGATGGTGGTGATTTGTGATTTCGTTCACCCTTTGCATAAGGGTCGAGGAGGGATCACTTTCCACATTCATGCTTGATTTTGAAGCCAGGTGGTGTAGTGCTTGATCAGAGTACCTTCGGAGGTTGTAGAGTCTGACTGATGTGAGGTTTTTCAGTTGCTGGATAATATCAAGGTTCTCTCAGTTCCCTATTTCTGTGACTCCATGATCCATTTTTGAGGATGCTGAGTATCGTAAAATAATGCAGAAGAAAAATACTGCAGAAGAAGAATTTTTTAAAATATTTGAGGTCTATTCTGCACCTTACTTAGATCCTGCAGTTCATGAGAGAAAGTCCAAACTTGGGTCCTAAGAGTACAGTAGTCCTTAAATGCAAAAGACAGCTCTTGATGGTTATTATAATGACTTTCAAGAGTATCAGAAAAAAGTTGAATATTTTATTCCCTTGTGTTTTCTAAAAGATATCCAAAACTTAGAAGATTGAAATAAACAGTGTATGTGTATTATATACGTACATATATACTTATATGTATATTTTACACATATATGTAATTTTTATACACACATATGCTCTCTCTCTACATATATACTTCTAATACATGGATTACAAATAAAGTCTACTTGCTTTAATTCTACCTAAGTTATTTGCTAATTCACCATAAACCTGCAGATTTCCAGAAATTATTCGAGGTAAAGCTAATTTTCATGAGATGTTACATAGCCCTCTTATACACTATAAAGTCAGTGATCATCCATTTAAATCATCAGACTTCAAGGGAAAGGAGGGTAGCTCTCATAAGCCTTCATAATACTGAATGGTAAGTGAATTACTGATTCAGTAAATACAAACTAAAAGGGGAAAATCAGTCCTAGCACTGGATGGAAATCGATGGAAATTAGTTAATGATCACTTAGAGCTTGGCAATACTGTCGTTGATTTTAGTGAAAATATCCTCTCTTTCCTGGTGGCATTCAAAAATCCATCCAGAATGTTGGAAACTATCCATGCTGGAATAAATAGCAAAACACAGGATGTTGTACCACTGGGTGAATGCACAGGGAAACCTTGTGTTCAGCAGGGTATGCAACTTCAGCTCTCTCAGTTGAAAAAAGATTTTAAAAGATTAAAAAATACTGTCCAAGAGGGAGATGCAGATAATTAAAACTATCGAAAAGTTACATTAAGGAAATAACAGTTTTCAGCCCTTATACAAAAAGGTGGAAGTAGAATATGGTAGAGGTTCTTAAGAGTCATGAAGGAGACAGAAAAGATTAACTGTTCACTGTTTCTCTAAATTTACATTGCTGTTCCAAATTCTTAGTTACCATGTAACAGTTTTAAAATAAAGGGGGTCTTTTCATATATGATACAGCTGTAGAACTCACTTCCTCAACGTACTGTAGATACCTTTATTAAGATCAGTTAAAAAAACTGATTAGAAAAATTAATGGGAAAGAAAGAATCCATCAGGAATATAATATAAAGGAAGAAGAACTGAAAGCCTGTTATTATCTTCAGTTCTATCAGTAGGTGTTCTCTGCTGGAAAAAAGACAATAGGCTAGACAGGCCTTTAATCTGCTCTAGGAATTTTTATGTAATCCAACACAGGAATTATTTCAGAGATCATTTTATAGAAATAATATTAAACCTTAACATATAAATTCTTTGGTTGCTTCAAGAGAGTCTTCCTCTTTGTTTCATCTGGCTAAAGGAGATTGCTCAGGATTCTTTCACTAGCTCTCCTAGTTTGCCTCACATCCTTATGCAAAACTTCACAGGCATTGCTTTCACTGAAAAGAATCTCACTCTGAAAGCATTTGTCCTTATTTCCTTGCTTTGTCCCTGGGGTTGGCTCTCAAAGTTTTCCTATATCTCAGAGCTTTGATACTTGCGAGAAATTTTAAGACACTTCCTCAAGATTTATAGATTGTCCTCCACTTACTTGAGGAAATTATGTCCCCTGGGAATGACTAAAAACAAGCATTGTTTGATCTTTGTGGTAAACAAAACACAGCAGTAGCTTTTCTGGTTCTTAAATATATTCTGTACAGGAAATCTTCCCTGACAGCTAATGCCAAGTCATGGGTTTCAGTGTCTGAGGATGTTTACAGAAAAATGCAGAATTTAATAGCAGAGTAATGAACACAGGGGGGTTTTAGCTCTTGATCCAGACAGATTCTAGATAAAACTGGAGTTCCAGTCAGTACAGACTGATGATTGTGACTAGTGGTTCTGTATAATACAATGGCAGAAGCCTTACTGCTTCTTTAAAACTGGTGCTTCATAAAGCAGAAGAATAGCTATATTCCCTTTGGTGTTTCCTTGACCTTGAGTGAGCAAAGATCAGTGCCAAGGTCAGGCTCTGATTTATGTCCCTAATAAGTGATACAATCTAACTTGTCCCAACACTTGCAGCACTGTATGAGATATGATGGAGTCTGTCTGGGACATCCAGTCAGAATTCTGTATTTCAAAGATGTGTACCAAAATTATTGCTGAGTATATGGCAGACAAATAACAACTTTTTATAATTTCTAGGTAATATTTGAAGTTGCTTTCAATAGCGCTAAGGGAGGTTATGTTGCCCTTGATGACATTTCTTTCTCTCCGGTTTACTGCAGCAATCAGACAGGTATGATGAGCTCTTACTGCTATTTACCTCCCTTGTTTTACCCCTCTGCCTTGCCCCTCAGAACTGTCTGTCAGTATTTGCAATATTTGGTGCTACCTTCTCAACTGACCAGCGCCATTGGGCTCCTCTTCGCTCAGAAGACATAATAGCAGATAACACCAGTGCCATTCATTTTTTTCAGAAACCAATCCTTAATGCCTCCTTTCCAAGGACCTTGCCTCAGGTTCTGCACCTGGAGTGCTGGACTGAATGCTGTATTTGCATCACTACGGGTTTTGAGAAGTTACCACTTGCAGGCCTGTCACACAAAGAGGGCAGATTTTCCCAGGTGGGATGGTACCAGGAAGAAAATGCCCTGGGCTTTTCATTAATGCCAGTGTAGGCATTCTTCATGCCACGTGCCCTGAGGTGCTTTTCAGAGCCAAAACATGAGCCTTGCCTTCCTGTCTTCCCTCTTCCAGGAGGTGTTACTCATCTCCGACAGTGGTGTGTCTGTCGGGTATTTGTTAGGTTTTCACAACAACAGACACCACCTGAATCCTTGTGACCTCCGATGAAGAGGCACTTGGGACATAGGACTGTGTCATTTGTGAATGCAGCCTCTTAAGTAGCTGTGTACTGGCTGCTGGGGTTTTGCTGTGGCACTAAACACTACTCAGAAGTAGGTTAGTGGTTTCCCACTGATGCCATCTATTCCTTAGGTCATTAGTTTGAATTTTTTGGCTAATTCTTTGAAGTGATCAAGGAAAAAGACGCTGGTTTTTCCTCCTTTTTATCTCAGAGTATCTGCTAGCTCTGCCTCCACTGCTGAAGTGTCACTGCTGAAGGACGTAGATTCCAGATACATTAATCATTAATAAACCACATCTCTTGGCTGAGTCAATCCATTGTTTCATTACTTCCCCAATACCTTTTTGATATTTGCTTTATTTTACAACAAAAATCCCAAGTTATATTTGCTGTTTTCAAGGGGTTGGAGCTGTATGCTTATCTGTGTTTTCCATTTTAATTTTTAGACAACTTGTATGTGTTGAGGAATGGGATAAATTTTATAGCATTTTCTGCCCCAGTGGCTGAAGTTCAGATCTAATCTGAATGGTTCAGAACCTGCTCTGAATGGGATAGGTTCATCTAGAGCTCTGCCTACTAACTTTGATTTTGAAGTTTGTTTTTGTGGTTGTTTTGGGGTTTTTTGTTTGAGAAATGAAAGTAAATAATCTGCTTTAAACTTCATTGAAATACAACATATACTGTTTGATCCTTCAGGCTTATCAATTATTATCATCTTCAATTGTTCTGAGTAGAGATTTTAAAAAGCAAGAGATCTCCATTCTCCTTGTATTCAGCCATAGAAGTATATATAACAGCACTAAGTTTTTTCTTTACTTTTTTGTGAAAGTTTTGTTCAACAAAAGTCTCAATATTAGCCAAATAGAGGAAAGGGTACTAGAGTACTAAACTTGCTCAGCAAAGGGTGAATCAGAATATGGGTTTAATGCCCCATGGTAGTGCTCCACCTGCCCTTTCTTTAACTAGGAAAGCAGAGGTGGGAGGCCGTGGCTGCAGGAAGAGTAAGACACATAGGCAGGGCTTAGATTTGGCTTATCTGAGGCTGAAAAGACCTCAGGCATCACTCCAAACCCAAAATTTTTCTTCTTCTAAAGCTGATTGCCTGTGTACCTGCCCCTGCTGGAAAATCACTCTTAGTCTCCGTGCAGAAGGGTCATGTGTGCTGCTGTAGAGTGATGAACACAATGTCCTACATCTGGGCTCCTGGCAAAGCCAAAATTTGCATGATAGCTTTGGGTTGAGCCCCTCCTTCCCCAAGCACCTTGTATAAGAGACTGGTGAGGCCTTTAAAGAAGTAGAAATGTTTTACTTACTAGCATGCATACAGCAGGGGCACTTTTTTTCAGACTAAAGCAAGTCCTGACCTGTGAATTCCATATTGCAGGTCAAGAGAGAGCCATCAGCAGGGCTGGGGGGCTCTTAGCTTTGCTTCTAATCAACTTTATTATAAATGGCTCAGCTTTCTTCGCTGCAGTGTTAGCACTGTGTGAGGCAAGCTCCAGAGGAAAGTAGCCATGAGGTGGTACATGAGCTAAAAACTACTTTGCTTACCTAGTTACAGCATGCATATGCACACACGTTACACATAGCTATAAAAAGGATTTTTAAGAAATGCTCTTTAAAAAAATACTAAATGTTGATGTTCAGTGCACACACAGGCACACGTGCACACTCATTTTGTCCTAATAATCTTTTGAATGAAGGAGAAGATGAAAACAAATGGTCTGAATGTCTTTGTCAATTATGCCCTGAAGGAAGAATCTGGTCATAATATCTGTAGCTTATTTGTGCTTTAGGGGAGCTATGAAGCAAGTTTTCTCCTGGCTCCAGCAAAAATATAAGAATATAAGACCAACTTGCAGTAGAAGTTTGATAGTTTGATTTTGTTGTGACTGTGCACTATATATGTGTAACATCTTTGCACATGCTTATCTTCTGTAAAGAAAAGCAAGATGAACCTAAGCATGCTTTGGCATCCTTCTGCATCGAATACCTACGCTTATCACACTGTACTCATCCTAACAGAACATATGCATCTTTCTTTTAGGAACGCCTTTCAATCCTGCCATTGCAGGCTGCAATTTTGAGGAAGATCTGTGTAATTTTTACCAAGATCCCAAAGATGGCCCAGGATGGAGCAGAGTGAAAGTGAAGCGCAATGTATATAGAGCAGGAGATCACACTACTGGGTTTGGTGAATCAAAACTGCTTTTTCCTAGAAGAG
Source organism: Melanocharis versteri (assembly GCA_013397845.1). Taxonomy (NCBI): domain Eukaryota; kingdom Metazoa; phylum Chordata; class Aves; order Passeriformes; family Melanocharitidae; genus Melanocharis; species Melanocharis versteri. Next base: position 268,840 of record VZTG01004085.1, read on the forward strand.
TCAAACTATACATAAATGTCATATAAAAGGTTATATAAAGGTTAACCCACTGTATCATTTTTCACTCTTGTTAAGTAATACTACTGGCACCATGGTTAGCTTGCCTCAGTGCAACTCTCTGCCATTAAAAATCAGTTTTCACAGCTTGGTCCTGTCTGGAACTCTGGCTGTGCTTCCCCATGTGTACAGGAGGAAGGTCACCTGTTGAATAGTCAGATAGGGCCGTAAATCAGAGTATCTACACTATACTGCTCTATAGTTGCTGGAGCGATTAATCCACAAAAATATGGAAATAAATGTAGTAATAGGTTAATGCATTGTTTTTGGAGAGAAAAAGGGGCCTTTTAGCTCTTCTAGGCTTAGGATAGTTGGCGTTTTTAAGGGAAAACAGAAATATTGTGTAGTGGAACCACATGGTGAAAGGACAGTTAATAAGTTCTGAAATTCAGGCATCTCTTTGTGTAGAGTATTCATGGCTATTAATCATATGCACTAACGTCTCAGCTCCTTATACTTGGTGCAGGGAATAATAGGTCTTGTGCCCCACGCTCCGTTTTTTTGTCTCACAGTGAAAACCCTGAAAAGGCCAGTTTTCCAGTGAAGCGAGCAGGCCAGGGAATTTTTCAGGATAAATTTGATAAGTGCTTATTTCTGGTAACTTCGCCATGTGCCAGTTTAACTAGACGCAGACAGGACGCTTTTGGAAAAAAATGGTTATTTCCTGTCAGAGTGTGATAATTTATTTCTTGCCAGTTGGAACTGTTTTTATAACCCAAGTCTGATGGAATAACAGAAGCTGCTTTAATAGCGAATCAGCTGTGCTAATAGCATATTAAATACAATAATTATGCTGTCTTGCAGGTTATTATTTGTTGGCAAACACAAAGTTTACATCACAGCCTGGATACATTGGACGTCTGTATGGCCCGACCCTGCCAGGAAACTTGCAGTTTTGTCTGCGTTTTTATTATGCCTTATATGGGTTTTTCAAGATGAGTGGCACTCTTGCAGTTTATATCTTTGAGGAGAATCATGTTGTTCAAGAGAAAATCTGGTCTGTCTTGGACTCTCCAAAGGGAGTTTGGACTCAAGCTGAAATCTCCTTCAAAAAGCCTATGCCTTGCAAGGTAAGAGCCAACTCTTCAAATTTGCCGAATTCTGAGAGGAGATTTTCCTTGCCTTCTCTTCTCAGAGTTCTTTGTTATACAGGGATTAATGGTAAGTGAGCTGTACCTGCTAAATGAATTAGCTGGAGATTTCACCAGAAGAGCTCTAACAAAAGCCAGTTGTGTCTTGGTTTCTCAGCATGCTCCACATTCACTCATTTCTGTTTGCTTGTTTCCTATGTGAGTCACATCATTGTCACACTCAATCACAGGTTTTAATTAATCTAAAAAGTACTGGTAAGTTCTGGTCAAAGTGGGATTCTGGTCAAAGTTATGGTCAAAATGATCCTGCTTCCCTAAACTCAGCTGCTGGGTTGTAGTATGAAACCAGAAGTCAGTGTAAATGAGAGCGTGGACTTGAAGAATTTGCAATGTCTTGTTGGAGAGGTCATTATGTTATCTCAGCAAGTTAGCAACACATTGGTACTTGACATCACCTCCTGAGTAAGTCTTTGCGCCATTGTAATTCCTCATCTCCACTCTTTTTACAAAGACTGACTTTTACACAGATTTCTATAAGTATAACCCATTTGTGTAGTTGTCCTGATTTCTGTAACAGGTTTTCGCTATCAGTGAGTCATCTAAAGAAGACCACATGGATCACTATATGTTGATCAGAGTGTGATAATATAGTGAAAATATGAATGGAAACTTATCTTGCAACTCTAAGTATTTCTAAATGAAAGACAAACATCTTAAGAATTTTGTCCACTAAAAATTAGTTTTTGAAATAACAGTAGTTACTGAGCATAAAAGGTCACCAAAAACCAGCTGGCTAACTGTGTTAAGAGGCAAATTTATGTTTAAAATTTCAGTCCTAGTTCTTGGGTAGTGTTTTCTGTCAGATACCTGATACCTTAAAGTTTCAATGGGATTTTATGTACTTTATCCATAAAACACAACAGAATTTATAATTCTCTTTCAATTGGAGAATAAAAAAATAATTTTATTAATGCCCAGCAAGTGCATACTAGAAAAGTTTCTCATAGCATCATCCCAAGATATTTGCAGAAAAGTTAAAATGGCAAGCTTATAATTTACTTTTGTCGTCTCCTCTTTATTGCTTCTGGAAAGGTTTAGTAGCTTATAAAGCATAATCAACTGCATGAGTAGTGATGACATCTGAGCGTGACTGTTAAAATTGGTTGACAGCCTTGGAGGTGGCAGGTTTTTTAGCATCAGACATTTACACGGAACATTTTTTCCAGCACGAATTTGTGAAGAATAATTTTTGTTTTCCTAGAAGTCACGATATCTAAAACAGTTGTGAAGAAGCTTGCCTCGCTGCTTCTGAGCCTGAAGATGTGTAGGAAGGGGAGAAACACCATGCTCTGCAGCACGGTTTACTGACTTCTGGCAATTCTCAAAAACCTTCTCTGGGTGCTTCAGGTCTTGTGAAAGTCTTCTTTCCCATGGAAACAAGTTGCAAAATGTTTCTGTTGAGGAGGCATTCCTCAAATATCACAAAATGTGAGACTTACTGGGCTTTGCAGAAGTCAGCATGTGTTCAGCAAACCATAATTCAGGCACCCCTTAGCCAAATAACTATGTATTTGTCAGGGGGTTCAGTTTGTAAAGTTTTCCTTAGACAGACAGAAGAAAATGGGTGAAACATTCTGAAACATGTTAATATGGAAAAGTACATCAAAGTATGTTTACAAATGGGAGAGTATCATAAAAAAGACAAATATTGCCAAAGTTTAAGCATGTTTGCTTATGGCAGAGGGTGAAAACCTGGTGTTGTTACAGGCTGTCTGCTCGTAATACTCGGAAGTAGGCTCCAATGAAGTTGCACAGTGAACTTGATTCTGGCTTTTCCTTGCAATCTCATGCCCAGCTCTGCAACCTTAATACTTTTAAAAGTATTTTCATGCTTTATTTTGTTTGCTTCTTTTTTTCCAAGCCAACAGAAGGAAACAAACTATTACTGTGTATCACTGTGTAAACACTCAGGTTAGTTATCTGTGAAGATGTGTCTGCCTAGCGCGTAGTGGAATAGCTGGCAAAAACCCACTCTTTTCAATGCAGGGCAGCTGTGGAGGTGCACCAGGACATGTTTTGGCTGATAGAAAGGAGTGGTGGGAACCAGCAAGTCAGGGATTACACTTCAGGCTCTGGAGGGAGACAGTGCTGAGAAACATGACAGAAGCTTGACCTCTCTTGTCTTATCTCCTGCAACCTGCCCTTGTGTCTCTTGAGTCCTCACTGGCGCATCTTTATTTTATCTAACGAACCACCCCTCTACCCCCCACCCCAATCCTCATCTTACTCTCAGCTCTGGACAGTCCAATTTTTTTCCCCTGTAATATTATTCATGTTCCACTCTGTTTGCCCTGCTAGTCCCATTTCTTACAAATTTTAGTTTTTCAAAAACTAATGACTAGACAGAAAGTATAGTGCTGGCATGAAGACCAGACTCTGACACTTTTCTGCTCCTACTCCAAAGCCCAGGAGTGCTCAAGCTTTTCACAGATTTTTTTTGTTTAATAGGGGCAAAATAAACCCTTTTTCCTAGCCTTGTTCTTGGAAATGATGGAACTGTTTTGGATTAAATCTTCCAAAACAAGGCTGTAGCAAGGACCTAGCATGGAAAATCTGAGCTGAAATCATTGTGTCTTGGCAATGTTATGGGCAAGTGAAAAACAGTCTTTTAGTGGAGAGAGGTGATCTCAAAATAAGATAGGGCTGCCACCTCTCCTCTAATACAGATGTAGTGACTGATGTGCCTATTTTATTGTTTTCTGAGATGCATCATATGTAGACTTGGATGGTAAGAAGTTGTAGGCATGCAGAGTAGTTTGGCTGAGCAGCTTCTTGGTTACCAGGTGCAACTTTTGGATTGGGTCAGCCCCTGTGAAAACAGTAAACAGTCTCCTGGCAGTTCCTTAACAGCTGGTCAAGTCAGTGACAATCATGTGTCCTGAAGGTCAAAATAATTTTTCAGCCAGAAAACAATTGCTCTGAAATAACTGATTACCCACATGCTTCATCTTTCTTCTACTACGAATACTACTCCCAAAGCTTTGAAAACGATATAAAATCCATCTAATACATTTTAGTTTTGATAGCATATTTGTTTGCATCAGGACAATAAAAAAGATGCAGATTTTCATCACTTGGCTTCTGTAATGGTTTTTGCAAGTTCTTTTTGAACTAGCTGACTGCAGTCTGGCACAAGTTGATGGCTTGAGTTCTGTGAGCAGGAAATGTGAAGCTGGCCAGCTGGCTTTAATATGACACTTTCAAAATAAAATGTTATAAAGGCTAGGCAGGTGTGATCCAGCTGAGCAAGTCACAGATGTCTATACACACATACATACACACATATATGTATGTGTGTGTGTGCGCACGCACATATTGCAAATATATACACTGATAATGCTAGTGAGAAGGCAGGAAATTTAAAATCCTGATTTCTCAATTTGCACTTGCAGCACTGTCTCTTCTAGTTGGTGTGAGTACCTATGTCCTATATACATACAGTGTATATTGATTTATACTGTACCCAGGGAATAAGTGTGAGAAGGAAGAAATGGAAAAAAAATCTAGTATTTTTTGAAATCACTTAAATCCTTCATGGTTTATTGTATAAGCCTCTGGAAGGGCAGCATGAAAACCTAAATCTGAAATATGTGGATTATTTTCATTTGATTGAATGTACTGAAATTGATCTACCATGCTAATACGTGTCAGGAAAACATAAGAGCTAAATGAAAGAAAATTTCACGTATCATTTGCGTCCTTGAGAAGCTCACATTAACTGTGAAGCAAGAATCTACATTTTAATATTGTGTGTGTGTGTATGGGTAAACACCACCATGGAAAAATATTTATTTTATGCAACTTCACCACAAAGTCCAAATACCTAGATTAAAATGAAGGTTTGAGTTCAATTTTGTCTGCTTATATCAATTCTGCTAATTTCTGCTAGATTTGGGTTACCATTCTGAAGCTCAGGTTTTCGAAAGCAAACATTTTGTGTTCTTTATCAATCATGCAAGCTTTTGTAATGTTACCTGATAATGTAATGCTTGAACTTCCCAAAGAGTTCCAAATCAAATCCTCAGAAAAGTCATTGGTGTAACAGTCTATCCTACTTTCATCAGAATAACTGTGGCTGCATTTTTGGGTTTTCATTCCTTAAGTATTCTTTTCTTCCTCTTTAAAGTTTTTTTTTTCTCACTCTTTTTACTTGAGTTCATCTGTTTGCTTTCACTCATCCTCCATAACTTATTTTAGTTGCAATTGTGAGAAAGGAAAATCAAGTGACTGAGTGTTCCACTTAAATATTTACATATTCTAGAACAAAGAAAAGAGAGGACTTTCTCAGAACAACTAAACACTGAGAAACTTTGCTGCAGGATGCTGTGAAGGCCAATAGTATACATACAATTTAAAAAGGATTAAACAAATTCATGGAAAATAGACCTCACAGTGACTGTAAACACAGTGTCTCAGTTATGACCTCCAGTTCAGCAAGTTCTTCAGCTTTTTTGGGGTTGGACATAATATAAAAGCTTTAGGGCTGGTCTGTTTTTTGTACTGTTTTGCCTAAATATCTATTATCACCCTGCTGCCACCTTAGTTCTTGATCTGGTCATCTTTGGACCTTTCTTCTCACATCATCACAGTGGTGATGCTCAATGTTAAATTATTCTAGCATTGATTTTTCTTTGCTGCCAAGAAATCTGTGTTTCCTGCTTGTCTACCAAAGTCATTGGTAAATGACTAAATTAATCTTGGATAAACAATGAAATCCTATATCCCTGTGATCAAGTCACTAGTATGGAAAACACAGTTCTCCAGTCAGGTGCCAAATGGAGGAGGGCAGACATCCTCATCCTCACCTCCTCCTCCTCCTTTGAAAAACTCCCACTTGTGTCAAATAAAGGAGCCTTTTGGTACTGTTCCAACAAAACCTTTATCAGTCTTCCCACAATAAGGTAAGCACCCTAAAGAGGCTGGAATGAGCTGCAGTTTTATGGAACAGTCCTTCTGTCCTTTCTTCTCTTACCTTTTAAAATAAGAAACTTCTTGAAGAACAGTCATCAGAAATGCCTGTCTAAAATAAGAGTGGTAGAGTTTGGAAACAGTAGGATGGTGCTGCGAAGTGTGAACCTCAGTTCCTGTGGTGCTTGATACATGGTTATGGAAACATACTGGAAACTGAGAAAGTTACTCAGGTTAGGAAGCAGTGCCTAAGTGGCTTGCATCTTCTCAGTAGCTAAGCAAGGTAATACATTGCAAGAAATATTACGTATCTCCTTTTGGTATCTGTGACGGAAACTTCCCTTTTTTTGCTCAGTTTTTGTTCTGGGCACTCACTATTATGATACTACACTGCTACCTCATCTGACAAGACTCCTTGGTCTAAAGGCAAGAACCTTTCTCTCTATAATAAGGGCCAAGGAAACTGTTTGACTGGAATGAGGATAGAGCCCCTACAGTAGATTTGTGGAGATCTAGGAGGGTGGTGGGGATGGATGAGAATATCAGTGTCCTGTATACATTTGTGTGCAGGCAGTGTTCTCTACTAGGCTGTGCAATCCAGCAAGAAGAGATACAGGATAAACAGCCTGTGGCACTGGGTTATTTTGTTAGCTTTATGTTTCTCTTTCATTGTTTGTTTCTGCCCTTGGACAGGAAAGGTTTTCAAAAATATTTGTTCAACTGTCACAGGCTTATTACCAGTGTTATCCAATTATTTATGTAGAAGCTTTCATATTACATTATTTTTACCACAGAAGCTTGTTGTATTTACATGGCAAGAAGTTGAACTTGCCTGATGAGTGCCATTTTAAATCAATTTATTTTAAATGACAGAAGCTTGCAGATATTCTAATTTTTGCTTAATAGCTTACTTGTGTTCTTGATAAATGAGTTTCTGACTGTTTAAGTCAAAGAAATACAAGCCACTTAAAATCTAGTTTAATTAAGCTAGTCATGAGTAATTTGGTCTTCACTTACAGCATCTGTATTGAACAGCCCTGAGACAGTCAGAATGGTTTTCTCATCCCCTGTGTGGTCAGTCCCTGGCTTACATGCTTATACGGCTGTTTATTCGCACAACTGACTGAAAAGTCAGGCTCCCTGTCTTGTGAAAACATCTTGACTGCTTCTTCGTGTCAGGTCACACTTTTGTTTCTAGTGTTCAGATTATTTTTTGATTTCGTAATACTGAGTTTTCTGTCACTTTGAAGAAGTTACAACAGGAGCTTCTCAGAAAAAAACCACCTCAGACTCCATTAGAACTGTCCTTCTTCTTTAGGAAATTGAACTTTATATGTGTCTAAGTGACAGACTGAGTTTTGTGTCTACACAGATTCACAGTGTGTTGTTTAAACCTAGGAATATTCATTAGGATGGGATAAGACAAATTACCTTGCTGCAGAGGCATAGCTTGCTTTTAAGTCACTAGATTGGGCAGTTTGCATGTTTTCCTTCTGTTTGGCTGACCTGTCTCTCTAATTGAGCAAGATGTATACTTTCTGGGATAAACAAGGAGGAAAGAAAATACACAGAACAAGTAGGGATCCAAGGGAATCTTCTCTCCTTTTCTCCTGTTCTCAGTCTAGCTCCCTCCAAACCTCTAACAGCAAGCTTCCCCATTAGTCCTTCCTCACACTGGAGGTACCTTACTGCTTGCCCTCCTATTTCTTCGCCTCTAAAAGCAGATTAATTTCATGTGGATGTGAGTTTCAACTCACATTCTAGTTGTAGGGTCACAGAGTGCTAAGGATGAGAAGTCCCTTCTACCTCACCCAGTATCTGCAGCACAACCCAACATGGTTTCTTGGTAGAAGCTTGCTCGACCAGCCCTTCTCACCTGGCATTGCTCATATCTGACATCATCCAGGATAAGTGCTAAGAAAAATTATTGATACTTTTAGACTGAAGGCCAGGACCATGGATTAAGCACTACAAGATAAACAAATCAGCTTCCATAAACTGGGGCAATGGTTTGGAAGGAGACTGATGCCCTAGCTGTGTCCTGTTATTGGAACAAAAAGAGTCGTGAGAGATGTGTTTTATTTTTCAGTAACACAGGCAACAACTGCCTGCACTGGGTAATGTTTTTAGTTTAGCCTCCAAAATAGCATGCGAGTCCAGGAATATCTGTTACCTAGCTTGAAACAATCAGTATGTTGTTCATCTGCCATGCTTTATGATGAAAAAAGCCGAGCACAAAGAATCCCCTATTCTCTTCTCCAAGGCATGAGATAAAGTAATGAAATTTTATTTTGGAAAAATTGACCTAGCAAATATTTTAATTCAAAACAAGACAAACGCAAAGCATCATGAGATTAGTTCTACTGAGACTGTAGGAAGGATTCAGAGATCTGACTCAGTGTGAAAATAAGTAGAGTAAATCCAAGCTGATACAATTTTGGTAGGTAAAGTTCAAATACTCAAATATTTTGCTTTATGACAGAAAAGGATATTTAAAACAGAAGAAGAGTGAATAAATTTGACCTGTGAATAAAAATGTTCTAGTCCATTGCCTAATGGACTAAATCAAGAATGCAACAACAAAATAAGTCGAGGGGACTGTAACAATTTCAGTACATTTGCTATAGCCAATACTGAAAACTCTGCATTCCCAAGTAGAAGCTCCCAAGTAGAAGACTTTGTAATTTCATCCCAGTGAAATTACAAAGTCTGCTCGTGGCAGTGTGTCCCTCAACACCACAAAAATCAAGTGGAAAATTAGTGAAGCTTAAGCTACACGTGGCAAAGCTGAACAAGTTTACAAGTGTCACTGAATCAGATCAATCCTTTGGTTGTATAAAGATTACTGGTTCACTGGCCTTTGAGATACCACAGTTATTGTTGTGATGCTTTTGAAATGGAGGGCTTTCTGCAGGATCCAGTGGGTAGTTACATACCTTGTATGGAACAAATTACTGCAATTTAAGAATAAAGACCTTAATCCTGTTCCCAATGATGTCAATATGAAAGCATCACTTAAAACATGATTCCACAGTGTGGAAATGTTGTTTCACAAGCGAGGACTGACTTCACCCTTACATGTGTGGTTTTCTGAAGACTCATGGATTTAGGGCTATAATATGTCTTTAGTTTAGTACAAATGTTCACCAGAATGTGTTTATTAAAATTCTGGCGGATGATGTTCACCCAATGTCAATATCTTATTTTATGCTTATTTTATGCTTTTTTTCCAAGACATGCTACCATTTTTAAAAGATTGCCCCTGTGTCTTGACAATGAACTTACAAAGTATTAAACAATTTTTGTATTGTTAAGGCTTGATACTTGAGGCTAAGATACAGTTCTACAGTGGGAAGAAAAAAAAGATGGTGTGGGGTTTAGGCCACTATGTGCTGAGCAGTTTTGCATTCTGTGCAGGGGCACTCCTCAACTCCATACCGGTAGTAGTTTTCAAGACAGATAATCAATAATAACCAGGACTGGTAGCACTGAATGGAAGAGGTTCAAAAATTGCTGCACCCTGGGCAGCATAATGCTTTAGTTTTTGGTGTAGTTACATTCCAGGCTGTTTTATAAGCAGATGGGTTAATAAATACTACATAGCAAAGCACACTGGCAAAATACCATGTAGGTACCATATTGAAGATGTTGCCAAACCTACTAGAAGAGAACATACTAAATAATGCTCTAACAACTTTTAAAAGCCTTTTTGTATCCACATGAAACTTGTCAGTCAGCGTTTAACCTCAGATATTTAACTGAGGTCTTGTCCAGAAGATTAAACAGTTAGAAGTGACACTAATCCATCTCCAATCACTAGCATAGACCTCAACACAAAGGAATTGTTTTGAAAAGCTCCTCCCAAATTATGGTCATAACCCCAGTGGTCAGACAGATGGTTTGGAGCAGTTAGGCCAAGAAAACCGCCAGCAGTGTTTTCACAAAATAAATCTTAATGTGTCTTCTGTAATTCAAACAGATCTGTGTCAACCTTGGCAGAAGGGCAACTGAGAGTTTCTTTACATTTTATTTTATTATCTCATGAGTAACTTGTATTTTCCATGGCAGAATTAATGTTTACTCAAATCAAAGATCTTGGATGTTTTTATTAATCTTCACAAACTCAGATGAACACTGTGAATTATGCATAGCATTTCAGGTCTCCTGCTTTATGATATCATGGCATTGAGTCATTTATGAATAATCCCATTTTGTGCAGTAGTTTCAGTTCATCTCTATTATTTGTTGCTTTTTGCCACGGCCATTTCTCTTGCCCATCACTCTGCATTACTCTTTCAAATTTATTTTTCCATGGATAAAACCTCTTGGTTTTCAGGATAAGATAGCTGAGGATATTTGAGCTGTTCATGTTGGGTATTGTGCAAGAAAAAACCACAACAACCTCAGTGAGTCATGTTTTCTCATAGACAAAAAAATACTCTAGTAAAATGGAAATTACATACAGATATATATAATTTGCCTATAAAAGTGAGAAAATAATTTCTGTTGATTGAAAACATACATTTAGCATGGAATTGACATTTCAGTCATTGGCAGAATGTGCCAAGACAAAGTGGATTCATTATTCCTGTTCTGTAGATTTCAAAATTATTTGCGCATTTGGAAAAAACACTAAAATTTCAGACACTTAACAGTGCCAGGGTTTGTACCCGAAACTTCCTTCCTGTATCGCAGGTTGTCTTTGTCAGCTGGTGTAAGAGCTTCTGGGACTGTGGACTCGTGGCACTGGATGATGTATCATTGAGCCTGGGAAGCTGCCAGGCTGCTGGTAAGACCATGTGTATTTGTCATCCAACAGCTGCTATCCTTTTGAGTAAGAGTTCATCATACACCTTCATTTTCCAAGCCTGTCCTACAGCTGCCTTCATCCTGTTGTGGTTTCTTGTCTTTCCTTTTTTTCCAATAAGTATTGCATAAATCCTTATTTTGCAAAGTAGCAAACATCCAGCAAGGACCAGTTTTTGCTCACAGGGGTATCCACCTAACTCCTAATAAATTTCAGTGACTCCAGAGCCATTGTATATAGGTGAATGGTCCTTTGAGAGTATTAAAATTTAAAATAAATCCACAGTCCAACTGAGTGAAAAGTAGTTTTCAAATGGTCTTTAAGAAGCCAGGAAAGGACCCAAACCCAGTATTTTTCAAAACACAGCATTTTTTTTTTAGTCCAGAAGTACAGTTATGCAAGGCCAAGACACAGCTTTACCTGAGCTGCAGTTCTTTAATGAAGACAGAGAAGAGCAATCCAAGATTCCCTCTGTAGTGGGAGGAACTGAATGGTTTTCAGCAAGACTTTACCCTCTGACATGCACAGGCTAACCTCTCTGTACTCACCAAACTCCCTCTTTGTGGCTTTGTGAGGTTTGACAATACAATGATTGTATCCTAATTTAGAAAATATTCTCATGAGGCAGGCACAATGTACAATCCCGTTCTTCTTTGGAATAAAGCCGTGCCTTTGCAATGGTCGTAATACCTTTTTAATGACCTTTTTTGATTGGATTTCATGCATTCAGGCTTAGAAAACAGAGAAGTCACATGTACAAAACAAGACGCCATTTTTGTAAACTATTTCCAACAGTTGTCTGTTTTGCCTTGCTGTAATTCGTAAGTAATTGGAAAAGGAACCAAAGGTGCAGAACTGGTATCTGGGTGTACAGTCCTGCCATGGCTTGTCTCTGATGGCAGCAAAACAAATGCCTGAAAAATGCCCCAAAGGTATCAAGGCTTCCTCCTCTTCAAAAGGTGGAGGCAGCTCATAGTGTCTACTTCTGAATGACAAATTCAGATTACAGCAGAAGACCTGACAAGCTTCCTGGCATGCACCTGAATTGTATCACCTTTTGTATGATCTAACAGAATTGAAATAATGAAAATACTCTACTAATTGCAGCTCTGTGGTCTGTTGTAGGCTGCAGTAGAATCTGGTGCCAAGGGAACAGAGAAGAGCAAAATGTGGCATTGATTTCAGTTCACAGAAACTCCAGTCTTTGACAAGGCTCATTTATTATGCATGTTACACATGCTGGAACTTATTAACCTGCTTGGGGTGCCAAACAGTGAAGAAAGTTACACTGGTAATTCTATAACAGAGCCTGCTATAGAATCATAGAATTGCTAAGGTTAGAAAAGGTGTCTAAGATCATTGAGTCCAGCCATTAAAACTAAAAGACCTCGTAAGATCATCTAGTCCAAAGCATTATTGTGAAGAGTAATAAACTGTTTTAAAGAACCCTAGGACTAGTGAATCCTAGTCACTGAGCTAGACTAGGGCACAGATTTTCCTAAAGACATGAAGAAAATTAAATTAAATTTTATACTACAGTTTGAAGGTAGCTTGTATAAGCTTGTGACTATTGTAAGCATTGCTAGGTAGCTATAATTCATGTCAGCAGGTGAGGAAATGCAGTACATTAGTTCTGTAATCTCTCCATGTATCAGTCTAATGTCTTTGAAGTTTTAAGCTATGTCCTCTCCTTACAGATTTATTGCTGCCCAGTCCTGGAGAATGCACTTTTGAAAGAGATGAGTGTGTATTTACCCAGAAGAAGAGAGGTCGTGGGAGCTGGCACAGGAAGAGGGGTCCAACTCCCACTTCTTACACTGGACCGAAAGGAGACCACACAACTGGGGTAGGTGAGTTAAGTTCCACATTGAACTTTCAGAACCGAGATTGACAGTTAATAAAAAATACTAATTAACTATTTTAAATGATTACCCAGAAGATGGAGAAAGTTTTTACTCTTCTATTCAGAAAAGTTACTAATCAAATGAAGTAAGAACACTCTGCAGGGACTCATGAGTGGTTTTGAGAATGTGACATTTAATCTGAAATATCTGCAGGCCATGTGGATAATTTGGTTGTCATGTCCCAAAGTAGACCCTTCCTTGGGAGATAAAAAAAGAGGATGATTGTCCAGACCTCACAGAAAAAGCTCCTTCCAAACTCCCAGTTTATGTGAATATTCCCTGAAACTGACTTTAGACCTATTTTCAGTTTATGTAGATCATTAAGTAGTCTGAGAAGTGAGGCTGATAGCTTGAGTTTAGAACTGAGAGCCTTTTAAGCCTGGTCTGTGACAGTGATTATTCCTTAGTTCATCTCTTAGCAGCAAACTGTGCAAGTGGTTGGGATTATGCTGCGTGAACACCTTTGGGTTCAAACTTCAAAGAAAACATGAAGAACAGAAGAGATTCCACAAGCCCTTTGTCTTGAAAGTCTGCTGTACCAGCTCACTAGTGCAAGTTCAAGTATTTAGGCAGGTGAAACCCCCATTAGCATGAGTGCACGGAAAACTGCATCACCACCAACCATTGCCTAAGGTGTACCCTCAGATGTGAATGCAGCTGTCTCAGAATTCCAATGAATCAATCTCTGTTAGAGAGATCCATGCTGAGAGCAGCAACAGCAGCCAGTGGAGGCTTAAGATTCTCTTGTGATACTCAAGAATCCTATTTTCTGCACAAACCCCTAGTGAAGACATCCCCTCTAAGCCAGGATGTAGTTTGGTGGCAAGCAGCAGTCAAGAGAGAGGGTGAAAAGGAAGATTATCTACAGCTATAGGTCCATAATTCATACAGTATATTGCAGAATTCCGAAGTCGGTTTGTACCAAACCTAGTGCAATCCACTGCAAAGACTTTGTTGTTCACCATGTGTAAAAGTTCCTTCAGTTAAAAATCAAAACCTAGAGCTCATATTAACAGCATAATAAAATAACTTGCCTTTTGTTCTAAAGACTGAATCATACTATAAATTTTTTAGAAAGACTAGATCATCTATTGGCTTTATGGATTCAAACCCATCATTATTACAGTACACAGTTACTACAGTATCTCAAATATTACAGTTTACAAATGCAGAAGTCTGTAAATCTTTCTCAAAATAGTTTCAGTCATAGGGATTTTTTTTATATAATGAGCATGTTGAGCATAATGAACATTCCAACATAATGTACCCTACTTTTCTAATATTTACTTGTATACCTTTTTAAGGATACTACATGTATATAGAGGCATCTAACATGGTCTATGGACAGAGAGCATACCTGGTTTCAAGATCACTAAGAGGAACATCTGGAAAACAGTGCCTGACATTTTTCTATCACATGTATGGAGCTGGGACTGGATTATTAAGTGTTTATCTAAAAAAGGAAGGGGATGATGAAGAGATTCCTTTGTGGAGGAGGACAGGGGAACAAAGTATCTCATGGCTAAGGGGACTGATAGAATATGAAAGTGATACAAACTACCAGGTAAGAAAAACAAGCAAGAAGCAGTCAAATTGGAATGTTGAAGTGAACTGTGTGCTAGAATCCAAGTTTTGCATTGTTTAAAAAAAATAATAAACTAAAATGTTAAAACATAGGTGGCATTGAATGGACACCTGAAGAACATGAAATAACGTAATTTTTTACAAATTAAGTTAGGGAGGGATTTATTAAAGATGTGAATAAGTTGCAAGTAGGAAAATAGTTATTAAATTTAACATAGTTTTTGAAGTATTTAAATGCTGTTTTAAAGTACTTAAATTTAAATGCCATCATTTTTTATCAGTAGTGGTAGGGGTTTTTCAAGATTATTTGTGCAATTTCTTTTCCTTCAGCTGTCTGTACCCTGTCCAAATTTGACATAGCCACTGAGCTGTGATGAAATGGCAGCTTCTTGTAGGGTGATCTTTCTAAGGGGGCACCGAGGGGAAGGGATGATGCAAAGCCAGAGATCTGTCTAAGGAAAGGGAAAAGGAAAGGGAGAGGAAAGGGGGGTGGGCAGAGGAGCGGGTAAAGGGTATCACTTGAATAAGTTTAGTGGTTATTGTTTTTTTCAGTCCTTCCACCAGTGGGATTCATGAAAAGTTGTGTCTTACCTTTGCAGATTATTTTTGAGGCAATCCGCGGTGTGTCAATAAGAAGTGACACTGCTATTGATGATATTCTGTTCCAGGCAGGACCCTGTTTGGGTAAGTTTCCACATACTTTGTAAGAGACACCTGGAATTCACAGTGCTTGTTGTTTTTAATTAGATGGGTGATGCTTCTTCCCCTGAATACCCATCTGAATTTAGTATCAGGCTGCTGGGTTAGTGCAGAAGTTTTAGTCCCTAATAGGATGTGAGATCATCCTCAGAATCTCAAGTAGTAAAGTGGCTGTATGCTTTTTAAAAACCACGAGAGTCTCATTTAAATCCAGCATGTTAATTACATTCTGCTCTAAGTATTCTCATGTATGACAAAAATACAAATAATTACAGTATTTCTTCATTCTTTGTATTCCAGAAGTGGAAGAAATTCAATTCTCATCAGGCTATCCTGACAGCTTAAATGAAATTGATTTTTAAATACAGTCTGCTGAAAGGAATGAAGCACATAGAAGAATTGCATGTGAGAAACTGCACAAATTGCCTATTTTAAAATATGTTTTAAGTAAATACTGGACTGGTTTGGATACACACCGATACATAAGAAGAACTCGGAGCACTCATGTTCCTCGCCTTTTCAATGAAATTATTGACTCAGGGCTTCTTAGACCGTAATCTTTTGATATTATTTCCTCTTTTGCATGAGGTATCAGTTATTACATAATGGCTTCCCATTTTGCACAGATCATTCATTTTTAATTTTTTTAACGTTTCTGGTATATAAGTAAAAAGAGGAAATGCAAGTTGCACAATTGAAGTCCAATATTGTGTTATCTTAAATCTGCATTCAGTGAATGTTTTGTGTTGGGGATAGAATGGATTTTTGTTAAGAAGATTATAAATGTTTTGAAATAACAAAGAAAATAGTGTTAGCTACTAGTATTATCCTACAGGTTAAGTGCAATTATTCACAACGACAAATCTCTCTGGGAAACTTAATACTCTGCTGGCAATTTTTTGTGATAGTGTATTATTTTACTATAACAAATATATTTGTCAATAACAAACTCACTTCTAATGTTCAGTATAATTCAGCATAAGATGCTGGCCTGTGGAATTATATGAAATGAAACACTTTAAAGCCATATGTTTTCTGGGATGGAAGTCTCTTGTTGTTTGTTTTTTTATTAAACAAGTTTGTACACTCACAGAGAATGCACTTACACTTTGCCCAGCCACCGACATCTTGCATTTATATTCATAGGAAACTGAATTCACACACCTTGTTATTTTTTAAGATTTTATGTATTTGTGTGTAAGGGTTTTTTTTGAAATTACTGTAACTTCCTAATAAAATTTGAGTATCATCTTACTGCTCTGCTCTAGATTTCTTACTAATCAGTGTAAAGAGAAAGAACTGAACCTAATAAAGTAGCCTGAATTTATTATTTTGAACACGAAGAGAATGAAATGTGTGGGTCACATCACCCAAGAAAGCTAACAGAAAGCAATCTGAACTGCTGCAAGAAGCTGCATACTGAGTGGTAGAAGTTATTCTTACAGCGATCATATCGTGCTCCTTTCAGGACTAAGAATATGCTTTTCCTAATAGCCTATAAGGATCAGCAGCACCTGGGATGATCTAGGCCCTTGCATCTTTAGTAAATTTTCATTTTGGTGACAGAAACAATTGAAGAGATTGTTCAATGCAATACATGAATTGAATACTCATGAATTTATTTAACCACGCAGATTGATGCTGTTTTTGGTTTCCTAGAGACTGAGGAAGAGCCAAAAGGAATTGATATTTTATCTGCCTATCCTAGATACCTACAGTCTCCCTAGTCAGCTGCTTATGAACATATCACTCTTGCTATTATTTGAAAATGAAAGCAAACAGAAATAATGGACTGTTTCATAGGAATCAATACAATTTTACAGTTGTTCTGTAAAGTGCATGCTTTGGTATCAATATTCAGCTAAATTATCTAAGCAGAAAACAAGTGAAGATGAAGTGAAATAATCAGGCTTGGTGGTTTTCCACATGGAAATGAAATGAAGCATGAAGTACAACTGTTAGGCTCCCATCTCTAAGATTTATGCAACTCTGCTTCACTCCATCCAAGTAATCAGATTTAGGCTGATAGAACAAAAAGCTAAGTGAAGGACTCTTAAACTGCCCTCCACTGAGTGTTTTCTAGAGACCTCACTGCGACAGTGATTTTATCAATATCACTGAGGGAAGTATTTATCCACAAGGTGTGAGGCATTTTCCTGACTGGGTTGGGCGGGGGGAGGGGGAGGAAAAAAAAAACCAAAAAAAACCCACAAACAAACAAACAAACCTCCTTAATTTCTTCCTTAAGTAGGGAACATCACTTTTCCAATCGTTTTTGCTGCAGGAATTAAAGAACAGAGGGAGATTTTGAAGGGTGGCTTTAATTTACTTCAGTGTCTGCTAAGTATCAGTTTATAGAAGAGGAAATTCACAGACTAGTGAAACAATGGCTACGAAACATTAAAAAACTGGGTAAGATGCATTAAGATTTCTCCACTGGCAAACTTCAGTTTTATGGTGAGATAAAAAAATTCTCTATCAGCTCTGTCCAAATGGGAAACTCTTCATGCAATTAATTTCTGCCCTGGATCCATTTTTATTTACTAATTTTTCTTTTCTTCACTGCTGCAGTAACTGTACGAGGATCACAGCGGGTCAAAGAAGAGTTCTTCTGAGACTTGCCATACCAGGCCTGTTTAATGTCTGAAAATTTCTTCACAAGCTACTGAAGAACTTACAAGTAATTGCTTTGATCCCAGTTGTGTCACAATCTGTAAAATGGAAATGAAAAAGAAACCTTGAAAAGCAGCTGTAACCCCCCCAGGCAGTGATGGGCTTGTATTTGACTGCTGTAAATGCAGCTTTGTGCTGGAACTCAGCTTGTCCCGAAATCAGTGGAAAGCCTTTTTATTGTCCTCAGGTTTAATATTGTTTTTATTCTTTAAATATTGTCCCATTAGTTTTCATCCTTATTAAATTCCAAAAAGAGGGAAAAATTCAGATCTCAGTAACACCAACACAAATCCAGAATAATATCATAAAATTTCACTGTTAATCTGTCTTTATAAAATGAAACGGTATTCTGACTATGGTGTCACACCAAAATAAACCTAATACAAACTTAACTTTACAACCATGAAGATTCACAGAGACAGCTCTAGCTAAGCACTGAAAGACGTGGCATTTTATCTAGCTGGATGTGAGCAGAGCTTGCCAGTGTGACCGCCCTCACCCAGGAGACTCACTGCTCCGAAGGAACGGCGGTGTAAGGGCAAAGGCTGGAGAGAGCACGCTTCTCCTACAGCATGACAGATACTGAGTCCTGTTCCACCTCTCACATTTTGAAAAAGAGAAAACCTGACTCTCATCCCACCTCAAAGAAAACACGAACTGTCTGTTGTGGTACATTCCCGTGCCACACTCCTCAGTCTGGGCCACTCAGGAATTCTCCTTAGGCCTTAGCCTTGATTCACGGCTCCTGGGAGTTAAGCTCACCCTTGAGCTTACTAGAAACACCCGGGAACTTCTGCTGCCAAACCAGCTCCTGTTGTCTGACAGGCAGTCTTGGAATGTTATTTACCTGAACCATTACCCTGAATCACAGAATTACAGAATTATTAGGGTTGGAAGGGAGCTCTGGAGATGATCTATTCCAACCAGCCAGGCCAAGGCAAGGACACCTACAGCAAGTGACAAAGGAATGTGTCTACGTGGGGTTTGAATGTCTCCAGAGGAGACTCCACGACCTCCGGGGGAAGCCTGTTCCAGTGCTCTGCCACCCTCCATGTAAAGAAGTTCTTCCCACGTTGAAGAGGAACCTCTTGAGTTTTAGTTTATGGCCACTGCTCCTCGTNATGGCGGCGGCGCGGGAAAAGGGGAAAGCCCTCGGGAAGGCTGTGAAGCGTGGGGAGCCGCAGTCCCCCTTCCTTCTGGGCTCCATCGTCAGGATCTTCATGGAGAACTTTCTGTGAGTGAGCGGAGGCCGTTNTACAGCAAGTGACACAGGAATGTACCCAAATGAGGTTTGAATGTCTCCGGAGAGGGAGACTCCACGACCTCCAGAGGAAGCCTGTTCCAGTGCTCTGCCACCGTCAATGTAAAGAAGTTCCTCTCACGTTGAAGAGGAACCTCTTGAGTTTTAGTTTATGGCCACTGCTCCTCGTCCTGTCGCAGGGCACCACTGCGAAGAGTCCAGCACCATCCTCTCGGCAAACGCCCCGCTGCTCCTAACGTCCTAAACGTACGCAGGAAACGGAGCCGTGAATAGATCGCACGAGCAGCGGAGCGCGCGGCCCCCACCGGCCCGGCCCGGCCCCAGCCGGGGCACTGCCGCCGCGGCCGCCTCAGCAACAACGGCCGCA
>VZTG01004086.1:0-52376 GCA_013397845.1 Melanocharis versteri
CATGGATCCCATCCCATCCCCTCACCTGCTCCAGGCTCTCAATATCTGCCCGAAACCCCGAGAACAAAGGCACTTCCAACACAGCCATGTTTGAGGATCCAGAGTGCAGCCATCTTCCCATGGGAACAAAAAGAGACAAAACGGGAACAAACTCAGGACCCAAGACAACAAATGGACAACTCAGAATGGAGAAACCAACTCCAGAAGAAAAAAACCCACCATATTAAAAGGCTCTCCTCATTGAAGGGCTTGTGGAAAGCCAGCTTATTTTGGTTTTTAAAAATCCTCTTTTCTGCTTTTATTCAGCAAAATTGTGCCCAGCTCACAGAGGGTAGAGGTGTAGGAGATGTCCTGGCACATGGAGGCAGAAAAGCAGAGGGATGCAGCCGCCTGTGGGGCTGCTTGCTTTCTTTTTCAATTAACCACTGAGAAAATGCACTTGGCAAAAGGAAATAAACCCTTGGAGTAGAAGAAACTTCTGTTCCACCCTAAGAGGAGGGCTGTAGATGGGCTGTGGTGGAAGAGGGATGTTAATTCCCAACACCAGGCAAGGTCATTCCATCCTGGGGTTTCACAAAGTGCTGTTTCACCTCTGACACTGAGAAAAGGGCTTTTGCTAACGAGTCAGCAAAGTCACTGCCTCGTTGGTTTTAATGAGTTCACTGCCTACATCATCCTCTAGAGTAGAACTGAAAACTCAGAAAACCCACTGAAATTGAGTTGTCATAAGGGTGCACTAAAAAACCCACACAGGAAGGGGGTGGAGAGAAAGCCTGTTGGGGCCACTGCAAAGTCTCAATTCTTGCAGCCTGGCAGAGCAGTGTCCACCCTAAAGCAGCTCCTGCAGTCCCAGAACAAGGCTCCTTTTCTCTGCATTGCCAGCAGCTCCCAGCCCTCCCTCCTTGGCAGCTCACCTGTTTGCTGTGCCCCACCTGAGCCTGGGCCCAGCACAGCTCCTCAGCTCATGCCCAGCACGGAGCAAACAGCTCCACAGCTGCCAGGACCACATTTGCCAGCTCTGAGCTGGCTCCTGCAGGGGCCCTCTCCCTGCAGCCCCCTCAGCCCAGGGGGTGGTGAGCTGGCTGAGGCTGGGGTGCCACACCCCAGCCCAACGCCCACAGTAGCATGAGGTGGCCTGGGGACAGAGCCAGCTGGCTCTGGGCGAGGCACTTCAGGGCTCCCAGAGACATTAAACCTCATTAATTCCCATCCAACTCCACGCTCCACACTCCCTAATAAACCCTACAGGATCCCTTTGCCTGCGCTTCCCCAGTCTCTGTTACATATCACAGCTTTCTAATTTCCACCCCGTGCTCTCCCTAACCCTTCAGAAGGGCCCCAGGGATGTCACTGAGCATGACAACACCTCATTACATCCCGAGAACACCCCCAGCTCAGAACATCTCAGTTGTCATCCTTAGCTGCACTCCTCTCTTCACACTGCCCCAGCAAGATGATGATGGAGCTGAGAGCATCATTACAGGAAGAAGGGGAGGAAAGGAAGATTTCATTTGCTTTTGTTTCCTTTCCAAGCAATCCATCTCCTTGCACTGGGCTTCCTCTCAAATTTCTGTCTTAGCTCCAGCAATTCCCAGGGCAGAAGTTTCAGAACTATCAGCAGAGAGGCTGTGCTGATGCAGGGCAGCCTCCTCAGCATCTGACAAGGCTGTAGAAGTTTATCCACGCCTCAAACCAGGCTGAGGGCTTGGGCAGGGGGAGAAGAGGTCAGCACGGTGACATTGTGGCACTTGGGGGCAGTGCCTGGGCCACAACACGGCCCCGTGGGCCAGGGGCAAGTGTGAGCCAGGGCAAACGAGATCCCATCCTTTCCTGGGGCACTGCAGCTCTGCCCAGCTCTGCAGCCACCGTGTGCCCCTGCCTCTGCAAGAGGGAAGGGGACAGGAACTGATTGACAGGGGAGCCAGAGTTTCCCGTTAAACTGATAGGGGAGCCACAATTTTCCATTTTCACAGATCACATCTGAGCCACTCACTGGACTGCTCCTGTTGGAGGTCAGTGGAGCAGCAGCCTCCCCAGCTGCCACGCTCCTGGTCACAAACGTGCAGATCAGTTATGAATTTCTTGGGAATGGTTTCTCCTGTTGCACAGCAGGATGCTGTGAGCCTTCTTTGTTTACTGTTTGTGGCTTTCTCTCTCTTGGACCAAACTCCCAACAACCTCCCTAAAAATCAAAACGTTTCATAAAGAGAGCAGCAACCCTTGATGACTGCAGCAGAAACCAGGCTGTTTAAGCAGAGCTTGTAAGTGGATTTAATACAGGTCAGAAACTATTCTTGCTGCTGTTTGTCTACAGCCAAGCTGTTTTCTCACAATAACTTGAGTTTTCCAATCTATAAAATGAGACAGAACTGCTCATGTCTTTGTAAAGTGCTTTGCGAGCTAGAAATGAAACTTCTGGATCATGCCATCTTTAGAAATTATTTTAAATTTCTTTATATAGAAAAAGGAGATAAGGAATGTGCCTTTGAGAGCTTATTAACAAATATCTGCATGTATTGTGCCTTTACCATAGATTCCAAATTCATACCATGGCAACAAGCATTTTCTTCTAGGTTTTTGGTCTCCAAAACTGAACACTAAGGAGCTCAAATAATAAAGTCAAGTCAGTAATATTTATAAAACTACTGACACAATTAAGATATCAGTTAACCAGCTGAATTTACCTTGCTCTTTGAGGCTTTTAAGAACATAATCCAGAACTTTTTATTTTCGTCCTAATACAAGCAAATGACATCCCATTTGTCATTTTCAGGGTTTGGGGAGGCAATAATGAAACTCAGTGATAAAACCTCAAGGCATTGTTCTCATTTCTCTACCTCTGACACCCACTTAGCACTGAAATGATCAAGAATGACCTTGGAATGACTCTGTCCTACAACCCACAGTGGTGGCTGCAAGTTCTGCCTCACCCCGCTTGAGACCCAGACCGCGCAGCAAGAGAGAACTCGCTGCTTTTCCAGACAGAGAGGGGCTGATCAGCAGCTAAACGTCCTGTGGGGAGCAGGACTGGCGTTTCCTACCTCGTGCAGGTCTCCAGGATGACCTTGTACTCGCGGTGGTCCTGGTCCGAGGCCGGGTCCTCGTCGTCCCCCAGGGCCCTGTCCCTGTGCAGGGCTTCGGGGCGGCTCGCGGCCGCGGAGCCCGAGCGCAGCGGGGCTGGGGCTTGCAGGTGCTGCTCTGACTTGGGCTCCTTCAGGTTCACCAGGAGCTGGAAGGCTGGTTTGGCAATAGGATCGGGCACGTTGTAAGTGACATCGATCTGCAGCAGGAAGAGGGAAAAGCAAAACGAAATCAGGGCCGTTTATTGCAGCTCCGATGGTTGAAAGTGTCTACAAATGTCCTGTGAGGACCAGCACAGACACGAGATCTCTTCAGAGAGAGGGAATGGCAGGCACAGAGGCAACTGAGGCTTTGCCACACGCTTATATCTCTATATAAACTGTACCAGGGCTGGTGCTATCACAGTCACTTCCATAAATTAAAGCAACACCACGTTATAGAGCTATTTCAGGAGAAATTCCAAGTGTAAGTCTTTCCTCGCAGCAAAGTGGGATTACAAAAGCAGCCAACAGGCTGTGAGGTTAGAGATCATCTGCTCCCATGCTTTCTCCAGCCCCATGGCAGCCTTACCTGCATCAGACAGCAGCCTTCACCTTTAGCACTCACAAACAGCCCTGTTGGAATACTGGGGATCTGGGGAGAATGCACAGGTGAGACACAGACAAGACATGGCACTCAGAATGGAAATGAAATTAAATTCAGCTCTATTCTGTACAAAATACCTTTATAGAGGACACTGCAGAAGTGAAGTGAGCATGGCTTAGTCTCTTCACCACCTGCACTTACAATGGCAGAGACAAACAGCAGCACAAAATAAACATCAGGCATTGGTCATGGTGAAAAATGCCTTTAATTTGGAGTGCTGTCTCCTTCATAGCAGAACCCAGCCACAAACCCACAGAGAGTCCCACAGGTCTCAGTGCTTTACTTGTGCTTTCACCATCACTGATCCATGTCCTCATTCAGAGCCCAGCTCACATGGATTGCTTTAAAACCTGCCTGCACAAAACCACCTACCACTGCAGTCTGAAGGACTTTTTTATTCATCTTGTTAAGCTCAAAGGTCTCCTGGTAGTCCAGGTTAGTGGAAGCCAAGGAAATGGTCAGGTTGACTCCTCCAACGTAAGAAAGGATGGCATATTCAGCCAGAGCCTGCAGGGCCACACAGGTGTCCTGGGGGTCACGAGAGGGAGAAATCAGAACAGTGAAGAATACAGGAGCACAGCAAACTTCCAAGCAGCTCTGCTCAGCTCCAGGCGGAAGAATCTTCCTTATTAATTCATATGGCAAAAGAAACGACAGGCTTTGCTCACTTTTCCTATCAAAGGCACCTGTGAGGATCAAGTCTGGGTTCCTTTCAAATTAGCAGTCCAAGAAGGAAGCAGTAAAGAGCACTGGGAAGGTTTTCTTCTCACCAGAACACAAACAATTTCTGTCAGGAAGATGGAAATTCCGCATTCCTGAATCAATTGACAATGCATGCATCCCAGCTACCTTTTCCAGAGGCAGCCCACCTGAGTAGATGAGAATCCTCCCAGTGCATTCCTCTGCTGTGAGAGCCACTTGACCACAGGGAGTGCAGAGGCCACGTCTCCAAGGAGTGTGTAGGTCAAAAGGGCATAAGATGTCATTTCCACTTCTGCAGAAACAACTGAAGGGGGGGGGGGAATTAAAAAAAATCAACATACCACCTAGAAGCGAGAATCTAGGCAGGTCTAGAGATAGTTCTATGAATATTTATTAACTGAAAAATACTTTTAACAAGTTAAGAGTCTGTAGAAGTAAACACAGGAAAAGGGAAGTTGAAATGTCTGCACCCAAGATGCTTCACCTCCCTGAGGTATCTCTGCTTTCAGCATAAGCTTCCCTTCACACAATAGGTGACCAATAATGAAGATATTCACACAATAGATAAACTCCTTCTACCTGACTGTATCCCACAAGTAATTCCTCTCCCACTCCAGTTCTCCTCTGCAGCTGCCCACACTGTTGTCCTGTCCTAGATATTTTCATGCAATATCCAGTCAGATCCCTCTTGAACATTGCTGCACCTACATCATATCCAAAGAGCCAGTGGCTTGAAGTGGCTTGAAAATCACAGCATCCTTCACTGTTTCTGTGGCTTTGACAGCCAAAGTCTAGAAAAATCAGCTGAAGTGTCAGTGACCAGTGACACAATCCTTAGGCCCGTTCGAGAACACAAAGATAAATAGCTCTCAAATTAAATATATTTGAATTCCCTCAGATTTCCATTTCAAATTATTACTCCCTGGTAGAATCCCATGTGGCTCCCACTCTTCTGTCTTTATAAAACTGGAGTGAAAGCTGATGAGACAGCTGGGGCTGAAAAGCCTGCCCTCTCTGGACCACACCTTGCTCTGTCTCTCATTTATTCTTCCAACATAATGTTACCTGCCTTTTCTGAGCTCTCTTTCCTCTGGACCCTGCCCTGACTGGCAATTCCAGAATACCTTGTGTTTTATAAACAATTCACTGCAATGCCTGCAGGCTGGTGTGGCAGCCCCTTCCCTTTTCTCTGCCTCTGCACTGCAGTTCCTGATTACCTGATTGGGAGAGTCCATCATTAAAGCCCATGAAGGTGTCTTCATCAGTGACAAGGGTTCCTGTGAGGCTCCAGTGTGTAAAGCCATCTAGGAGAAGAGGGCAGTGGGACATGGGTGTCATGAGAGCAGGAGTGCAGCTGAGCCCCTGTGCACAGGAAGGGTCAAATCCCACTTTTGCACTGGCTCAGAACAGCTCCGTGCCCTGAGCTGCACTGTCCCTCCTTTTGGACAACCAGTCCCTGGGCAAGAGGCTCCCTTTGGAATGACAAAGATGGTTCAATGTGACAAATCGGGAAATTCTTGGATTTGGGTTTAAAATACATCCTCAGGGAATGTGAGGTGTTACAGGGCAAACTCTGTCACTGTGAGGAGAGCACAGCAGATTAAAATACATCCTCAGGGAATGTGAGGTGTTACAGGGCAAACTCTGTCACTGTGAGGAGAGCACAGCAGAGCCTCTGAACAACTTGGAATCACTCTGCTGGTTGGAGAATGGTGAGCACCAGAGCTGTGGCTCTGAGCTCTGTGTGGGCCATTCACTCACGAGCTGGTCCCTTCCAGCTCAGGATATTCTGGGATTCTGCTGCACTTGCCTTCCCTCAGCATCAGCTGGAGGCATGGAACTCCCTCCAAAGAGAACCACGAGCACCCTCGCCTTACAAAGCCAAGCTGTGCCGTGAGGAATCCCTCATCCCTCATCCCCCAGGCCCCATCCTGTCCAGCAGCTCCAAGGCAGCAGTCAGGCTGTGTTTGCTCGTCCCTGCAGGGGCTGAGCCCGGGGCTGGAGCTCCCACCTTGGGTGATGGCCATGCTGTTCATCCTGCGCAGCGTGGCGGCCGCCGAGGGGCTGTGCAGCAGGGTCAGGGCGTAGGCACTCAGGGCAGTGGTGTAGGGGTCTTCTGCTGAGTACAGGTTGGACTCCAGGAAGTGTTTTGCTTTGTCAACAGCTGTTCTTTCCTCCTGGAAAGAGCCCAGACATAGAAGTCAGAAGTTAGAATCGCTTTATTACTCGTTACATCGTGCCCGTTAAAAAAAACCAACCAAACAATAAACAACAACAACAAAATCCAAACAAAAACAACAACAAAAACCTTCCAATAAACCAGGAAAGATACATTCTGCTCTCTGCAGAATGGCATTGACACTTTCCTTTCCCTAAGAAAAGCCACGCATCAAAAATTAAAATCAAAAGGAGCAAACAGCAGAGCAAGAATGATTTAGGCTAACACTGAGACACACTTATTCCCCTGCTAAAACTGAAGAAATTCCGTGCCCCTGCAAGGCAGCAGATGAGCAGGGCAGGGGCGAGTTCTGTGCTGTAGGTTTGATTGTGCTCCTGACACTCTGGAGCGTCTGGCAGACGCCAGAGGATAATAAAGGCCAAGGTTCCCAGGGGTCCCTGCAGCCAACAAACATGTTTTATTAACTCCCCCAATGACCTCACCAGGCAGGAACGTGGCTCTGATAATTTATAGAAACAATTTAATTGGACTTGATGTAATTTGGTTTCCTTTGATTTCCCTGTGGCACTAACCTTCCCCTTCCTCATTTCCCAGCTAGGATCATTAGGAACACTCACAAATCTCCTCTAGGAAAACCATTAGAATCCACAGAAACAGCACTGCTGGGGCAGAGAGCCCAGAGAGAGCATCACATCACTGCTCAGAGGGGGACACTGCTGACAGGGAGGCAGGAAGTGACTCGGTGAGCTCTGCAGGGTTTTCTGCATTTTTAATAAGGTTGAAAAGCTTCCACTCCAGCAAGGACAGGGGGTTAGGGGGCATCTGCTTGCAACAGCAGCCTGGTCTCACTCTTCAGGCTCCACAGGGATGGATGAGGAGTGCTGAGGCTGTCAGAGCTCCTGGATGGGCCTGGCTGTTCTGACATCTCCACAAACTCACGGGGTTATGCCTGAATGGACCCTTTTGAGTGAGAGCAGATCACCAGGAGATGCTGTAACACCCACCACACCTCCTGTTTTCATCTTCAGGCAGCTCTACCAGTGCACAGCCTCCACTGCCCTCTCCCTTGGCTGAAGAGCAAGGGAACACCTGCAGGGGAACATCTTCCCAGTCCTGCTTAGTGGGGATGTGTCACTATAATCTTATCTAAATATCTCCATTCTAGTGGAACTCTGTGCAGGCAAAAACACATCAGAGGGCAGGGGCACTGTTTTACCATGAGTTTTGAGGAGGAATCCCTAAAATACCAGTTGTACTGGAAGTTTGGGGTTTTTTTCCAGCGGAATTGCCCATTCCTACACAGCTGCTTCTCTTTTTTGCAGTGTTCCTGCTCTGTCTCATTGCAAAGAACAGAAACATTTTTCTCCAGAGCCCTCAATCCAGCACATTGCAGCAGCTCAGCTCTCCAAAGGCACTGTAATCTAACAGCAGTAGCATTTTGGCCACTGCAGCCAAGCCAGACCACAAGAGTTCTCTGGATCCCCAAGTTAAACTGCTTTTAGCACCAAGCCAGGATTTCTGAGTCTCTACAGGCAAGAGACCAGGATCTGCACAGGCTGCACTCACAGCTTGAAGCTACGAGGCAGAAAACGCTTTTTGCAGTAATTTCTGGGAGAGGTTGAGGGATGGGGCTGCAGGGAAGTGTTTTGCTCTGGAGGAATAATCACGAGCTGATGGTTGAAGGGTGGGAGACCACCTCGAACAACTTCAGAACGGATTCTTTAACTTTAGATCAGTCCCAAGGCTTTCCAGCAGCCTCTCTTCCCTGGATGCTGTCAGTCATTCTAGAGAGCACAGAACTTCTGAAGGCAAACAGCAGCAAAATGAAGTTTAAAAAAAAGAACAGAGAGAATTTTCGGAGCTGTTTTAACAGAGCTTTTGTTACCTCAGAAGTGACACCTGTTTCCAGAAGAGATGCAACCACATAAGCTGTCAGGGAGATCTTCCCATGGATCCCACCCTGGAAGGGCAAACAACACAAACCACTGGGTGAAAACTAGAGGAAAGGACACCAGAGAAAAAAACAAAGACTTTGAAGCAATACAAAGGATGTGTTAGAGCTACAGGAGAAGCTGAAGCATCAGCAAATTTCTTTTGCTTTGCACACAAGGAGTACAAAATTTAAGAACCCAAGCCCACACTGGCTGGAGCCAGGACCCAGCTGTCCCTGGCCTGAGGACACATTTAATGCAGTATTTTGTGATACTTCACATCTTGCTTTGCCTCCTCTGGGGACACCCCACAGACACGTTCTGATTGACCTCTTTGAACTGAAATTCTCCTGGTTCTTCCTGCAGCATTCCAGCCTTCCAAGTGCAAAACTCATATTCAAACTGCATCACTTCATGCTCTGATAATAACCTTTAAAATGTCATTGCTGCCTGTTGATCCTGTGTGGTTTTTACCTGGATGTCCTTGTTTAGTATCCTGCCCATAGCAGGGAAAGAGCCATCCTCTTTCTGGTGCTGGATGATCCAGTCCTTGGCAGCTGTGAGTTCTTTGGGATCAATGAAAATAAACCCACGAGACTGAGCAAAGGACTTGAGGACAAAAGCTGTTAACCTGTAAAAACAAATGAATCATCTTTACTGAGAAAACAAATTCAGAATAAAGTATCAGTAAGGGAAAAACAACATTCTTAGAAAGCATAAATTGAAAAAAATCTTGTTGAGAAACATTAAATATTGTTGTTAAAACCTTCATGGGACATAAAAGCACCTGAACACTGTCCAGACTTTGGATAAGAAAAGGATTTAGGGTCTACTAACCAAATTGAAAAGTAGAACTCAAAGATATATTTGTCATAATTACGGCACACTCTGAAATACAGTTCTTTTTTATCCCAAATGATTAAAGCTTTTAAGCCAAGAATCAATATTTTAAAATTAAGAATCAATATATTTCTCATAAGAAATCCAGATCCTTTCCTCAAGCCTGAAGCTGTGCTACACTTTATACAGAATTAAGACCTAAGAAAGCACCAGAAGTGTTTTTGGAATTCTAAACCTCTGACAACAAGTGTGAGCACTGGCCAGCTTTGGGGGATTGACTCATTGCCTTTACAAGCCCCTGAGGAATGGGAGGGTAGCAAACTCTGCTGCCTGGCAGGGGATTTTTGGAGTGTTGAGTAATTCTGTGTCACCATATCTCACATCCAGGGACTGGGAGATGCTGGGCTGAGACAGAAGTTCCCTCTCTCAGGAAAGGCAAGGCAGCAGCAGCAGTGGGGCTTCCCTGCCACGAGCTGGGGAGGAAAATCCGTGAAAACCCCAACACCAAACACGGATGGGGCAGATGGAGCAGAGGGATGGAGCCCAGGATCTCCAGAGCTGAGCTCTGGGGGTGGTGACACGCGGGGCTGATGTCACACAAGCCTCCCAGGCTCGGGGGGACAGCACTGACAGCAGCTGACCCCACGGGCTCAGGATTCTGGCTCTCCTGCTGTGTGACTCGGAAAGGCCCTGCTCTTATTCCCAGAGCACCAATGCATCCTGTTCCATCCAGGAGGGGATGCAAAGCACACAGTCTAAGGATGTTTTTGAGGAGTTTGATTTGGTTTTGGTGGGGTTTTTACCCACCCTGAGAGAAGCCTCTGCCACTTGTAGAGACAGCAGATTTCCCTGCACATGCTTCAGGTAAAACTCCATTCCCTAATGGAATTGGGTGCTTAAATGCCCCATAATTGCTGCTCCAGTTGCAGATATGACCCTGAACTACAGCTTTGTGCCTGAAGCCTGGACCTATTTGCAGGTTTGACTCTCTTAATTGCTCCTGAGTCCTGAACCACCTACAACACATCTCCTGATGTAGTCAGAGCACTCAGCAGCACTGCACAGCAATTCTGTAGTCGCTGAATATTATTGCATTATTTCTGTTCTCCACTGTGTGTGATACCACGAGAGAAGCTGGAAAATCACTCCTCTTTCCCAGCCAATTGTGTATTTTTCCCGTTTAGCAAACACTTAGCACTTTCCTAGCTCAGTTTTAAACAGGCACTCACCACATGCTGCCTGAGGAGTCCCTCTCCCCAAAAGCACTGTACGAGCCGTCCTGCCTCTTGTAGGTCAGCTGGCGCTGGTAGCCTGGAAGTCACAGAAGAATTGGGGGAGTCCAAAATCTCCTCACACAGAGAAAAACGAGTATTTAAAGTGAATGGAGACTCAGAACATCTGGCACTCGTGTAAGGGATTCTGCTGCCTGAGGCAGCTTCTTATTCTGCTGTGAGTGAGAGCCAGCTCTGTGTGCAGTTTATCCAGAAATCTGCTCAGGATAACATCTGGGACACTGCAGCTCCTGCCTTTTGGACACTGGAAATGCTAAACATCTGATACTTCTCTGAAAAAAATGCATTATCAAAAGGTTTTTACTTAAGCATACAGCCACTCTCCTTCCATTTTACTTCCATTTACAAATGAAAACGTTTTGCCTGTGACATTACAGCTGGATTCAGACTTTTCCCAAAGCTGTTGCTTGGAACAACTCCATGTAACATAAAAACAACAGCTGTGATCTCAATGCACGTGAGCACCTCCCAGCTGCAAGGGCTGTCCCTTGCTTTAGACATCATTATTAACGAGGTGAATGCTGGAGGTAAGAACTCTCTCCTGGAATGTCTTCTGAGGCTGAAAATGAAAAACGAGTCAAAATTCTCTTTCTACCAGGAAAATAATTTGCTTCTCAAACCTGTTTGTCTATAACCATGAACTGCCCATCCTAACAAAGCCTCCACATGGATGAATGCCCAGTACACACTTGGATAAAGCTCTAAAGCACCCATTGGAGTCAAACCCTCCAGGATGGATACTCCTGATCAGGAAACGTCCAATCTGCAAGAAGATTGTGTCAAAAGACATTTAATGCCTGCTGAATTCTGCAGCTCAGGGGTAGGTGTTTTATTCCACACCACACGACGTTTTTATGGGAGCGGATTATTGTTTCATTTCCCGAGGTGAAGTTTCTCTGCTGACCTGTGCAGACACAGGCAGCTCCACAGTCCCTGAGGAAAGGCTGCCCATGACTCCCACACTTCCCAGTTGCTCTGTAGCTCCCCAGTGCCCACAGGGAATGGCCTGGAAAATGGGAGGAACTAAGGCCTAAGATTGACGACGTTCTTGTAGTCACATCTTTGTCTAGGGGTTGTGGGATAGGCACAGATACCTGGCAGAAAGCCTAAGTAATGGTATTATTTTTTTCTTCCTCCAAAAAATAGATGTTAAATTAAATTAAATTGATTTTTCCCCTGCAGCCCTTAGGTACAATTTACTACAGAGCACTTCCTGCTTAAACAGTTCCTCAGCGTTCATTTCCAGCGTGTAAATGGACACATTAAGTCCTTATATTTTATATCCCTCTTCTCTTTGTTTCTGTTCTTCTCTTTTTGAATGCTCAAGGTGCCAATACTGCCAAGGCTGTGGGTTTGACCCCTGTCTGGGCCATTCGTTCCAGAGCTGGACTCGATGCTCACTCTGGGTCCCTTCCAACTCAGGATATTCTGTGATTTGTGATTTCGAGCTGGATTATGCTTCAGTGCCCTTGCTGTTATTCTTCTCTACTTGCTGGTTGAGAGTGGCACAGACTCTATGTCTTCCTTGCTCTTCTGAACCCCCCTCTTTCCTAAACCCTCCTCTGGATGCTGGGGCTCACTGGAGAGGTTCCCCTCTCCAGTTTTCCCCTGTTCACCTGCTTTTTTTGTGGGAAAGCAGAAAAAATACTGCTTGGTTTAGCCCAGGCCACTTTTAAAGAAGAGAGAATACACGGGAATTGTTGGGTATCAGCACTTTCCATGATGGATGATTAAGGGATGAAGAAGTTTTCTGGCTTGGTAAATCACAAAAGCCTTCCAGAGTGAGCATTTCCCATCTAAACCTTGTACTTGGCAAGGCTCCAGTAAACACAGAAGGGTTTAAAACTCTTGGGGGTTTCTTCTGTAAGGGTTAATTAGCAAACAGGGTTTGGAGCCAAAAACCTGGAAGGTTTGCAGATTCATAAAAAGAAACAAAAGCAAATGATGTTGCAAAGGAAACACTGACTTGGGCCATTAACAAATTCCCTTTGCCTCACTGCTCTCAGCAAGCACAGAAAATTACAAGTGAAATGACTGGAGCCAGGCAGAGGAAGCAGCACTGGGCTTTTGCTGCTGAACACAAGAACTATCTCACATATTACATTTTATATTTATATTTTCAGAGGAGAACCACCTAACCCTGTCACCTCTGATTTCATGACATGACTATTGTCTGACTCATACACAAGAGAGCTTTGTCCCTTTGGGTCACTCTTGTTTTTAATGATCTCTGAATTCTTACTTGTCCTGAGAGTTGCACTTAGTTATAAAACTATTTTGCACGTGTCTCTTCCCAAAACAAATGCTGAGAAAACAGTGCAAAAAAAAAAAAAAATAGGTTGTTTGGAGCTGCTTAGTAAAGTAGGACAGGATACTGAAAGGACAGATAACCTAGAGACATATAATGAAGGCTTTTAACTACTTTGGAGACTAAATTTTGATTGTTGGTATTCTGTTACTAAGAAAATACTGTTAAAAAAAGTCCAGAAAAGAGCCATAGCTCTAGTGACTACAGTCTTGAAAAGACAATTTATGAATAAGGCAAACCCTCCTAAATATACAGATTTTTACTAAATTTCATTTTCCTTTACTTTCTAAAATGTTTAAACATAGAAATCAGCTAAGGAAAAAAAAGATAAAAATAAATCAATAAACATCTAAACTAGGAGTTACTGAAGGGAAGCACAGGTAACATATCAAGGAAAAACATCTTGCCATCAAAATCTGTCAGACTGTGAGATTATCCTGCAAGAAATGATGGATCCTCATCACTTGGGCTATTCTTGATTAGAAAAAAATGACGTGTAAAGTAAAAGTATTAATTCAAAGCCTTCTCTCCATCTATAAATTTAATTGTAACGAGTTACCTTGAACAAGGTAATCAGTAGCTTCAACCTCCACCTCGTGGCTGAGCTGCTTGGTTTTCTGCAGGTATTTCAGGACAAAAACATTGGGAGCGAAATGGATCATGTTCTGCTCCCCACAGCCAAAGGGCAACCTCAGCAGGTTATCCAGGTTGTTCAGAGTAGGACCCATCACATCTCCTGTTTGAGAGAGAGGGGAAGTGGTCAGGATCAGGCAGTCAAGGTTTCCTTTTGGTGTTTTGTGATTAACCCCCACCTGACTGCACTAATATCTCCTGGCTGCCACAGAGCCAGCTTGAATAAACTATGCCATAAGTGGGAAGTCCTTCAGCTGTTAAGGCTTAGTCCTTCAATCTCTTGTTGGATTAAAGAAATTCCACATTTCAGCATTTGATTATCCACGACTTCCCAGTTTAGACCAGTTTAGAACATGGCACAATTTGTGATGAGGATGACAATGAAATAAATACTGTGAACTGTAACAGACAGTGCCTCTGCAAAACCCCTCACGTGGCATCAACTCTAAGCCACTGTCAACCCAAACAAGGCTTCAAGCAAGTGACAAAGAAA
Source organism: Melanocharis versteri (assembly GCA_013397845.1). Taxonomy (NCBI): domain Eukaryota; kingdom Metazoa; phylum Chordata; class Aves; order Passeriformes; family Melanocharitidae; genus Melanocharis; species Melanocharis versteri. The sequence continues at coordinate 14,105 of VZTG01004086.1, forward strand.
CCCCAAAGAATGACCTGCCCCAGAATTAAATAGTAATAAACCTCTGTAAGTGCCTGTGACTATCTTATCTGGTGTGCATTACTCAAGTACTGGTCAGAAGTAACAACTGGAGCATCTGTTCACATTTGATAACAGGTACCTAAGTGATACCTCCTGATAATTGATACCTATTATTGAAGCCGTAGCTCTTTCTGATCCTGGAATTATGTTGTGGGGAACTCCAAGAGTAAATGCTTCATTGTGATTTTCATCAGTCTCTTCTTTTCTCCAAATTTTAAACTCTCCCATTGACCCCCAGCCTGTGGAAAAGCCAATGTACTTCACCTCAAGCTGTTTGGGGACTGTCCACTCCACAATAATAGATTCGTTTAGCACCCGAGTACCGTGGCCAACCTGAAAGGGACAAGAGACCATGGAGTTCCAGGAGCCCACACACGTGGAGTCACTGCCTCGTGTGCTGGGACACCTCCTAGCTCAGATGGTGGAGCAACACCTCTCTCTCTCCCACCCACAAAACAATCCAAGGAAGTTCAGTGAGAATTCCACAGGCTTGGCCTTCAAGGCTTTCATCACTAAAATCATTGAGGACCGAGGTCCTGAGAAGATAACTTTGGCAAAAGCAGATTTGTTCTGATCAAAACAGCTTGATCAGGGCTTCAGGGGAAAAAGGCAACAGGAATGAAGCTCCCACCTTCTCCGCCAAGGAAAACCTGCTCTGTGTGTGCTCAAATTCTGTTCAAAAAGAGACCTCCAGACTGTTGCACAGATGAGCTCAGTACCTGGATAACTCCATTTTTCCAGCTGATCCAGAAGCTGCGGAATTCATCCCAGGAGAGGATAGCAGGTGTGTCCCTGCTGGCCACTGGCTCTCCCATTTTGCTGGTGGAAATCCAGGTCCTGGTGTTCTGCTGTCCCCCGATGACGATCTCTGTCATCTCTGCCATGTCGTGGGGGCCAGAGGACAGGGCCAGGTGAGCGTCGTTGTGGGCCTTCACAGCAATGTCAAAGTGGCTCATCTGGGCAGGCTTCTGCATGTACTGGTACTCGTACTTGTTAGGCGTGGAAATGTGTATTTTCTCTAGTCAGAAAAACAGTGGAATGTTGTAAGGATTAGAGCTCATCTTACAGACATCAAAAATAACCCCTGGCTGATAACTAGAATTCAAACAGGCCTTTCCTAAGTACATGCGGGGTTTTTTTCCAGCTTCTTTTAAAGTATTAAAATACACGTGGATGTTTCTTCTCATCTTTTATTTTTACCCCCTTCAAGGCAGAAAATTCCTCAAACTGCTCAGCTGAATTTCTTACGAACTCAACAAGTGATTTTTCAGTTCTAATCTAGTGGTCAAAAGCATCTCTGTTTAGTTACTGGAGCCAACTCTGAGTTATCCAAATCACTGGCAGAAAGGACAGACTGATTCCAGAACTGAATCTTAAAACACCAGCTGAAAAGAAAGTACAGTCCCAGTTACTGTCCACAGTGCTGAATACTTAAACTGTTCCATAAAGTAAAGGAATTTAATGGCCATTTCCAGAAATCACTTGGGCAGTTAGAGCAAATTCATAATTAGCCAGCCAGGTAAGAAAGACTCTTTATTCACAAGTTCTTCCTACACACCATAACTCATCAATCATAGAGAAATGGAAACAAAGATTTTTTTAAATTTTTTTTTTCAAATGAGATGAAGCCAAATGTTTATTTTTAAAACTGAATCAAACAAACTGAATATCTCATTCAAATCATGAACTTACCATTTGGGCAGAAGAACACACTGTAGGTGTATTCTCTGGACAGTCCCTCTGGCTATAGAAAGACAGAAATCCACACATAAACCACAGGGCTTGGATCAGCAGGAACAGATTCCAGTTTTACTTGGAAAATACAGAAATGATATTTTGCTGCTGTACAGTGGTTTATGTCCTTTATAGAAAAGTGATGGCACAGTGTTCTGTTATTAGAGATGTGTTAACCACTGCCACAGAACCTTCCATTTTATCATATTTCTTAGATTAACAGGGCAAGCTTACCCCATAAAATTTCCATTCCTTTTTCTCCTGAACAGTATTGAAGATTCACCAGAGGAGCTCAGAACCAAATGTGCTCTTTCTGTACAAGTACCACTAAAGCTGATTATTCCCAATCTCCCTAACATGCCATAAATCACCTTGAGCATCTTTATAAACCTATTTACATTTGATTTCACAATTTGCCCAAGCGTTTTTTCCCCAAATTATCAAAAATCCGTGTTTTCTCACCTCAATAATGACACTGCTGCGAACATAATCCACCCCCACAGGGGTCCTTTTGTCCAGGTAAGAGTCCTCTGAGTGTTTGCCATTCTTCAGGGGCTGCATCCCCTCCTGACAGCAGTTGGTCCCACCATAGGCAAAAGCTTTTGCTAAGAAACAGAAGGGAAAAGCAGCAGAGATTTTTGAGAGAGGAAGATCTCCAGAAGTTAAGATCTAAACTAATTAGAAACAGCTGATCAACAACACATCAAGGGCTGTAATTACCTCTCTCTCATGTTCCCTTTATTCATATTTGAGTGATCACATCTAAAACTAGGCAATATTTGGACAGTAATGGAGCAACAAAGAAACTCTTTCCTAGTTCTCAGTGTTGCACAGTTTTTACAGGGATTATTTATTGAAAGGCAATATAGAATTTGCTGGTTTTCTCTTGTTTAAAAATTTCCACTGATCTCTTCAGAGAGGTGTAACAGGTCCAGCCTTACATGAGCAAATACCACAACAGGAAAACCAATGATCAGAGAATCTCCTGCTGTTTGTTTGTACACTCTGTGCCTCACAGGCAGGGAGTTTGTTCCTACAATAAATGAGGTTGAAAAGCCAAGCTGGCAGCAAGTGGAATGAATGAACTGGGGCAATAGGGAAATAAGAATTTTCTCCTGAGGGAGGAATGAGAAGAAATGCTGGTAAAACCCCTTCAAGCACCAAGAAGCTGTTTTTAGCTCTGTACCAGTGATGTTGCTGAGTCCCAGCTCGTTGAAGGACAGGACGATGGAGGTAGGTTTGGCTTCCCCAGGGGCCACGCACTTCTTCCTGGTCAGGTGGTGCTTCCCAGGGTGCCCAACAAACTTTATGCCTTTTGGGACAGAAATCTTCACGTGGACCTGTGAAAGTTTTGGAAAAGTCATTTATTGGAGACATCAGCTGCAACGCCAAAGCGATCTGTGTGAACGGTGTGAAACCCACAGAATTCTTCATAAAAATCACAGAATGCAGATTATTCATTCTCCAAGGTTTCTAGTCATGGGTTTGACTGAGAGCAGAGTTTTCAGCTCAGCAATTCTACAAGTATTTCTAGGAGATGCTACTGGAGCTGGGCAGATGGGGCATGTGAGAAGAAAACATCAGGGGAGAGAGGATTTCTTGGGGAAAAAAATTCCTTCAAAATAAACTATTTTTGGCAGCTTTTTGATAATGAAGGAAATCCCTCTTTGTGCTTCAGCACGAGATCCCAAATTGTCTTCCCTGTCTTCTTCAACATTTGTTTTTCTGAAGCGCTGCAAGACACTTCAGCCTACTACACGTGTCTCAAACTCAAACTAAATAAGGCGATGGCATTTCTTCGAATTGAGAAAGCAACATTTACCTTCTCAAAGCACCACTGCTGAGCTTACCTCTGTGCTAGCCTGGCACCTTAACTACTGTGACCTGCAGACCACTCACCAGCCCTGGTGATCACCCAGGACAGAGCCAGGAGTGGCCCTGAGCTGTTACCTCTGCACACACGGCCAGGTAGTTGTAGACAGTGAGGGGGATCTTGGTCTGCTCGCCCCGGATGACGCGGTAGGGCAGCGTGAAGTCGATGAAGAAAGGTTTGAAGGTCTTCAGCTCAGTCTGGCGGGCAATGCCCAGCCCCTTCTCCTCAGACACAGCCACGGCCTCCGTGATCCACGTGGTGATGGAGTCGGGCACCTCCACGTGCAGCTGGGCTTCCCCTGAGCTGTTACTGCCAAAGGAACGCAGAGTAATTCGGGTTGATCACATTAATTAAATGCTTTTTAATGAAGTCCCCAAACATTTTGGGGAATTCCCTCTAGATCCAGATTTATAAGATAGCATTGTCTGCTTTGAACCTCACAAAAGGTTCTGTATTTTCTATCAGTTTTGAGACCTGCAAACATTTATAAGCAGAAGAACAGCAAATAGTTTGTCACTTCTGCAAAACACCAATTCTTCCTGGTTTAAAAACTTCATTTGCAGCCTCATTTCAGAGTCATTTTTCTTAGAGGCAAGTGTCTGCACTAAGTCAAAAATAACCGAAAAAAACTCTGAAATAAACCCCAAAACCTAAAAATGAAGACAAGAAATAATCCCAGACCGAAGTCCTGGATAAAAACAGTTCAACAATAATCATCGATGTAATAGCTGGTGAAATAAGAGTGGTTTTTGTTGGAACTCACTGTCCCTGTGTCCATTGCCACACTGCAGACCCTGCTTGAACGCAAGGACAAATGAGAAACTTTCTAAACATCAAGTTCAGCAACTGCTTGTTTTGATTCAGAAACATTTTGGTTTGCTGGGTTTTGGAATGGCTGGCTTAGAAAATTTCCAAACATATCATTTTCTTTCAATGAGGATTGAAACTAACTATTAAAAATTGAATCTCTGAGTATTTAGCTTTCCTGTGCATCCCACAACATGATGATATAAACCTGGTATCCTCTCCCATGCTTTATAATAATAGAAATTCAGGTTTTTTCTTCAGACTTTGCTGTTTCCCTCCTGCAAAGCAGCTTTGGCCCTGCCTGGGACAGAAAACATTTCCTCTAACACAAGAACAAAAGCTATTTCATGGCTCAGCTGGCAGGGTGATTGGTGCAGTTGTGAGCACACCCTAAGCTTGTTTTCTCTCAAGCTCTGATTTATTCCCCAGAGCTCGACACGCATGCTGCCAGCTCTGTGAGCTTTTGGGGGCATGGAAAATGAGAATGGAAGGTCCTCAGAAGCAGCTCTGCAAGGGTCCAGCACGCCACTGTCCTCATCTGCAGAGGTGCCTGATGCACACCCAGAACACCCCCAAGAGCTGCACGTCCACTGCTTTCCAGATGAAGGTTGTTCACTCTTGAGGCACCAGTGAAGCAGCTTTGCTTTGCTCCTCTAAATCAATCCCCAGTGAGCCTGAAGCTGTTGTGCCTGTCAGAAGCCAGGCAGCTCATCAGGGCCTCATCTGTGTGTTTGTGTTACAGAGGGGAAAGGATGACAACAACCAAAAGTGGAGATCACTGTGCCTTTTTCAAGTTCAGCCAGACTCCAAGCCCTGGCCAGTGAATATGGTTCTCCCCAGCTCAAACTCCAGAAGGAAAAGCCATGGGAAATGCACTGGTATCATAGAAACATGGAATGGTTTGGGTTGGAAAGGATCTTAAATCCCAACCCATCTCACCCTGCCCATGGCAGGGACACCTTCCACTGTCCCAGGCTGCTCCCAGCCCCATCCAGCCTGGCCTTGGACACTGCCAGGGATCCAGGGGCAGCCACAGCCGCTCTGGGCACCCTGTGCCAGGGCCTCCCACCCTCCCAGGGAAGGATTTCTTCCTAATATCCAACCTAAACCTGCTTAAAGGCTGGAGTTATTTTCACTCCCTTTAAGCAGACTGGTTCCCTATCACTTAGGTCCCCACCCCGACTGGAGTGTTGCAGCTGGTACCTGCAGGGATGGGCAGCCCTGAGGACCAGGCAGAGGAGTGTCCTGGCTCCAGGACTGGCACTATTCCAGCCTGTTTAACCGGACAATTTGTTGCAGCTGATGTTCTTTCCACTGGGATTTCAGCCCATAACCAGCATTAACATTATTTTCACACATGAGGGCACTTACTCTTCTGGGCGGGGGGCCAAAGTACACACTCATTTCCAGCCATTAGACCCTCCAGCCAGGCTCTAGGAATTTTTAGAATTGGTTTGGGAAGTTGACATTGGGCTTTTGTTTCTTTTTTTTTTTTTCTTTTCTTTTTTTTTTTTTTTTTTTTTTTTTTTTTGAGGATTGTATATTATAATTATAAATGGTAGAAGAAAAAAAAATTCTTCCTGTTCAAGCGAGTGGAAATTAGGGAATGCTCCAACTCAGTTGTTTCTAATGAAATGAAGTGGAGAAAATGCAATCTGCAACTTTTTATTCCACACTCTCCCACTTATAATTAACTGCCCCAGCTTGCTGAGGCCCAAACAGGCACTTCTGGAATTCTTTGTGTATTTCTACAAAGCATATTTCATGCTCAATTGAACAGATTTGAATACACTTGCTCCAACTTCCTGTCAAATTTAATTTACAATCATTTATTGAGAATGAAGTTTACTTGCAAACCTGGAGAAGCCTTTTAATAATTGCTTGGAATTATCCTAGATGTGCTGTTGTGGGAGGGATTAGTTATCTCTTTAGTAGTTTTTTTTTAGTTCCAACTGTACCCAGAGGAAACCACAAATTGTGACGCAGCAAATTGAGGTCTGGGGGAGATGTTCTTGCAGGAGATGACAAGGAAAGAAAGGCTCTGTGAAATTTGAAAAGCAGTCAATAGGGAATCAATGCAGACACAACTGACAGGTTCAGCTCGAAGCAAGGGAACACTGCAGGACCAGAGGAAATGTCGCAAAGATTAAAGAGGTAATAAAGAAAAACAACAACAATAGGGGTAAACATTTTTTAAAAATTCAGAAAATGCCAGTGTAACTCAGTAGATTTTAAAGAGCTTTGTTTTCTGTAGCTGAAGAGAACACAACTCTCTGGATAGAAATAATATCAATACCTGACATTGAGGCAGTGCCAAATCCACGTCTCAGGGAAGAAGGTTCTTTTCCTCTTCTCTGCTCTGCTAGAACAAGAATTACATCCTTGCAAATTAATTCCTTTGATAAGTTATTTCGAACAGTCACTGATAAATCAAGAGTTATCACCTGACTGTGGCTCACATGACCAAAACTCTGGCTGGTACAGACTCATTAAGGAGTGAATGGGTGATCACTCATAACACAAATTACACAGTCTTTGGGAACAATCCCTTTGTGTGCACTCACACTGCAGACAGAAACAAGAATCTAAAAAATTAGCACAAGTAAGATCACCTTTGAAACCAGCAGAAATAACGTCATCTAAAATAAAAATTGGTTTGTGATCCAAATTCTTTCACCAAATGGAATTAAGGGGAACAAATTCAACACGTGACTTCCAACAGCAGCTACTGCAATCACTGCTCTATGCCCTTCTCCATCTCTTCTCTTTGAATCGTCTGCATTTCTAATATTTAATAGTTTAAATCAGATTTTCTACACCTGTGATGCTTCATTATCCATTTCTTAACTAACCCCAAAATTTCCTCTGCTAAGAGAGGCTTCTAGGTGTTTCAGGATGCAGAGGGAAGGCCCAGCCCAGGTGCAGCATCTCTTGTAGTACATCACAACCTTTCCTTCATGCAGACCCTCATTTTATTGATTTTGACCACCAGCTGAACGGTCCTAACCATGAGCAATGAGTGACTCTGCAAAGCCAGCTGTAGCTTGCAAATATTCCAAGAAATTCACAGAAAATTACAAAGAAATATTCATCAAAATGATAATTTAAGACCCTTTGCGTACGTCATTTTTCCAGAATTGAATTAAATTTAACAAAGCAGTGTCAGTTAAATTTTTTTTACATCCACCAAGCTGCTGGAAGAGTTTCCCCATCACTGCCTTGTCTAAACCTGGGGGCATGGACATGGAAAACAGCTAAAAAAAGAGAAAAAAAACCAGCCAGGAGTATCACAGACTAGAGATATTAAACCCCAAACGTTACCTTGGTGCTATTTTGGAGTGCATGGTGGCCACCAAGGTGCCAGTGTGTGGCTGGAAGGCTGGCACAGCCTCATCTGTGTACATCCCTCCGTTCTGCCTGTGGTTCAGGCTGACTATGTCAGTCATCACCACCAAGCCAGTTTCCTAGACAATGAAAAATCAACACCACAAAACAAAAACCAGCAAGGAAAAAAAGAAGTAAATAAAAAGAATTAAATAAGAAGAATTAAACATGCACCAATTGTTTTGGGTTTTTTTAATAGAATCCCTCAATCCTATTTCAGCATTTACAGGGTAAATCTCATCTGAATCTTCAGGTTTTTTTAAAGTTCTGTATAAAAATGACTGTTAATGTGAAGATGCATAGGAAGAGGCTTTATGAGAAAGCTCTTGTCTGCTTGGAAAATGCATTTAAATCAGTATCACTGACATTACTGGGCAAGTGTGACAGGTAAAAAATCATTACACGTATTTTTCCCCTAGAATACAACATTACAGCTTTTTACCCTTCCTAAAAGTTTCCAGTGTGCTCTGCTGCAGGCAGCAGGCAGCTCTCTCATCAGGCACCACCAGTTCTGCACTGCCAGGGATGCCAAGCAAAATGAAAATGTCCACACAGGGAGAGCCCAGAGCTGCTGAGGAAGCTGCCAGCTCTGTCCCCTAAATGCTCTTATTCATAAGAGACAGCAGCTCCAGGCACTGCTGGAGGATGAGCTTTGTTCTCTGCACACACCCCCAGCTCTTGCACACCAGGTGTGCTGCCCCTGTGTTCACACCAGCTCCCCAAAAATGAACCTTTTCCCAAGAGTTTACAGCTCTCAGTAAGGGAAAAAAAAAGGCAGCATCAGAACAAAAACCCCCTGAGACCCCAGGGGGAGAAGCAGCAGTGGCTCCTGCAGCAGTGGGCAGAAATGAGGATTTAGAGTTTGTGATTAAGAGATTGAAGCATTGGGGGAATGTGTGAAAGCCTCTGGGGTTTAAGGCAACATAATAAAACAATTATCTAAAATCACAGGAAGGACAAAGAATGAAGAGATGGGGGATCTGTAGGAAGCAAGGATCACCATTATCAGCAGTTTTGTGGATTAAAAAGGGAAAGAACATCAAACATCAGAGCTGTGACACTCAAGGCCAGTCTGCATTTCAGAGGAGCAAGTAGGAGAAGACGACGTAATGAATATCAAACATTTACAGCTCAGCCTTTCCCGTGGCATCTCCTTGTCTCAGGGAACAGAGGTTACACCCTGCACTGGTGTGGAAGGCAAAGAAGGGATGTGAGCAGAGCCTGAAAGGGTGGATGGACTCTACTGCAGGAAGGGAGGAAGAGGCAAACAAGCAGAACTTCTCAAATAGATGAGGAACACCCATTTTAAACAAAAGGAAAGCAAAAAGCTCATGGAAATAGCAGCATGACTTAAAAGCTGCAAATGACTGTTTTTCAGCTTAAAAGGCTGCACTGTTAGCATGCAGAGCAATGAAGAAATGAATTAGTGCATGAGTACATTTAAAAAACCCAACCTGTTTTAAATGCTAAACTTGAAAGTTGATTCAAATACTCAGCACAGATCAAAGGAAATCAGATTTTTAAAATCTGGCCAGGTTTAACTATGGAAACACATCAAGTATAAATATATAGCATTGAAGTAGTAACCTGATCAAGGATATAGAGGTCTTTCATGCAGATGGCAACAGAAGCTGGGAGAACCAGGGCAGGAGAGAATTTGAAACGATTTCCAAAGGACAGTCCAAAAGGCTACAAGGAAAGACTCACATCCCACCTTCTTTCCCTGTTGGAGTAGCTGCAGAAGAGATCTGCAAGCTCACCCATGCCTGGAGGAACCCTCTGGTCCCTGTCTGATTCTCCAGAGCATCAGCAGGAATCCCTTCACCCAGCAGGATAACAGACCCTCCCAAGACTGGCCAAAAATCAAACCACGTTTCTCAAACATCTTTGCTAGAACAGCATATTCTGTTCTCAAAAATTACTTTTCAAACTACCCACGCTGGGGAAACACCTCTGATGTGGGGAAAAACCCCCGGCCTACGGAGCTGAAAGCCACCCTGCAAACATGAAAGCACAAAAGAGACACTGCAGAGAGAAGGGAGGCTGGTTCTTCCTACTGTAAAGGCGAAGCGAGCGTCCTTGGTGATGTCCCAGTGCCAGGGGAAGACAGAAGACCTGCGGCGTCTCCGTGAGGACATGCCTGGCCACCAGAAGTGCCCTTCTTCCTTTGGAGCTCCAAAAGCATCAGACACATCATACTCTGCAAGCTCCTGGAACACCTGCAGGGAAAGGGCACAGGCTGCTGTCCTTGGCTGCTTCCTTGAGGTGGGTGAGGATCACGGGAGTGAGAAAAGGACAGCAGTGCTTAAAGCCCCCTCTACCTGGCTGGCTGTCAGCTGGAAGCCTGGCTTGAGCAGGTAGACACTCTTATCCACCGTGGCAATGCAGACACAGCTCGATTTGGCAGCTCTGACCTTGATGTTCACAACGTCACCAGGCCTGGTCTCGTTGGCCGAGAGCGCCACGGCGACCTGGGGAGGGAAATCCCATTAAATCCCGTGATTATCCCGAAAAACCAAAGAGAAACGAGGCACCAGCCCTTCCTCTCCACTGCAGAGCCCCTACCTGGTTCTCAAAGGAGGAGTTGACAGTGAACTGCAGGCTGTCTGTGACCCCCTCCCCGTTCTCCCGGACGTAGTAGACGAGGAGCCGGCCCAGGGGAGCCATGGAGTGAACGACCCAGAACCTCAGGAAGGTCACACACACCTCAACCTCTGCTGCAGGCCTGCTGGGAGGGGCTGAAACAGGAATTGTGGGGAAAAACAGCTTTACTTATCCAAATCGCTCCCTTCCTGCCCCCTCCTGATGCTGACAGGCACAGAACTCTCCATCCAGGGCTTGCATTCTTCCCTTATTTCTATTGCACAACTTGAGCTCAGAATCTTTTTCATTTTCTCCTCTTTGTGAAAGGTAATTAGCTCTCACAACTTAATGAGGGTTAGGGAGAACGTGGTAGGGAAGGACTACTTGGTGTTTTTCCAGCCATAAAATCAAGGAAACACACAGTTAAGTTATCAAGCCATTGAAAATAAACAGAAAATGTTATCTATTGCTGGACAATGCTGATGAGAGAAAAGGGATAAATGAGTTTGGAAAAGGATTATGCAGTTTATAGAGCAGAGAATCACTGGAGCAGTTAAACAGAATCACAGAATGGTTGAGGTTAGAAGGGACCTTTAAAGATCCTCTAATTCCAGCCCCCTGCTGTGCACAAGGATGTCTCTCACCAGACCAGGTTGCCCAAAATCCCACCCAACCTGGCCTTGAACTCTTCCAATGACAGAGCAACCACAAAGCCTCTGAGCAACCTATGAATGCAACAGCTCAGAACAAAGCTTCAGTGCAGAAAATCATCACAAATCCTAAATTACTGATTGCCAGAAGCTTGGTGGGTACATGGAGGGGGGGTCCTGTTACTCTTTCCCCAACTCCCAAACTGGTTACCAGGACAGCCAGACCTCTCCTTTGGCAGTGTTTTATCCATCTTTCCAATCCCACCATTCTTTACCTCCCTGCTCCCCAAATCCACCAGATTTGTATCTTTCTGTTACTCCTTGTGCAAACCAGGAGTCCACATTTCATTTCCCTTCCCCCTGAGGGCTGTGTGATCTCCTTTATCCTTTATCAGTCCATTTAATTTTCTCTTTCCATCTAATGTCCTCTTCTCAGTTTAAGCTCAATCAATTTAACCAACTGCCCCAGCCCTGCCCTACACTTCCCTGCCACTCCACTCCAAGCAAATATTAGAGTTTTCTCAACTGAGAAAGACTGCAGAAAGACCAAAGAAAACTTTCCAAGAGCTACCCCCCTCGGAAAATTTTTTTTACATGGCTATGAGGGCAATGGATTTCACTATTTTCTTGCACAAGATTATCTATATTCTTTAAGGAGCATCACATTTTAAAAAAAAGGTTGTGGAAAGGTGGTTTTTCCCTGAAAATAGGGGTGAGTCGCATTTCTGGTGCTGGCTACCTGTTCCTGGGAAGCGTGTGAGGTCAATGTTCTTCTGGAAGGGCGTGGTGGCTCTTTTGCTCCTCTGCTGGGTGACATTGCTGGGCTGCAGCCCTGACAGGACAATGTTCCCTCGTGACGCCACTTCGTAATGGAGAGTGAAGTTGCAAGGACACGTGGACTTCACTGCAATCCAGGCCTCCTCTCCCACCTGCAGCCAGGGACAGAAAAGCCAAAGATCTGCTCTGTTACAACGCTTTTGGGTGATAAAGCACAGAAACCTGTTTGGGTTCCGGGCCCCAGGAGGTGTGAGCCCTCTCCCAACAAATGTGTGCATTGAAAAGTGTATTATTACATTAGCACTGTTCTCAGGGACTTCCTCCACAGTAAAAAGGGGCTTGTGCTCAGCTCTCCACTCGCTGCAGATCTACAGGAGAATGAGCTGGGGGTTGTATGCATTAATGAAACAATAAAGGAATCTCTGGAATCCTGAAAGTTAAGCCTTTTGGCACAGAGCAGCTGTCAGAATTGGTTGAATTTTAGACACCCCTTCAGTAGCCCAGCCCAAAAAAGGAAATATTTGGGTTGGGGGTGGGAGGAGATGCGTGTTTGATAGTCTTTGCAGTTTAATTGTGATTACACTCATGTGGCAAATACCAATTCCAATATAACCCTGAAGTGACTGGGAAGAGATCCGAGGGAAAATGCTTTCAAATTACACAAAGTCTTGACAACAATTTGTAAGTTTGGCATTCAGGGAGGTGTCAAACACACAAATAAATGAGAAGAAAGCTGCTTTTTTTGTCTGGATAAACTCATCTGATGGCTGCAGTAGGCTCCAGAGCAGCACACCTGGCCCAGCACCCAGAGGGGCTCACTGAGTACTGAACACCCCCAAGACAAAATCCCCCAAATCCCCCAGTCCCAACAGAACAGACATCAGTCATGGGATTAGCTCTGGTCGTGTCTGGCTGAGCAATAATCACTCTGTGGAGCAGCAGAGTTTCCTAGGAACACACACTCCTTCCTCCTGGGATCTGAGGAGCAGCTGACACTTGTGTTCAGCAGGATTCCTGCAGCACCTTCCCCTCCTCACCCTCCTGCCATCTAAAGCAGAGCAATTCCCAAATGAAACCGTTCAGGCTGGACAGAAAATCCCAAAGAAATCCCTTGAAAAAGCTCTTCCTTCAGCAGCAAGTGTTCTCCCTGCAGAATGTCCACATGGCACAAACCTCAAGGGCAGAACTGGAATACAAGGAGCTGCTCATGGTTAAATACAGTGAGAACACCACAGAGTCCAAGAGGTGCCTCGTGACATCAAATATTTGAAGTATTAAGAATTCCCTGGTGCAAATGATGAAACAATTCATTAAAAAATGAATGTAGCTAATTGGAACACCCAGTAAGAGCTGGCAATGCACGGAAGCAGTTCCCACATCAGCTGGTCATCCAGCTCCAAGCTTTCCCACAGAAGAATTAGTTCTAATCAGGTTATAATAAGAACAATGTGTTCAGATTAGCAGTGTATAATCCCCTTTCCATACCTCAGGAAACTTGTAAAAGATTAATTAGCCATTAAACTTCCATGAAATGCAATGATTAAAAAAAAAATGCTCTTATTTGGATATGAAGAGTCTGAAACCAACCTGATGGACCTGCAGATAACAAATCTCAGTGTGTTTATTGCCAAAACACACTTTTTTTTTTTTCCACAGCAATATGTAGACCCTCAGAACATTTCCTTGGGTAAGGAGAAACCCTGAACAGCTCTCAGAAAACATTATGCAACAGGAATCATGGTTAAATCACATCTTTCCTTTAGGAGAAAAATCACACCAACTTTTATAGGGGAGGATTACATTGTTAGAGAGGCTCCCACAAAAACTGCCAAAGAAGACAAGGCAACCGTGTTCATAGTTCAATAACTGGAAGGTTGAACAGATCCAGTTGAGATCTAAACTGGAAGTTCCAGTGAGACTACACAGCCTTGATTTTGATCTTCAGTAATTCAGCCACTCCCACTAACATAATTTCCAATCATTTTCAGCAAACAATCCATGTCTGAGTGTTGCTGGAGGTGCACAGAACACACATTCAAATGTGAAAAACTGAAATGTTCTCCGTGCCTACACCCACCCCTCTCTGAACAGAAAGGGTTGGAACTGAGGTGCTGCACAGAGCACCCAGGCTGTTTTGCTCAGCACCTTGTGTAGCCCACATTCAACATTTGGTGGCTGAAGTGCAGCTCCTTCACCCTTTGTAGAGGAAACAATAACAGTTCAGGATCCCAGCATCAGGAATGTCCAGAGATATTTAATTAGAAAGAAGTACTTTAGGCCAAGCAATGCAGTTGCTGCCATGATGGAATGGGAAGCCAGCATACCTGGAAAGGTTTATCTGGTGCCTGGAGCTGGATGTGACACTTGCTGGGCGAGTACCAGCTGCTGATGGACAAGTAGTTGGGCAGATATTGATCCCCAGAGGGTTTCCCATCAATTGCTGTCACTTTGGTCTTAAAAAAAAAAAAAAAGAAAAAGTTACATCTGAATGTTATGCATAGAAAGCCCATTTTGTTCTTTCTTAATCTCTGTTCTTGTCTCTCATTTTATACCTTCCACCTTTCATCTCTTGGCCTCTTTACTCCCCAGATATTGAACCCCTGCTACCACGTTAAGCTGTATTTGGAGAAGCATCTTTTCCTGGTGGTTATCAACATCAGTTCTCTTAGCAGCATGAAACAAGCCAGTGTTTGCTGTGTTGAAATCCAGAAGCTGAAGCTAAAAGGCACTGATTTCCTGTTTGTAGCACCGATTTATAAAGTGCAGGTTTGACAAGATTAGTTACATTAAAGCCTGCTAATCCAATAAAGAGCTTTTACCCACCTCCAGCCAGACATATTGGGCAGCTGTGGGGATGGAGGGGATTTCAAACTCCACCAGGCCATTCCTTGAGACCAGCTCACTGGTATAAACGTTGTCCTTTGGTGTGAGCTCAGCTTTAATTCGGATGGTGACTCTGTCAGCTGGACTTCCATCAGGATAAGTGACTTCTACCTGCACAGTGGGGCATTTATAGAACAATTGGCTTTAAATGATCAGCAATTCCAGTCAATGACAGGTGAGGAAAAACGCTGGGATCAAGTCAGTACAACCTTAAATCAGCCACAGGTCCGTGGCTCTACTTTTAATCTCACCTTGCCTTTGTAAGGCAGCCCAGGTTTGAACTGTTTTCTGGTGTCCTTGGAGTACTTGATATCAATCAGCTGTTTCTGGACAGGTGTGGAGTCATCAAAGGTCACCTGCTTGCTGCCATCAGAGCTGATCACCGTGGCCCAGATGTTGACTGTGCCTCGGAAGTGCTCTGGGACATCTGCTGGCATCATGTCTTTGACACACACATCGAACACGGCAGAGCCATCGATCTAGGATGTGTGGGGAACAGAAAGGGAAGTTTGCATTTCACACCCAGACAGGGCCCAGAAGCCAAATCTAACGCACAGGCACTCGATGGGAGTTTGCAGTAGTGTT
Organism: Melanocharis versteri; assembly: GCA_013397845.1. Lineage (NCBI taxonomy): Eukaryota > Metazoa > Chordata > Aves > Passeriformes > Melanocharitidae > Melanocharis > Melanocharis versteri. The sequence continues at coordinate 29,441 of VZTG01004086.1, forward strand.
TTGGAAGGATTCAGATTGGAGGGAATTAATTGGGGAGTGGGTGAAGGAAGGAAGGAAGGAAGCAAGTTTCATTTTCCTCCCTTACCCATGGTCTGGACTAACTCTGTCACAGTCCCTCAATCTCCTGCTCTCCTCAGCCCCATATGCTCTAAAGACAGATTAATACTATGCCAACAAATTCTCATCCCACCAAATCCCAGAATATCCTGAGCTGGAAGAGACCCACAAGGATCATCCAGTCCAGTCCAGCCCCTGGCCCTGCACAGACACCCCAACAATCCCACCCTGGGCATCCCTGAGAGCGTTGGCCAAACGCTCCTGGAGCTCTGGCAGCCTTGGGGCCGGGACCATTCCCTGGGGAGCCTGGGCAGTGCCCAGCAGCCTCGGGGGGAAGAGCCTCTTCCTAATATCTAAAATCATAAACATACCATGTAAAAATAAGCAATACTTTTATTATGCTGGCCCCAGGTATAATATTTACTCTTTTATTTTCTGATCTCCCACCAGCAACAAAACAGAGCTGTGGGATAAATGTTAAAGAAGACAGATCAGGCATTTTATCACAGGTGAGTCCATGGTCTCCCTCACCTGGGTGGTCTTGAGGACAGGGTGTCCCACTTCATGCCTGTAGTACCCCACACCATTTATAGTCATATTGACAATTAGCTTCCCTGTCACTGGTTTTCCAAAAGTGTATCTGAAATGCAAAGAAGATGATTAGTAACTTCTAGCTGGTTTCTGTTTCTCTGGTTATATAAAGACAATTACCATGTTACCTGCACATCTAGAAAACAGTATCACAGGAAGTTTCCCAGATTGTTTTTACCACGTTTTTGAAGGCTCCCACATCAGAAAGCTTCTGATGATGATTAGAAATCATCTGAAAGGCCTGCAGCTGGTGGGATCCAAGCTCCAGTGGCTGCACTACAATCCACAGCAATGAAACCTGGTCTGGGATGTGTTCCTACCTGGCATGCACAGTTCCTTTTTCACACAGTGAAAGGTCACGGATGTAGCGGGGGGGGTCAATCAGCAACTCAAACTTTGGCAACACTACAAAGAAAAGGAACAGAGCAGAATCTTTTCAGGCAGATCTCATTGCCCAGGTTATGGCAAAAGCCCCCACAGCTCTGACAGGACCCTGGTTGTGGCTGATGAGGGTAACCCCAGCACCCAGCAGAGGATCAATAAACAACAGCAAACCAAAACCACCTTGGCAAGGTGACCTTAGCAAAGCTCCCAGTTAGCAGTGTCTGCACCCCTGAAGTACATGGCTCTAAAGAATTTTTCCTCACGGCATTTTAAATGCATTATTTCGAATGTTTCATCTCAAGTGAAACTATTTCAGTGCCCTGTTCTTCCAAATGCACCTGGGTTCCAGTGGACTCACCGTACTTCTGCACTTCAAAGGATTTGTTGTAAGTGTGCCCCTGCATCTCAGCAAAGATGAGCCACTCCCCAAACACTGGCTGATCAGACAGAGGAAAAGTCATATTGACAATGCCTGAAAAAGGAAACAACACTCTGTGACCTCTGTCACTCTCCAGCCCTTGCCAAGCCTTACTGAACACAACTCAGTGGAAGCAGAAGCAAAAGCAAATCACAGCACATAGAGGAAAAACAAATAATCTAGAACTTACCACAACAAAATGGCTTCAAGTTATTCCATTCTATCATCCGAGACCCCCGAGGATCCTGCAGGGTGGTTTAGGGGTGAGAAACATCACAAAGAAAATGAGTATCATTAATACATTTAACTCAGTTTGCAGCAAAGAACTTCCTTTTGTAATATACACATTTCACTAACAGCTCAAATGTAATGAATACCTGTCAAAAATGTCCTGAAAATACTTTACCAGGGGTATTTACTTTCTATAATTATTTAAGAGCTCTGCTCCTGTAAGCAATGCACACAAGTAAATGCTGTCAAGCAGCAGATTTTGCCCCTGTCTTAAGACACCAGTCCTGGATGGGATGAACCGACCTCTGAGGACACTCTCTGTTCCTAAAGGGAGCTGGACAACCAGCAAGACAAATTTTAGATGACAAACTCAAATGAAATGAATCCTGCTGGTTTTGTCAGCATTAAATCTGTGCTGAATGCAAACAAGAGTGAGTTCCTCTGCTTTCTGACAGGTAAACACATGGTCAGAAAAAAAAAAAGAAAGAAAAAATAAGACTAAACACAGAAGGAATCTCTCATTTGCCTCATAAGGAAGAAGTCAGGAGCACCCTTCCCTTGCCATGAATTTCTGCTGTCCACTATGTCTGTTTGTGTGCAGAGATGAGGGTGGCCCTGCTCTATCAGCCCAGCAGAGGAAGGACAGGAGTGGGTGGGCATCAAAAAGGAGGGAGAGGGAGTGGGGCTGTCACAGTTATAAATCCCAGCAAATCAAGCCAATTCTTCTCAGGCTGAAAAATGGGAATGGATTTCTGAAACTGAAGTAGGAAACAAGGATATTTGCTGGTGATAGCAAAAAAACCAAGGCACAGAGATCAGATAAAGACACAGGGATAGAGAATTGCATAGGTTAGGGGTGGCAATGGCCATAATGGACTGGAAAAGCACGAATTTGTTCCTTTAAAGGCTACCCAAACCTTGGACCTCTGCAGGACACGTGCTAGATCGGCACACAGACACTCACCACCACATAAGCTTCAATCTGAAAGAAAAAAGAAAAATAAAAGGCTTTATGAAGCAACTTTTCTGCTTTTTGTGATAAAGTGTTGAGTCAACATAAGCAAGGTGTGAGACCCAAAGTGACAGAGTTTAAACATATCTTCTTTGCTAAGAGTAGCCTGAGAAACACACATTTAATTAAGACATTTAACTGGAAAAGTAATAATTTACATATCTCTGCACTACCTAAATAAGGTGCAAGTCTCTGAAAAATTCTGGCAGAGTTGCCTCCTATTTGCCAGCACTCCCAAAGTTTGTATTCTCCTCCAAAAGGAATATGACCAAGGGAAAAAAGCTGAATTATTTATAAAACAAGCTATCACAAGCTATGCCTAAATAGCTTAAAAATCCAGTTCTATTTCTGCATAAATGTACATTTGAATAAAATGCAGGCTACCAAGTACTCCATCATATTTCACAGCGTGAAAGAAAACAGTTTTCCTTACCCTGTCGTTGACTGGCCTCAGGTCAGAAGTCACCATAAAGAGGTTTATCAACACTACAAAAAGGAAAAGAGGGAATTTATCAGTCACCAGAGCTGAGACTGAACAGGAAAGCTCATCCTAAAATTACCCTTGAAGGCAGCCCTAGCAGCTGGCAAACTGTCCAAGATGACTTTACCTTTCTGCTTGGGTTTGTAGACAGGTTTGTCAGTCTGGATGAACACTGAGGAGCCCTTGCTGTCGATGGTGACCGTGGTGTAGTTGTGGAAAATGTACCCATCCTCTGCCAGGTGCCTGTTGCCCCAAACCTTCAGATGTGCTTGTCCACGAAGCCCTGAAGGCACCTAAAAAACAGGCCAGGAGGTGAGGAAGACACAGGAAAGCCTTTGAGCTTTTGGGGAATATAAATGACACCGAAGTGAGCAAGGAGAGCCGCCTGCTGCGTTTTGGTGTAAATCTGTGTTAGTAGTGAAAAGAAAATTAAGAACATACTAGAATTTCTATGATATATTAACTTCAAAGGAGGTAAATTCATGCTGAAAAGATGGCAGAGAACTCTCTCCTGCCCTTTATCACTTAAGCAAAGTGACGGTTGATCTATGATCTACATGTGTATTTTCTAGTACAGAAGGTGTTACACAGGGAAATCAACCCACAGCTCTGCCACCAGAGGGGAAAACCCCAAAACACAACACAAAAAAAACCCCAAAACAAAAAGTGCATGCATGTGCATGTTCAACCAGCTGCTCAGAGAAATAGGAATTTAAAATTACGTCAGGTTAAAAGTGACAAAGTAAAAAATCTGATAATACCATTTCAGACCCGGATCACAACTGAATATTTTGTTCCACTGCCCCCCTTTAACGTCCCAAAGATGACAAGCCCAAAGTAAGTCCTAAGCTAAGAGAACCAACACTTTCAAGGGCTTGTTCTTCAGTCCAGCTCCATTTTGCCCACATTTGAAGCCATGACCCCCACTTCATTCACACGGCATTCTGTACTGCCATTCTTATCAAAGAACCCCAACACAGAAATTTACGTGGAGCCACGAGCCACTGATTTTCTTTAGTGGTGTAAGGGCCTGGCAGGCGAGCTGTGATGGGTTGAGTTTTGTTGTTTTCACTCTCCACTTTGCCTCTGGTGAAGGCTTGTCCTCCTCAGTGTGCCCCAGAATGTGACATTTATTTGTGCCAGAGAGCAAAGCTTGATGTGGCTGAGGGAAAGTCCCTCATACGTTCACCAAAAACATCTTAAAATAATTGACACTCACCTTCAGCTTAATTGTTCCTTTATCTAAAATATGAAATAGAGACAGAATTATTTTCAAGATAAGGCAGTAAGATTTCAGAAATTTGCAGTTGAGGGAAGGAAGACCCCACACCACAGAGCTGCTCCCTGCAGCATCCCTTTGTTATGATTTCACCTGAAGTAATTTTCCTGCACTGTGTAAAACAATCTGCAGGTTGAGCAAGTCAGACCCAGTAGAGTTCTCCAAAATAAACCTGGTCCACATTTATTTACAACTTTTGCCCAAGGTAAACTGCAAAGTGCTCTGTGGTTGGAGAGCACCCCAAGGCTGAGGGTCCAGCACAGGCCAGCCTGTGCCTACAGAAGGGTTTTGCTGTAAAAAGGACCTGGCCTCTTTTGGGACTTAAACAATTCTCAAAACAAACACTCATGGGATCTGTTTGGATTGCTGGGTACAGCCCTACCTAGGAGTTCTCTTGAGCATTTGCTGTCCACATGTGTCAGCATCACTCCCTTTGAACGGCTTTGCAAGTGTCAGCCAGTTTCAAAGACAACAAGGGGAGGACACAACCAGAGACAAACTGCCAAGAAAGGGAATGGCTTTCATAGAACTCCCAGTTTTAATACACAGAAGGCTCAAAACACGAGGGTTAAAAAGCCTGATTGTCTTGTCTACACCACAGCTTCCACCAGTATTACAACAGGGCTACTGGACTTTACTTTCACCAGAGTAAATTCACTCAGTATTAAGTTGGATATAATCAAAACACATCTTTACTCACAGGACAGAGGTATCTGGCTTGGATTTTAAAGACTTATCCAACTACACAAACATTACCCCCTGTCTCAGCAACACCCAGTCCTGAAGATGGGGAGATTGAATTCCCAGCACTCATTTTGGAGAGAAGAAATTGATGATGATGATGATGCAGATTTTATATTTTTCTTCAAAATAAACATATCTTATTCCTTATATAGCCCCCCATTGATAAACATTCAGGCATCAAAAGGAATTATATTCACTATAAAACTCAGTAGTATTAATTATCTAGGGTCTCCATACGTCTTGATGTTCCAAAGTTATCAGCCTTATGTGTTTGAGATCACACGTATCAAAACCCCATTAGCACAATCAACTGAGAAGGTGCAGCAGTAGCAAACCAATGAAATATTAGTTTGATTCCATTATCACCTAAAGCAATTCTTTAGGAGATATCAACGTGCTCCCACAGCACCTCAACTCATCAATCAGTTCTCAGGCTCAGCACCACAGGAGCTCACCCAGGACAGTTCCGTGGCTCCGTGACACCGTCTCTCCTTTGACCACCAGCTGGATCTGCACTGTGGTCTCCTTGACAGAGTTGAAGATGGTCACACTTACGGCTTCCTCCACCCCAGAGCGGAAAACAGAAGGTGCTGCAATCAAATAACCCCTGAGGAGCACAAGTGGAAGCGGTCAGTCAAGGCACAGCAACAAGAGCTTCATTCGTGAGCCACTTTTTGTGTGGCAAAAGGAAAACAACAAATACTCTGTGACATATTTGCTCCTGTATGGTCACATCTGTGGCCACTAGCAGTCTAAGCCTGCATCTAATATATATAAATGAACAAACAGAGTCTAAGTGGCTACAAAAGGCGTACAAATCCTTAGGATTTAAATAAGAACAGTAATATAGCAATGTTTATAGCACCTATATAACAAATACATTCATTTATCTATTATATGTAACAAACTAACCATACAACCAGCTAACCATAAAAGGAATAATCATGAAGGAATAAGGAGGTGCCTGAATCTCTGGTAGAGCTTTGTAGCCAATGCTTTCTTTGAAAAATTTAGATATTTTTGACTCAATCATATGGCTCCATTTTCATAGTCCAACTTCATACAGAAGAGAAGGGACTCAGAGCCGATTTTTGGAGCTTTCTAAACGTCAGACTCAACACACGTAACACACCTGAACTTCCAGTTTCTACAGAAGCAGCCCAGAAACTGCAGCTGCAAAACTGGGCTCAAACTCCCAGCTCTACTACCACATCATTGTTCAAACAATCAGACCCTGCAAGTTTACAAAAGGCATTATTTTAGAAGGCACATAGAGAGCTTTAAAGCCACCCAAAACGACCTCCCATAGATGCTGCAATGCGAGAGAGTTTCTGAATGGAATCTGCACCACTCCTCTGTGAATGGCACCGTGCCATGAACTTGTCAGCTAAAAGCACTGCAGGCTCTGAGCTCTTTGATGCACTGGGCTGGAAGCAACACATTTATATTCTCTTCATGACACACCTTTCTGGGGTTTTTCTCCTACCCAAAAGGATTTTTTTAACACGAGGCAATTCCTCAGATGCCTTTTCAAGACAAATTTCTCAGCCCATGCCTTTCTACAGTCCCATGAGCCAGGTTGCTTTAGCTCATGATTAATTATCACTTTGGGATGAGGATGATGGTGTTTTACAGCCCCCAAGTAATCTTTTATCAAATTCCAAGCCCATGTTTCTCTCTCAGCAGGCCTCATTGCCATGGAGATCCCATTACCCCCAAAGGAAGTTCAGAACTCTGTGGCATTCGAGTTAAATTGCACGGGGTACTTGCAGATTCAAAACCTTATGGCTGCCAGGTTTGAAAATTCATCAGAATGGTAATAAATAACAATAAAAAGTTACTACCGAGCCTGCAAATCCTTGGTAAGAGAGATAGCTAATCTAGCTGCAGAAGGAGAGAATACCAGCTCCATTCAGGATGAAATGATCAGATTTAAACTGTCATAAGCCCAGCACCGCAGTGCCATATGTGAAGCACATGTACTCACATTGTTCTGAATTGCTGAAGCTCCTTCTGAAGTATCACTCCCTTGATACAACTATTTAAATCACTTAGTAAGTGGCATTTGAAAGTTAAATATTTAACTTGGCAATCAAAGAGTTAACTTGACAGGGACTGGACTGATCCTTTAAGCACATTTAACTAACAGCTCTGTCAGGTTACACCAAAACTTGGCAGGGTGTGAAATATTTTCTAGTAAGCAAGTGAAAATAAGTTCTCCATGGCACTCAGTTAATGCAGCTATTCACGATGCTGACGGGCTATAATAAGCCAAGGATAAAGAACAAAGCAAACCTTAATCAAAATTAACCGAAACATACTGGAAAAGAGCTGCGGATTCAGTTTCTACAAGTCAGAGAACTTTCCCCGCACTTTCTCCCAGGCTGATCTTCCCCACAGAAAAAAACTTCACACACTGCTCGGGAGCGCCCAACGCTACCTTCAACCACCCCCAGCACCGCAGCAGCCGGATTCCTTAAATAATTGCTCGCAGATAAAAGCTCCGCGGCCGCTCTCCGGAGCAGCTGGAGGCAGGTATCGCATGGGAGCTTTCTTCTCTCGTCCCCCTTTCCCCGCGCTTTGCACTTTGGCACCGGGGGGACAAACGCGGAGCGCCGCGCTCGACCCGCGACCCGTCCGGGGCGCTCCGCGGGCTTTGTTCCGCGGCCGGTGCAGCTCCCCCGGAGCCGTGGCCGAGCGGAGCCGCTTCTCCCGCCGCCGCCCTGCCCGGGGATGCTGCGGCAGGGTCCCCGGTACTTACTGGCGCTGGCGGGGCTGGGCAGCGCTCAGGCTGCAGAGGGCGAGCAGCAGCAGCGCCCGGGCGCGGCGGGGCTCGCAGCCGGACATGGTGCCGCGGAGCCCGGGCCGCGGCGCTCGGCGCGGGCAGCAGGAGCCTTTTGTTCCCGGCGAGCGCAGCCCGAGGCTCCGCCGCCCNCGCGGCTCTTTGTCTGCGGCTCCCCGCCCGCTCCTGACAGCGCGCACCGGGGAGGGGACGAGGGGAGGGGGCCCCGCCCGGCCCCAGGTGCGCTGAGCCCGGCCCCGCCGGCCCCCGGCCGCTCCGCACCTCCGCCCGGCTCTGCCCGCCTTCCCCAGCGCTGCCGAGCCCGGACAGCCCCCGGAGCGCTGCCCGAGCTCCTCGCCTTCCTCCCGAGCCCCACAGATGGGAGAGCTGAGAAAGCCAAGGTCCCATGAAACAGGAGCGGGGCACGGCATCCCCGGCACGGTGCAGCCCCGGTAACCGAGCCTCTGCGCTCAGGGACTCCACGGAGCGCTGCCCAGGCACGGCTCTCCAACCCAAAATCCAGTGCCAGCACTGATGCTGCTCCGTCCTCCTCGCTCCCCAGGCCCTGATCTGTCCATCTCCATCCCTCTGTCCCGCGGTTCCAGGGGCGTGGGACAGGAGAGGGAGCTCTCACTGCACCAGCCTGAGGAAGAGCTGCACCCTAAGAGCAGAGCTCACACTAACAGCGAAAAGCAAACCCAAGGCGAGAGCCTAGAGCCGAGGTGACAGAACAAATGTCATCTCCCACTGCACAGAGACATCGAGGAATGATTCCTCTGATCCCTGCTGGAGAAAACCCAGGCACACCAGGATCCCAGATGTGTTTCACAGGGGAATTCTTGCCCCAGCAATAAATGAAAACCCTCAATGTAGGTAGTTTGAACCATTTTTTCCCCCAATACACCTGGCTTACACACAGAAATAGTGCTTAGATTTTTATCTTGTGTGAAACTTACACTCATTTTAATGTCTTCTCTTATGAATAAAGTCACTAACTCAGTAGCTTTTTGATAAATTCAGATTATCTCTAGTAATGGGTAACACTGTGAGATGTGGCTACATTTTCCTACTTAAATCTATCCTAAACCAGCACTATCTTATTTTTTGTGGAGAGGCAAAACAAATTTAGAAAAAGAACAAACACTTTTCGACAAATTAGACAAGATTAGACTCTAGAACGACAGGGGTCACTTCCTAAGGAACTGATGAGCTAGGAACTATGAGAAGGAACTTGTTAGGAAGTACATTAAAGTGTGAATGTTTTAGGTTGTGTTTGTTGGTTTAGGGGTTGGTTTTTTGGTTTTTTTTTGAGACAAAATGAAACAGGCAAAGTAAAAATCTGGTAACTCCAGATTCTTTTCCAGCTTCTTCCTATTCTCAGCTACAAACTCAGAACCCTGCCTGCCTCAGTGTTTCCCTGTCTGCGGAGCAGCCGTACCGATCCAGCCTCTCCTCAGGGTGACACTTCAGGGGATGTCGGGATCCTTTGATTAAAGATTAAAAGAGGCAAAATGAAAATGAAGCACCTTTGCTGTTCCTATGGCATGGCGGAGATCAGGTGTGTTTGGGCTGAAACAGCCTCATGCTTTCAAAAATATTAATTCATTACCTCTACACTCAATCCATAGCTTCCTAGAGCAAACCACAAATGGTTCATTACAGACTCGTGCTTGAAATCTATGGGGAATGTACAAAAAAAATCACAAAGTGCCACCAAGCACCCGACCTGTCAACCACAGGAAAGAGCTTTGAAAAAGCCCTGGGTAAGGGCTTTGAAGAAGCTACAGGGTTCAGCAATGAACTGATGAACGCAGCAAAGTGCAGTTCTAAAATGGAGCTCCATCATCTTCAGAGTAATATACAAATGTGTATTTCTACATTTCAAAAAGCACAGCTAGAAATCACCCTTACGTGGAATACAGCCCTTTCAAATTGCTCACTCTTTTAATGGAGAGATTTCTCCTAAACTAAAGATTTTCCATCTGATATTTACTGACTCAGGCAATTACAGCCTCTGAAGACTGCAAACCATCTTCTAATTATGAAGGTATGTGCAATCCTGTAAATAAGGCTGGAATCAACTTGGTCTGAAAAAAAAAAAAAGGAGGCTTTAGATATAATTTCAAACTATTTACTTACTGAAATGGAATTTTCTGTGCTTGCCAAAATGAATCCCATTCAGTGTGATGCAACAGGTGTTGGAATTCCAGCAGCCGCCTGCAACCCACATCTGGTAATGGTTAGGAGTTAAAAGGAAGTTCTGTAAGAACTGCTCATGTATAAAAACTATTCATCAGTCAGATCTATGGGCCATATTCACCCACCCGCTTGCACTGTGCATAGTTCGGATTTTTATTTCGTTTACAGAAAACGTAATTCTGCTCCTCATAAAGTCTTAGGAATCTCAGGCACTTGAGAGCATGTGGGGGATCGGTGTTGGCCCTGCTGGTGGCAGAAAGGTGAGGGAGGGACAGGGGTTTAGGGAACGAGGTGTGAATACATCTGTATTGGGTCTGATCACATCTAATTTACATCCTGATCGCTTGTACAGCCTCATCATTACTCTGCAGGAGAAGGAATCCTCCCCCATGTCCCAAACACCTCATAAACAAACTGTGCAATGTGAAAATTATCAGACAGGGATTTGTCAAGCAAAAAATAATAATTCTCAAGTACTGCCACTCTCAGCTGGGAATCCTTTTGCTTCTTCCCCCACCTCAACTGCCAAATTGAAACCAGTAAGACAACTCACAGGAAACGAATGGTAGGACCATGCCATCAATAATTAGCCCTTGCTAACTGCCTCAGCATGAGTGGTGTCACCAACTTGTCACTCAAAGGATCCGATCCAAAGGTATAAAAGGTAATACTCACTAATTTAAAGATTTTAGTAAGTGTAAATTGTGCACATAAAAGACACTGTACTAAACCCAAGGCTATTAATCATTTAGTTTTGTGTTAAGTCCTGTACATAACAGATTTCAGTAGAAGGTGGGTGAAAAACAAAAAAGTCATCGATTTCCAGAATAATTTTGCCCCCTTTCCCAATGGAAAAACATTCACCTCAGTCATTATACACCACCAGACAAGAACAAGGCCTTAGTTAATTTTTACACATTATATTCATGATAAAAAAGCCACGCCTATTCCTTAACTCTGAGTTTTGTTCTCCCTTCGTGTTTCTGTGACAGCCAAACAGAGATAGCAAAAGCAGAAACCGATAACTGCAAAATAAGTGTCCCAGGCTTTGCCACACTCCTGCACCTCACCATCACTGAGGAAAGTGGTTTAACAGAGACTACATCAGCCCAGACAGCATGGCAGAAACCAGACTGATCCTGCCCCCCAGGAATACAAACATCTCTAGAAGAAATTATAAGGAAAGGATAATTAAAGAGCACTTTTCAACTAAGACTGTAATCTAAGTAGCATAGAACAGGATAATGATATTGAGAACATAATTATTAAATAGTTCTGTCAAAAGTGGTTATTATTCATCTATAGAACAGGAAAGTCTGATCTTTCACAGTAATATAACATTTTAATTCCTGACAAAGTGACTGAACTAGTACTAGGAAAGCATTCAAATGAAGGATTTTGAATGATTTAGAAGGAAGAGCGCTGTGCTTATCAGAAGGGGCTGTCATTGAGACATTTAGTCAGAAATAACTTCCCAATTCTCTTCTCAGCTCCTACATGGCTGGTGAGACACAATTTGTGCAGAGTCTGACTGAACAGTAGAGCCACCTCCCACATGCAAGAGGTATTAAAGGAATAAAGTTTTTATATCCTACAGGCCATCTCCAAACATACATTGTCTATATAAATTAAAAAATTAGTTTTATCTGAAGGGGCAACCATAGCATATTAATTTAAGATCTTGAATTAGCAGGAAACTCAGTTCTTGCATAAACATTATCACAGAATTATTTTAAAAGAAACTGGTCAGAGACATTTGAGCCCACTCTGCAAACCCCATGCTTGCTGTACAGACCACACACAAATGCAGCGGAAGAAACAACCTAAAATAATTTCTGTGAGTTGAACAGGAATGCTCACATAATCACTGGAAATGCTCTTAATTGGTGTGGCTCAGTGGTGCATTTCAGAGCTGTTAGATCTTCTGCCGCTCTGGAACTCTTTTCATGTCCTGGCAATCCCAGCCCAGCCAGCAGTTTGTTTATCATATTCAGTATGAATTTCCGGATCTCCAACAAAGTGGTATTTACTCCGAGGCAGGGAAGACTGCAGTAATCCAATAAGTTCTCATTAGCCTAAAATGCAGAAACATCTGCTGGGGTCATGAGCTGCTTTGCCGGCTGTTGATGAGCACAGGCTCAGCTCCGTTTGCAGCTCGTGTGAACAAAGCGTTGGGGGTTTAGGGTGTGGGGAGGGGACGAACGAGCCTCGGTGATTTCCAGGACTGCAGCTCCACCTCAGAGCACCCCGGGCAGGAGGGATCCTGCCTTACCTTGACCCCGGAGCCCCCACGGCACGGAGCACAGGAATTACAGCAAAAAATGCCTTGACTCAGCCCTCCCGAGCTGGTGGTCAGGGTCTGGCACTGAGGAGAGTGTGGCCACAACTCCTCCAGACACACCAGCACCCAGGCAGGGCAGGCTGCAGGGCAAACCCAGCCTAAAAGCTCTGCCAATCGCTTTTTAAACAACCCAGAATTCCCTCCCTTCCTCCCAGGCTCTCACCCACCTGGCTCATTTCACAATTGCTTTCAGTTTTTGGAGGAAGAAAGAAAAAAAACCCTTCCCTTTCCCCAAAAAAGCACTTTAACACACAGGAATGTTAACAATTGGTCAAGAAGAACTTCTGACCTAAAAAATGAATAAATAGGTAATAAGTACTGCACAAGTTCAGACAAAACAAAACTAAATCTACATTGATACAAGTTACAGCAGGGAGAACATTATTAATTCTACAGGGGAAAAAAAGACACATAACCTGAGTAAAAAGAGCCCTTAATTTGTTTAGGATTCCAACCAATTTAGAGCATGTGACATCGTCAGAAAATAAGTGGAAAATACAAAATAAGAGGTGTCACATCTGTTTAGTTCCTGCTCCAGTGATTCTGCAGTTCTTTGTTGTTGTTGTTTGTACAGTGTTAAATGCCGGCAGCCAATTCTGTGGCTACTTCAAGGTGGAAGAGCCTAAAACACTTCTGCAAAGAGCCAAAACAGGACCACTTAGAAAGAACATTCATAAAAATCAAGAAGGAAAATTCTCAGTTCAAACTAGTTTAAAACCCTTTCCTGGCGAGGCCGAGCTGCTTTAGCTAACACTTGTTGTACCATTTGTACAAAGAATTACACAAGTGTTCAGTTTAAAGAAAAGAATGGCCAGAATGCTGAATTTAATGCCTCTGATTCTTCTGAAACAATGAGTGCACATCCCCGGGCACAGAATTGTTCTTTAGCAGCAGTTTGGCTTCAGCCCCAGGACTCCCCTTTGCCTCGTGGGAGGATAACGAGTGCAGCGAGTGCCGCCTGCAGCAGCGGGGCTGAACTACTGCCCCCGCAAGATTTACAGCCTTTAATTGTGCTCACAGCGAGCAGCCCCCGGGGGGAGAACCGGCAGCATTCCACCGCTTTTCAGAGGGAAAATTTGCATTGCTGGCTGTTGCTTAAGGAACGTTTGGGTGTAGGTACACACACCCGCTAGCATCTCAAAGGTAAAAAGTGACTTGACTGAAAATGATGGGTTTAATTTAAAAGTATTTCTTGAAAGAAAAATAGTTATTCAGACCATCGGTGAGGTGTACCATTAAGGAATCCTAGGAAAGACATTCTGATATGCCTGTGCAGAGACATTATCAAGACACTACAACATTGATTTCAGTTTCATCCCTCCCCTCTCATATTTAAGACGACCCTTCCCAACTTGCAGTCTCAGAATCGACACTCTGATCATAAAGAGGTTTAAGGTGTGAGGACACACAGCCCAGCAATAATCCAAACCAGTTTCATCATACTAGAGCCTTCCTACCCACATCTCCATCCACCAAAACTAACCAGCCCACACAGCTACAGCCGAGCTGACTTTGCTGGGCAAAGTTCCCCATCCAGCGGCCGAATCCATGGATGCAGCTCATGCTCCTGCCCCAGAGCTCGATCCAGCTGCATCCAGCACCTAACTGCTGACGGGCTGAACTGCAGCCACACAGGTGAACTACCAGGGGCAGATCATCTGTGAGGAAAAGAAATAACAGACGTACATCCTAAAATAACACTGGTTCACAGAGAAGATGCTGCTAAAAAAATGACACTGACATCGTAAGCAAGGAGAGTCTGAACAGTTTGTTTCATGTGTGTGCACATCTACTGATCCAGTTACTTAATTTACTCCTAATTTTTAATAAAAGGAGACAAGAATCTAGTTAGGCCCTTAGTAGTGTAAGGAAGAAAGCATGAACAGCACCTGAAGGAGTGCAAGGATAATACTTCAGGTATCTTAGGAGTAGGCCAAACAGTCTAATAGACACAGCTTAAGCTAGAAATATGAAAAAACATCACAGAACGAGGTTCCACAGGTTAAAAAATACAGGTTACAGCATGTCTTCCAGAGAAAAATGCATTCCATGTAAGAAAAGGAAAGTATGTTGAAGAAACATGCCAGATGTGGCTTGTATGTTCATAGCAGAGCACACTCAGTAATCAGGTTTGTGGGTTTTTTTCATATTCCCAATCCTTTGGTCTCAGCACTTGGGGTGCTCATGGCTGACCACTGGGACCACTTGGTGTGTACAGCCCATCACTGGACTGTGCACTATTAGCCCTAAGTAAGCCCAGATGGAAACAAAAGCTGCTGTAAGAGATCAGTGAACGTATTCAAACTTGAAGGCTACTGCTAGAGCAGCAGAAAATAGTCTTTATTATTAAAAAGAATAAAATCCTTAAAGAGGAGTCAGGTTTATACAAAAGCATTTATGATTCCAATAATTTATTTACAAGGCAATTAGGCAACCAGTTACCAAAACTCCTCATTTGTTAAAAGTGACCAGGCTCCTTCCAAGCAAGCGCTTTGTACACACCCAGCACATCCAGAAATACGGGACAACTCAGAGTTCCTGCAGAAGTTGTTCAGTGAGCAACCAATGCTCAGGCTGTGTATTAACACATAAGTCAGATTTGCCAGGAATAGCACTTTTTATCATTTACCTTTCAGTTCCATCAAGGCAGAAAGGGATGGAAAACCTGTCACAGAAATCCCCATTAAAAGCGAGCGGCGATGTCTCCCTGTGGGAGAGCCTGCAGAGCAACGCTCCCGTTCCTGTATCAGTGAGCACCCCTGCTGCTGGCTCCACTGAAAAACTGGGCAAGCTGTATGTCCATATAAGAAGTAAAAGGATAAAAAGTCTGCTGGCACTGAGTTAGTACCTACCCAGTGGTAAAACAATACAGAAACTCAGTTGAAATACCAGTGTTTCACAACATCTACTCCACGATTCTCTTCACACGTGTATTGGTTATGCAGAGAAACTTCTTTACTGGCTTGAAATGACAGGTTCTGCACGTCTGCGAAGCTCCTGGAACACAGGAAGCTACATCAGTGACTCTGAAGGACAATAACTGCTTTAGCCCAAAGACTACACGCCTGGACATTTGCATCTCCGTCCTCCTATGGCCCCACCAGAAGAAAACAAATGTAAAATGTGAATTTTCTTCTCAAAAGCAAGAACTGGAAGGAGAGATGGGGCAGTTTGCAGGAGTGGGAGATGAGTGGCTTAATGGTCTACTAATCTTCAAAGATTTTAACTCTAACCTCTTCTGGGGCAATGAAGGAAGGAAAGGACATTAGCCAGGCTTTATCTCTTCCTCATCCTCCCAGTGATGCTTTGTATTTGTTACCACAACAGCTGAGGAGAAAACCCTTCTCTGTGCTCCTGGCATCCTTCTCAAGGATGATGCATTTGCAGGGTTGTCATTTAAGACGGTTTCCAGTTCACTTTTCTGTCTCCTGGGTTTCTCCACTCCTACATACCTGCACTTACCAAGTCTGTTCTTGCTCAGTGAAATTCTCAGCTGAAGTGTCAGAGACTGGCACACTGAAGTGATTCACTTGGAGTACAAACCCAACCCCAAACACCCTACTGTGACTGTAGGCAGGGCAGGGACAGAAATGCAGATGACTGCCACAAAGAGAATTACACTCAGTGCTACCAAACCCCCAGTTAATCCTCCTCCAGTCTGTGTTCTGGGTATATTCTGGCAAGGGATATAGATTTTCCTCTGAATATTTAGCCAACAAGTTTTTTCACCCAGTTGTTGTGATTACCTTTGGAGCCCTTTATTCAGTTGCTGAGACACTTCTTTAAGCTCTTTCAGTGCACCAAGTGCTTTTGCACTATCTTCTGAGTGGTTTGGCATAACGTCTGCCAGAAGCTCCTGTGTGATCATTAACTGTTTTCCCAGTTCATCTGGAAGAGGAGATGTTAAAGGTATTATTAAAAATGAGAGTGGTACCAGTTAGTACAAGATATTAACAGTGGAGTAACCCAGAGACAGGTGAACTAGATGCCAAAAAACTACTGTTCAGCTTTCACAAAAACACCATGAAACTGTGAAAGCTAAATTATTTTTCACTGTTGTGAGTAGCACCAGCAACAGGCTATTAAAATTGCTAATCGAGCTCTCATTTAGAGTATGTCAAAGATTTTTAAGACAAATGTAAGAGAAAAAAAAATTTTAGACACCCAGAATTCCCTGGCCAGTTTTGTGTATTGCTGTTGGCATGTAACCTCCCATGAAATTTATTCAGTTATTTCTTTCAACATTCACAAACAAAAAAAATGGACCTATTCCTTTCTAGTCTTCCAGAAAGAATTCTAAGTTCTTCAAAAAACTTTTTGCATTTGTCTTGATGCACAAGATTATTGTAAATGGTTTAAGAATCTTGTTTTTCGCAGACCAGCAGTTTAAAAATGTAGCTTTTTGTCCAGACTTCAATTCAAAATGCATGTACTGATTTATCAAACATCTTCTGAGCCAAGACAGCACACAATAATATTTAAGCTCCAGTTCTGCAAGAAACATGAGCAAGAAGTCTGCCCAGGTGACTCTGTCCCTCAAACACAGAAAGAAGAAAGATCACAGCATTCCTACAACTCGTTTACACAGCAGGAACAAGAAAGGAGAAGGAATGCCATCAATACAGTTAAAATATACAGAAACCTGCTAAAGAAGGTGTATATGAAGACTGAGCTAACTTAGAAAGTTAATTTCTTCTCTGCTGTATGATAAAATACTGTGTAGTTAAGTTAACAGAGGTAAGAATTACACATAGCACAACATGTGACTATTGCTGCAGCCCAGGGTCCACACAAGCTCTAAGAGCACACAACGTTCCTCCACTGGCCACAGACAGATGTAGCAATAACAATGTGAAAAGCTTTTTTAGCAGAAACCCACTGTATCTGAAAGCAAATCTGATAAATCAAATTTTCATACCAAGGTAGGTTTGCTTATCTCCTTCTACGTGAATGTTCTTTATGGGTAATTCGTGTCTCGTAGCATCCAGGGAAGCTGCAAAGCTTTTGTACTGCTCTTTAAACTGCTCACAGACAGCAACAAGGGGAGACAGCACCTCTATCTGAAACAGACACACACTGAACAACACTTCTCCAAAAGCACATCTTCTGCAACTGCACACCTGGCTCACTACAGAAAAATACTTTCTGATAAAACCAAATACTTATTGACGGAGGAATTCAAGAAGTTTGTGGTACAATAATCCTATCAAACTGTTTAATATGTTTTCCTTTGCCTCCTCAGTACCAGTTCCCTTGTTTCTGTAGCTCAGAGATATCGGCAACATAGCCAGCAAAGGGTTTTGTATCAGATCCTCTGACTGTAATTAACAAGTGTGTTCTCTAAAAGCCTTGTCCGATTTTTGCAACGTGCATTTGTTAAAAAGCAAAGAGATTCAGTTTTGAAAATTCATTATTCAAACATTAATTATTCACTAGAAACCTGTCTTCTCACAACTAGGCCAGAACTACTTGTGGCTAACACATAAAACAAGACAAATAAACAGCAGAAGGTTCACTTCTCACTAAAGTGTGGCATCTCAGCTCTAACCATAACTGGAGTTGCCTCAGTGCAGGATGTTCACGTGGTTTTGGGTACTTTCACGTCCTGTGCATCACCCAAACCCTGCCCTGGCAGCCACTGCAACCTCTGCCCTTGCCCAACAGCTCCAGCTTCTCCCTCCTGCCTGTCCACAAGGGCCAACACAACAGTGACAAAGGCACCTGCTCAGGTGCTGCAGGCCTCAACAGGAAGGAGAGATTTCTTTTCTTTAAGAGGCACAAAATTGTACCCCTGCAGGCCACAGAAGCAGAGAAATCTCCTCTGGATAAAGGACTACTGCATAAATGAGTTTGTGCAAATATCAGAGAAGCATAAATCCTATTAAAACTTACCTGTTTGTCTAATGTTTCATTGAGCTTCCGCTCTCTCTCCTCGAGCAGAATTTCACGTTTCAGCTCCCAGAGCTTCTGCTGCTGTCTCCGCTTTTCTTCACACAACATTAGTAAGTTTTTTTCTGCTTCTTCCTCCATCTTGGCAACCTTTTTTTCTGCCTATTACATCCCAAAAACATTCACAATTAAAGCAGTGCTACATCTGAGCAATTAACATATTCTGAATAAACAAATGCAAGCCTCAGGCAAGGTCAAAGAGTTTCAATTAATGAACAGGAGACCTCACACAGTAAGCACAGAAAATCAGAGTTAAAGACCCCCTCAAGGCTCTTGCCCCATCTCTGCTCCTCTTTGTAAAGGAAAATACACACACACAGCACTGAGGGAACAAAGTCATTGCCACAACCTTCATCTCCAGACAGACTCACAGTGTTCCCAAAACTTTGCATCCCCCCAAATCCTAAGAACCAGCACTAGCTTAATAAACTGGCACTGAATCCACTCTAAGAGTTTTCATAGCAAGTCTTACGGTTTTACAAATCGTAAACATATACAGTCACAAAAATCTAACTTTTACAGGTCAGGAAGTTTTTAAGAAATGAAACAATTCCTCAATATCGAGTTCTATCCAAAACACGAAATACTTGATCAACTCTCACCTTTATTCTTAGGAAAGTTAAAAGCAGTGTCTCAGATTCCAGCTCTGCCATCAGATCAGAAGAATCAGTTTCCTTCAGAAAAGAAAAGAATATTATCCATCAGGTTTGGTATTTAAACAATTGTCTTTTCAGTGGTCAAATTAATTACTAAAAGAATTACCAATAGTCCAATCCGTGCCTCGAATCATCATTGCCAACAGGCAGCTCAATGACAGAAGCTTGTTTTTTAAACACATCTCTTTGTTCCACCACCTTTTATAATATTTTCAGCAGATTTTCATAATTCTGGTAGAAAATTTGAAGTTCCAAGGCTACACTGAATGAGATCCCCAAATAAGGAACTTTACATTAGATTGAATCAGTGTTAGCTCTCAGAACAAAAACGCCAGGAAATACTTGAAGATAATGTGATATAATTAAAGAGTATGGGCAGGAATGCAAGAGGAATCCACCTGAGGAGATGCAGTAATTGGAACAGATTCTTTACCACAAGAAATGGAAGGAAAGCTTTGGTCAGTGTCCAAATATCTGACAAACACACCAAACACTGCCAGCAGTAGAACCAGCTTCAGATCATCCCAGGACCTCAGTTGTAATTCAGATTGAAGATAAACAGAAAATCTTCATTTCAAAATAAATATCCTTACCAATGAAGGCAGTGAGACTCACCTGATCAGACACGCTGCTTATTTTCTTTGTCTCTGAATCTCCTTCTGAAGCAGATTCTGAATAAGAACTCTTCTTGGGGTCAGTTTTATCTGAATCAGAACAACAGAGTTAGTGTGCTCTTCATTCGAGGTCTATAGGGTGGGTCAATAGACCACCAGGCTCTCTAAAGGCAGAGATAATTTCAAAATTATTGTGTGTACCACAATAATAGGTTCTGTTTCTGGCTCTGATGTACTCATGAGCAGATGTGGATCACCTGAGCATTTAGCTTTAAGTGACAATGAGGTGTGATCCACTTTTCAGAAGGGCTGACACCCTTAGACTTAAGAGTACTTTATTCTTTACTTTTTGACTGTAAACAAAAACTAAGCACCCAAAAGATCGAGAGGTTAATTTAAACTCCAAAGGTCTTAGTAGCTCTACCTAAAATCCTTTTGTGAATATACAAGAATACAACAATTTCTTATCCCCAAGTTTCAGCACATACATTAAAAATAAAAAAAAAAGCAACAGAAATTGAGTATGAATGGAAATTTACCATTAATAGCAGAAATATCAAGGTCGGGTAGCTTCATTTTTCCTTCATCTAATAATGTGGACTGTAAGTCACCCTTTTCAAAAACACTCTGATTGAATGAGCTGTGGTCAACACCTGTAGAAAGAAGCTGTCATCAGACTAAAACAATTGGAACAGGTTCAGCAAAAGTTCACAATTCCAAGCTGTAGAGGCCCAGGGAAGCTGATTTGGTCACACCTCACTATGACCTGAGAAATGCTCATTAGGCCTTGATGAACTGCACCTGGGCAAGGCCCCTCTTGAGCTTATCAGAAACACTCTCTGTTCCCAGGAATGTCTAATGAGCACCTGTTTTCTAAGGAACAGCCTTAAAAACTTATTTTCCTTGAACCTCTGAAGAAAGTTACCACCTCGAATTGCAGCCAGAATAGAAAATTATTATGATTAAACCCCACTCTCTAACAACCCCATAAACAGCAGTTCAAAGTGAGACCCTTTGAGGTCCCAATTCCCAGAAAACAAGGGAATAATTTGTCTCAAACACCAATAACTGGATGGCTGTAGAGACAACCAAGGACTGTCAGTAACACCAGGCTGGAATTGTTAATAATAACAAAAGAAATAAAAATGGACGGTTTTGCAGACAGAGATTTTCAGTCACTCACATTTGGTTTAACAGAAAGGTCAAATAAAAAAAAGCAGAGTAATAGTGAGGGCACAGGAAAAGAACAGTTCAAAACCTCGTGCAGAAAGCAGGGAAGTAATTTATTTTAGACAACCCAATCACTCAATTCCAGATCTAAGACCTGATTTGTCTTAGTCCCACATCAAGTTTCTTAATTTCCTTTGCATACAAATAATAACTGTCAGTGATGCAAGTAATATAAAATATCCGTATCTTGGAGTTGTTAAGAGTTGCACAGGTTGGAAATACAAAATAATAGCTTTTAAACATTAGCAAAACCTACCAACAGAAGTTTCATGTTTCTGAGAAAGAACTAATCTTGCTTTAGTTCTAGAAGACGGCAGAGAAGTATTTGATGAAGAAGAACTTGATGAAGCACCCTGACAACAAAGAAACAGCTAAGAACATAATCAGCAATATATCTTACCTTCAATGCTGACAATAAACAATAACATCCCAGGGCATCTTGGCGCTTTGCAAGTCACCCGAGTACAGTCCCAAGCTCCCACCTTGTAACACACCACAACTCCCTCACAACCCTAGCAGAGGCGGTTTTCCCCCAGGTCTCGCTGTCAAGCCGCCCCTCACACCTTTTCTGCCTTTCGCTGAGCGACGCCTGAGCTCGGCAGTCCCGGCACCTTCTTGCTGTCTTTCTTATCGAACTGCAGGTAGCGAGACCGCACGATTCTTCCTCCTGAAAGAGGGGCAGAGAGAGCTCAGCCGGGCCCACCGCGGGGCTTCCCGCCTCACGTCCGATCCCCCCTCGGCCGGGCCGGGCCGGGCCGGGCTCCCGCCTCAGCCAGCGCGGGTCCGCCCTCACCCCACACTACCTTTCCGCTTATCTTTAGGCGTTTGTCCGCCCGCCACCGCGTCGATGCCCTCCGAGGACATGGTGCCGAGGCAGCCGAGGCAGCGGCGGGCGGGCGNCCCCCTCAGCCCTGAGGCGCCCCAGCCGCCATCGCGTTTGAATCACCGCGCATGCGCGCGCCGAGGCGGGAGTGGTGGGCGGTGGCAGCGCGCCCCCTGGCGGCGCGGAGGAATGAAACGGGCCCGTGGCCAGGGGCTCAGCCCCGGGGGCTGCGCTGCTTTAAAATAAAGCGATAAAAGAGGGTCTGGCAACTCCTGCAGCACGGCTGGCCCTAAAAGTGTTCCTTGCCTCAGGCCTTTGGTGGGAGGTAGCTTCAGCTGGTGAAGTCTGTTCTGGACTCCTCAGTACGAGAAAGACAAGAAGCTACTGGAGAGGATCCAGCGGAGCTCACAAAGATGATGAGGAGTCTGAAGCATCTCCGACAAGGAGAGACTGTGGGAGCTGGGCCTGGTTAGTCCGGAGAAGAGGAGACTGGGAGGGGATCCCGTCAATCCATACAAATATCTCCAAGGGGTGTCCAGAGGATGGTGTCACTGCTCAGCGGTGCCCAGCGACAGGACGAGGAGCAATGGGCACAAACTAAAACATAAGACAAACACCTCAACAGGAGGAAAAACTTCTTTACGNAGACTGGGAGGGGATCCCGTCAATCCATACAAATATCTCCAAGGGGTGTCCAGAGGATGGTGTCACTGCTCAGCGGTGCCCAGCGACAGGACGAGGAGCAATGGGCACAAACTAAAACATAAGACAAACGCCTCAACAGGATGAAAAACTTCTTTACGTTGAGGGTAGCCGAGCATTAGAACAGCTGCCCAGGGAGGGTGTGGAGTCTCCCGCTCTGGTGACATCCCAAAGCCACCTGGACGCGTTCCTGGGTCACCTGCTCCGGGTAACCCTGCCTTGGCGGAGGGGTTGGACTGGGTGATCTCCAGAGGCCCCTTCCAACCCAAAAAATTCTGTGATTCTGTGAACCACGGTTCCCCAGTGCTCCGACACACCGAGCACCAGCCACCCTAAGACCCCCGCCGCGGCGGGCGGGGACGCTCCCGGCTCAGCAGGGCACCGGGGTTCTTTGGTTTTGACAAGAATCCACCCCCGCTGCCTCAGACAGACAGACAGACAGA
>VZTG01004086.1:52718-75410 GCA_013397845.1 Melanocharis versteri
TGGCCGGGACGGTTCTGAGGGGTGTGTGGGGATCGGTACTGAGGGGGTCTGTGAGGGTCGGTGCCTCGGGCAGATCTGAGGGAACGTGTGAGGATCGGCTCTGAGGGGACGTGTGAGGGTCAGCTCTGAGGGGCTGGCTGGGGGTCAGTACCAGGCCGGGGCGGCCGTGGGGCTCCGCCGCCGCCCTCAGGAGCTCGGGGCCGGAGCGGTTCCCCGGGACGCCCTCAGGAGCTCGGGGCCGGAGCGGTTCCCGGGACGCCCTCAGGAGCTCGGGTCTGCTCGGGGCCAGGGGCTGTGCCTGGCCCCGGGGCTGTGCCGGGCGCGGGGCAGATGCGGTGCTGCTGCCTGGCTTTGTGTCAGCTGTGCCCGAGGAGCTGGAGGTGCCCGGGGGAAGGGAAGTGTCTGACGCCCGGCCGTGCCTCCCGTCTCTCGGGCAGAGCCTGCCCGCTGAGCAGGGCACGGTGTTACTCCCATCTCCTGGCTTTTTCCGTCTCCAGCTTGTGATTTTTCAGCCACGCTGTGTTCTGCTTTTCCGTCTGATGTCTCTGACTCTCGGTATGAACAGCCAGTAATCTTTCAGACAAATATCTCATGATCTTTCTAAAAATTCGTTAAAGCTCTCGGGGTTCTTTTTTTTGTGTGTTTTTGTGTTATTTTTGGGCAGCTCTTGACAGTTGGTGCTGCTGCTGTGCTGAGGTTGTGCTTTATCGTGATTACTGTCGTTGCCCAATTGAGTCATGCCTCTAGCTGTGTGTCTGTCGATAGTGCTCTGTCTTTTTGGCAAGCTTGGTTTTGCAATCTCTGGGAAGTAAAACTTTTGCAAGCTAGGAACATCCTTTGTTACATGTTTCTAGACTAAAAGTATCTACTATCCTGACTCATGACTATCATGGCGATAGGTCTGATACAGGTATGTGTGATCCTGGTGGAAGATGAATTCCCAGTATCATTTTAGCTTTGTTTTCTATTACTCTATAAGTATTTTGGCAAAATTCTTGCGCAGCTTTATTTGCAATTCGCGTTTGTGGAAAGCGAGAAGCACTTTGGATGCAAACGAGCTCAGCATTCTTTGATTTCACCTTCTGGAAATGGGTGGCAGTGGAGCAAAGGGCTGGGGATGATCTCAAGCTGCTGGCAGATGCAATTAGCCTCTCAAAGATGTCATCAGCATCCTCCCACGGTACTCCTAGAGGTGGATCGGTATCGGTGCGTCTGCCGAGCTGTTTGCAAATAAGTTTGTCATGGGTAATTAGGAGCTCTTTGATTTCACGTCTGTTAGCTGGAATCCATGGCTGAAGAACTTGCCCTAAAGTAACAGCGTGGGGTAACCCTGCATTCCGGTTTAGGATGTTGGTGTCACACCCAGCAAGTTTTAGTGAGCCCTGGGTGTCTTTAACTCAGAATCCTGTCAGGAACAAATCCATTTAATGTAGGGGAAGTAGCTTGGGGAGCTTTTAATGCATATTCATGTTAGCTCCAAGATTCATTGTGGCTTTTTTTAGAAAACAGTTCATCTTGGGTTTTTTTGTCTTTGCACTTCTGTGGGGTTCTCTGCCTGCCCTACATCTCTAATAACATTGTGCTTTTCAGGATGATGCATCCGAGGCCGCTTCCTCAATCTTTAATTCTTACTTATTCACATAAAACTCGGGAGTTACTGCAGTAATGCAAAGTATTTTGTAGAACCGTACAGTTTGGGGCTTGGGTTGTTTTGTTTGGTTTTTTTTTTGTTTGTTACTGTGCTTGAACATTTGTCTCAACAAAAAGCTTTTTCACGAGTTGAATGTTGCAGCTCCTGCACAGTGACAGCTGCCTGCACAAACTGTCCATTCCCAGTGGGGAGACTCCCAGGTCTGGGCTTTTCTGTGCAACCCAAAACGCCCGTGGAACTGAATAATTTAGGAAGAGTAAATGCAACTGATGAAAGATTTAAACGAGGTTCACCTAGAAAGGAATGCTCTGTGCAGACAGTTTTCTGACCCATAGTGATTCAAACGTTAGACCTCTTGAATAATCCTGTGCGTGAATAACATGTTTGACTCACATGCACACTGAGGCTAAATATGGCCTTTCCTCAGCTAGAAGGTCAAAGGGCAGGATTTGCATATCTTAGGCATTTAAAAAGGAAGAATTCTTAAAAAATGCAACACTATTGGCTATCTCAACAGTCAAAGAAATGAGTGAAAAAGTCTGATTCAACAAAAAGTTGGTGGCTCAGTGCTTTTTTTGTGAATTTGAAGGCTGAAGGTGTTTATCATGTTTCTAAGAAACAAGGCCTGTTTATGCTAATATCAAGGAGAAGTAAAGCCTGAGATGCTGATAAGGGTTTATTTTTCTAATAGGAAGGACTAGGGATGTCTTTATTTCAGAAAATGAAAATTCAAAGGCTTTGTCTGTAGAATATTGTGTTTTCTTGGTGTATCAAGTGACTTAAGCATGGCTTGTGGAGTTGCTTTTATCAAAGCTTTATTGTGTTGTGTGTCTCTGATTACCAAATCAGAAACTCAATGCAGATTCCAGAAAAATCTGCCCTTTCTATAAAGACCATTGATATTAAACAATAAAAGTGTTTTAAAGCTATTTTTGACATGTGTACATTCTGTTCGCACAAAGTTTTACCTAAAATTTCTATAAAAATTTTCTCATCGGTATAAATGCAACAGTAGAGCAGTGAAACTTTTATTTCCTTTGTTGACAGCTGTAGTGCTGTTAAGGAAAAAATTAGGAAACCTACAAAAGGTGGTAGAATGGCCCCCAAGGTTCTTTTGGCTTGCATTCTTTACCTCTGAGCCTTTCAGTTGTTTTGCCTTGATTCCTCAGCAGGGCCACATTTTCAGAATCATACCCCCATGTGCATCTGTAACTCTGTGACATCACACTTTTTATAAGGTAATAACATTTCTAAGGTAACAACGTCTGCTATCACTGTACAGCCCGATAAGGTATCTGTGTTTTGAGGTGAGATTGTGCATTTGAGTCATTCAGAGGAAGTGGAGGCTGCAGCAGGGGTGATTTAGGGTGGGGATTGGGATGGGGTCCCAGGAGCAGGTAACTGAGGAGGAACTGCCTGTAACAAAAGTAATTTCTCTGACTTTTTCCTGTGTTACACTGCATTGCAGCCCAGCTTCTCCTTTGTCAGGCGCTCTGGGGCAGTAACTTCCTTGGCAGGGTTGATTGCAAAGAGTCGTAACTAAAGTGTTGTAATTTTTATGTGGTCCATTCAGAACTCCTCCTTTTGGAGCAGAAAATCCAAGAGTTTTTACTTAAAGAAAACCAAGGATCTAGAGTTATTTAGTCCAGCTGAATTTTTTATAACCAGGGAAAATATTGAAGTGTGACTGAAATGTGAAGTGATTTTCAGGTAATCTACAAATGCCTGGAATACTGAAAAAAATTAAAATCAATTATGCTCAATTAACAGCACCTGTCCTTATGACATGAGCTAGGACAAGGATCTTTACCTTACCTGTTAATTGCCTTACCTGTTATTTGCACAGTTAATTGTGGAAATTTTAAGGTGTCTCTGTAGCCTGGTTTGCTGGACATTCCTTGCTTTGGAAATCGAGGTCAGTAATAGCTGAATATTTTTGAAATTGCAAAATGTTTTCAGTTTGACCAGACAGGTTGGTCTCTTTCGGGGTGGTCACTGGCAGTTCTGGTGTTTAAGAACATCAGAGGTCGAGTACGGGTGATACATTTCCACTTCTGTGTTGAGAATTGCTTGGTGAGCAGTGGGAGAAGCTGGAATCTTTCCTTTTGAGGAATGCAGCAGTGCACATGAAAATGCGAGGAACTGGAATATTGTACAGTTCATCCTCAACAATTTTGCTGTAATGGTAGCTTTCCCTTTTTAGCTTCACCATGATTCATTGACTAAATATGTGGCTTCAAATTATGGCCTTATTTAAACTAAAGAGATACCCTGCACTGATTGGGGCGAAGCTCTCTGCTGGAGTTCCACTCTGTTACCAAGTGGACACTGTTGGCTTTAATGCCTATTAAAAAATTAATTGGCTTAAGGGAGTCTAGAAAACCCTTACAAAATACCATCAAAATTACCATCTAGAATTGGAATTTTTTGGTTTTCTTCTTAAAATTGTCTGAGCAAAAATTAGAGTTACAGATTTTTTTTCCTCTTCCATGTGTTGAAAAGGGATTTCTTATAAGAAAGGGTATTGAAAGAACTTGAGGTAGCTGCAGAATTTCCACCTCCAGACAGAACCCAGCAGTGGTGGTTGGGCTGCAGGATTTGTGTGCTGACCTGTATGGTTTCAGTATTACCTTCTTTCTTGTATTTCTCCTTTTACTTCCAGAATTCTCTGCACCTGGATTCAGGCTTGTGCTTCCTTGATGAGCCAAATCACACTGAATAGATATTTCAATTGCTTAAAAATTGTCGAAGTAATTGGAGATCATAAAATGAGAAGGAATCATTGCAATCCTTTCTTCAGACTGCTTTCGACATAATCAAGAGGGTGGTACCCAATTAACTTTTCTAATTATGAGGCAGTTTGGTTACTGGGGACTGGCTGATTTTCTAAAAAGAGCTTTGGCAACCTGGCCTCATTGGTGTCGGTTAAGTAGTTGCAGTGCAGTTTAACCTTCTGGTGATGTTTATGTCTTATGTTTGCCTGAGCTTGTTTAGTTTTGAGTTCCAGCCTCTGCCTTGTGCTGTGGCTTTGTCCTCCAGCCTGGTGATCGTACCCAAGTGCAGGTCCTGTGCAAGGACTGCCTCTGATAACAGTGTCCTCTGTGTGCTCCTCGCAGACAAGGCTTGGAGAGTGTTTGGCTGTAAGGGGGGTATTTTCTAACAGATTTGGGTTTGTTCTTGTTGTTGCATCCCTTAGCTCCTTAATTGAAATTTGGATTGCAGCTTAGGTGCTGTATTGGCCATGTGTCTTCTGAGCACAAGGGTAATATGGCTGCTTAACAAAATATTAATTCATGTTTATCTGGAGACTGCATTCACTGTCATGCTTGTGGTGCTATAGTAGAACAACATGTTTAAATGATTCCTTGCTATGTTTTCAAACCTATTTCGGGATAGTTCCTATTCCATCCCTCTGATCTGGATTGGTTCTTGGATAAATTTGAAGTTTTATGTATCTGTAAACTCAGCTGAAATTTGTTTGGGAGTTGTTTTCTTGCTCCTATATTACTGAACTATATAATGGATTTTTAACTTCTTGATCACTTGGTGCCTTCTCAATCTCTCTATGATATGTTCTTTATCAGTAACTCTTTTCTTTCTTTTAGAATCATCATGAAAATGTTTACTTTGATGCCAGGAATCCACCTTCTCTAGGAACTCATCCTCCAATTGCTTGAAGATACCCTGTCCTTAGTTGAATACTGGGACTCATTAGGTAACCAATTTATAATCTGTCCAGAGAATGCTCTTTTGCTTTTATGTTCTAATTTGTGACTTGAAATATTTAGTGGGAAGTCAGAGGTCTGTCTCTTTCAGAGCAGTGTTGTCATCAAACCTCTGTAATGATTGGACATTCTCAGGTAGAAGAATTCAATTTTCCAGTTGTCCACACCTGAGCAAACCCTACTGGCTCTAATGGCCTTGGGTTTGTCACTTGCAGAGAAGTGGCATCTACACTCTGGCTTCCCCTTTGGAAAGCGTGAGCTGGGATCTTGAGCAATGTCCCACATTTTGGTGACTGACATGAGACAAGGTTAGGAAATGTGCATTGGTAAAGTCACAGTTCAGTGCCGAGGTTCAGCTCTTCTGTGTTGGCAAAAAGCTGGTGCCACATTTTTTAGGGAGGTGTTTTGGCCAAAATGCTTACTGAGGGGACTTCCTCTAACTCAGCAGACTGTGTGTCTGAAACTAATTGCTGGGGGGTGAAAAAAGGAAGTCTGCAAAAGGCTGTGTCCCTTGAACTGGCTGAGTAGCTGGAGAGGAAAATGGTCGCAGTTGTTCTATCTTTCTGTCTGTGCTCAGATGCATCTTCCCCATGAGCAGCAGTCTGCTGTACATTCTACTGTGGGTCAAGGTTTGAGCTTTTATGTACTCAGATTGCTTAACACTTGCCTAATTACTTCAAAAGTGCTTCAAACTTCTCTGCTGGTCAGTGATAATTACAGGAAATGGAGAGGGCGCTTGGAGCTCCCTGCTCCAGCCTTTTGTATGGCCAGGTTCTTGGAACCAGCCCTCCTTAATGGATGAAGAATGACATTTAATGGGGAAAAAACATTCTTGGGTGGATCATACAGTTTGATCAGAGATGTATTGTGGTTTGTCTTGCCATCTGTGGCTTATTCAGCCTTCCTTTTGATGAGTAGCCACTACAAATGATCCAGCTTGTGTGGCAGTGTCTGCTGCAAGCTGTCTGGGCAGAGTCCCTGAAAGCACAGCTCCCTCCTCAGAGCTGTTCATGAGCCACAGCTATGTCATATGTTTTGTGAAATGATTCATTACTTGCATTGGAAGTGGCAGCTACAAGCCTCCAACTCTACTGATTTTAATTTGAAGCGATTACTCTCTGTGGCCTTGTGCAAGTTCCTGTGCAGTCTTTTAGTGGCAAAAAAGTAACTTCTTTGGCATTTCTCTGCCTCTTTCCTCTTTTTTTTAATGTATTTGGCATGTCAGTGTATAATTAGAACACTTTGTTCTTGAAACAAAAATTGAACTGCTATTCTCAGTATGAAGTTTTACAGACTGCTAAAACAAAGGGGTGCTTCATTATCCTTCTCCTTTTAGTACCCCTTGAGAAGCAGAGGAGTTGTGATCTGGGGGCACCAAACTGCAGATGAGAGGAAAATCAGCAGCAAAGGCACAGATGGTAACGGAGTCTAGAGACTTTTAACTTGGCAGTGAGGAAGAGGTTGGCTTCTGAGGTTGTTGATAGGCTGGAGTTATGTGTCTGGCCTGCACCAGGGCTGAACAGAGGAAAAAGCAATCAGAATGAATGATTTTTTGGAGATTTGTGAATGGGGTTCCTGAACCCAGTGAGGAAGAGGTTGATGTGATGGATATAATGGCTTGTGAATGAAGTGGGTCATTTAGGATCTTGCTTACTGCTGAAAAGTAGTTGCAATAACACTTAACTTTACTTTGTTGCCTAAAATGGAAGATAAAAGTGATGTTCAAGCCCTCTGTAGCAAGGATGTGGTTCACTCAGTGGAAGCAGCAGTCTCTTGTCTGTGTAAACGATCCGTGTTGAAGAGCTCCCTGCAGTGGGTTAGAGGGAGCCGACAGCAGTGTCTGCTCCAGGCAGCTGGGGGCTCTGCTTCCTGAAAGCTCAGGAGGTAGATGCTGTACCTGTCTTGTATCTCTCATGGAAAGAGCTTAGTTGTGGGAAAATAAGGGGAAGAAAAAGTGGGTCTCAGTGTCAGAACCATTTTCCTCCTTGCACTATGCACTGATCCCTCTGCCATAGCTCATGGCTGCTCTAAACTGTCACTGCTGAATTAAGTGACCAAAACCTGTTTTCTACCTCAAGCTGCTGGTGCAGCTTTAAGGAAGAGTTTCTGTGGGAGGTTGGATAAATGGTTTATGTGGACCAGGTCAAGGAAAGCATCTGGGCTGAAACTAACCTGCGGAAACAAGGAAGTTTTAGTTTGGACATTGATCCTGGTTTGTTTTGCTTTGGCTGTATGAATTCTTGTGTGCCATGACAGGGAAGAAGGGTGGCATGGGAATAGAAGGAAAACTGAAAGGAGGCTGGGTCTGTGGCAGCTCTCCATTCCATAGGATATGCCAAACAGGCTGTTAGAAATGATATCACCAATAGTTAAATTATTAAAGAAGAAATGCACTATGTAATGTTCTCTGTATTCTCATCCTGCAGAAAATCTTGTGCTAATACCTCTTGTACACACTTTTGAACACCTGGTTATTTCATTTTTCTTTCCTTTTTTTTCAGACAATGGGCACTGCATATTAAGCAGGGTTGGAAGACTGAAGCCCGTCTGGGGACAGAATGAGTTTAAAAGATGCTGACAGTGCAGTTTGCCAGGCAAAGGCAGCCTATAATCTTCATATTTACCCCCAACTCTCAACAGAAAGTGCTCCCTGCTGCAAAGTGACAGCAACCAAGGACAGCACGTCATCAGACGTCATCAAGGATGTGATTAATATCTTGAACTTGGATGTCTCCAAACATTATGTGCTCGTGGAGGTGAAAGAATCAGGTGGAGAAGAATGGGTGCTTGACATAAACGATTCTCCTGTCCACAGGGTTTTGCTTTGGCCTCGCCGCGCTCAGGATGAGCACCCGCAGAAGGATGGGTACTACTTCCTCCTGCAGGAGAGGAACACTGATGGCACCATCAAGTACGTGCAGATGCAGCTGCTCTCCAAGGAGACGGATGCTCGGCGCCTGGTGGAGAGGGGTTTTCTGCCCTGGCACCAGGAGGACTTCGATGACCTGTGCAATCTGCCCAACCTGACGGAGACAACGCTCCTGGAGAATCTCAAGTGCCGCTTCCTGAAGCACAGAATCTACACTTACGCAGGAAGTATCCTGATTGCAATTAACCCCTTCAAGTTCCTGCCCATTTATAACCCCAAGTATGTCAAGATGTATGAGAACCATCAGCTTGGGAAGCTGGAGCCTCATATTTTTGCCATTGCTGATGTGGCCTATCACACAATGCTTAAAAAACATGTTAATCAGTGCATCGTTATATCAGGTGAAAGTGGGTCTGGGAAAACCCAAAGCACAAACTTCTTAATTCACTGCCTCACGGCACTGAGCCAGAAAGGGTACGCCAGTGGTGTGGAGAGAACCATTCTGGGAGCTGGACCAGTTCTGGAGGTAAATTCATGCTCAAGTTGCCTTCTGTGCAAATTGTTTTTTAAAAACTTCAAATAATTGCTGTTGAATGCTACTTTTGAATCACCTACTTGGTATAGGCTTTAAATGTCACTGGTTTAGGCTTGTCACTTGGTTTAGGTTTAAATGTCACTGGGCTGCAGTGATGCTTGGCAGCGTTACCCGACTGCTTCTAATTGATTTTCCTTATTAAGTTCACTTGACTTCCTGTTGCTTGTAATTTGTATATGACTTAACTTTCCACCACTAAACACCAGTAATCTGGGGCAGAGGTTACCTGTGTTTTCCATCTGAAAGTTGCGATGGCATTTGAATCAAGTCATAAGCAAATTTTTCATGAATACTGTTCCACTGAAATATCAACTGTTTGGTGTGATCCTGTCTTTGTGTGTGAGCATTTTACTGAACTCACTTTTTGAAGGAGTTATTTCTACAGGTGTTTGTGGAAGAGAGCAACATTGTCAGTTGGGGAGAAAGTGGGAGTCTGTTTTGGCTTTTAATTATTACAGCATTTCCAACAGAAAGCAAAACTAAACATGTGAGAAGGAGGGGGTATGGCTGGCCTTGTATTAGGTAATGTCAGGATAGACTTAAACTGACCTGTTGGGCCTCTCTTTTTTCCTCTCTGGAAGGAAAAACTCTGCAAGTGTGGATGGATGTAATGTTCACACATAACAAAATCTTCAACAGCCAAGAGCTTGAACACCACCGTTGTAATTTTTAGGTTTAGTTTCAAATGTGGTAACGCTTTCATAAAAAAAGTTCAAGCTTTTCTAAAAGCTCTTCTGTGAAGAATGAGGAATATATGCAAGTTCTTTTTTGCCTTGCTTTCAGCTGCTTGAAAGAAGAAGTAAGATTGAGGCTTGATGGTTGCTGGAGTTCAAGTTTGCAGTTCTAAACAGAAAACAGGAAGGGGTCACAGTGGAAAGCCCTGCTTGATCAGCTGATCTCTCTGCCTTTGATAAATTTAAGTGTTTCATATCCTTGTCTACAGACCTGGTACAGCTGTGTCAAACCAGGCAGAGATGTAATGTTCTGTGTGCCTGTTTGTCTGCTGAGTGACAAATGCACGTATTCCTGGGCTCAGAACTAAAATCCATAACTTTGCTGGAATCACAGGCTGTTGCATAAATCTGGGCATGTTCATGAAGAGATATTTGTGTTTTTCTGTGCTAAGACTGAGGTTTTCTATGCTATGTCTTAAGTACCACAATTTCTTCAGACTTCCACTGAGCATTCAGCAGTACTTTTAATGAGAAAATATTCTTTCAGAATTAAATATACGTTTATGTAAATTCAGTGTGCATTAGAAAGGTAGTCTTAGAACACAAGAGGTAAAATCCAGTTGTCCTGCTTTGATGCATCAGAGTTGATTCAGCTGGCAGTGAAGCTTCCATGTTTCCCAATTTCAGTCACTAAGCAAAATTTTTTTAAAAAGTCAACTCTTGGTCCTGGGGAGGGATGCACAGAAAGCTTACATTGCTTTGTGGAAGTTAAACTGACTGCAGGCTCCTCTTAGAGCTGGTCACTTCTAAATCCTTCCGTGGTGACTCATTTTGGGTTTTTACTGAAGGGAACTAAAGTGCTACAAGGGAATTTTTCTTAAATGGATGTTTCTGGGGATTTTTTGCACAAACGGTTTTGCAGTGTGCCCAGACTATTTGAGAACATTCTGTTTAACTTTGAAGTTTTATTCTGAGTCTCCATCAAAGTTGAAAATATATTCTTGACTATAAACTTCCATGATGTAGAAATGGGTTGCGCTTTGGGTCAGAACTTCCTCATTTTAGTGATATCTGATTTTTCTGCCACCTGAGTAAAATGGGTTTGTTTGTAGGCTGGCCTTCTGTAAAAGTTCAAGGGGTTAAAGCAGCTGTTTCTAGCACAGAGGGGTGAGCACAGTTAGCGTGTTATGGAGGTGAATTTATAGTTTTATCTTTTCATGCTTAGAGAATTGGAAACATTTCTTATTGAAACCTGTTTCTGAGTTGTCTGATTAATCTGAGTTCAAATCTCTAAACAGTTTACAGATAGACTATTGTTAATATTTTTACTCCTTGTTTACAATTTCTAGACTGAAGAATGGAGTTACAGCTGGACCATGAAAGATTTGACGTTAAATGTTGCTTGATGTTGCCTTGTCAAACATCTGAGAGATGAAGGCCGTGATGCTGAGACAGTGTAGTTAAAAATTAACCCTGGTATCAGCACAACTGCTGTCACATGGGCTGTGAGAGGAGAGTGGTCATGGGGCAGCTCTTCCTGCTCCCTCCCAGCACCCCTTTGAGCTGTTTAAAAGGTTCCTTCTAGGGGAGCTCATAAGCAGAGATCAATTGCAATAATTCTGATTATGTTTGGCACCGCTTGCAGCTTTCCAGAGAAAAAGGATCAGGAAGGGAGGCTGCTTCCATGGACAGTGGTGCCTGAAGCTGAGCTTTGTGCTGGCCTTTAACAGTTCATGGACATTCAGTTGCCCTTCCTGTATAGGAATTGCTCTCAGATTGTGGTTTGTTGTTTTGGGTTTTTTCATTGTATCTCCAGGCTAAGGGAGATCATCTGTAGTGAAGAGCAGTTTCTTTAAAACTGGTGGGAAGATAAATATAAGCTCTGTTTTAAGATACTCCTGGCTTTTTCAACCTTTTCTAAATTTAGTAATTAAAATATAGTTCCCTGACTTGAAGCTTTGCCTTCTTGTATTGACTAAGTTCAAGTTACTTATGACTGAAATCCTAAGAAGGAATTTACACTTGGGAACTATTTAGGTCAAATTTGGAATAGTGAATCAAACCTTGGGGAACTACTATTTAGGTCAAATTAGGAATAATGAATCAAACTTTTGTTTATTTTATAGTCTCAAACAAGACAATTAAACCTTTCCATACACACTGAAGAAGTTTCCAATAAATATATATTTTCCTTTCATCAGGGAAAAATGTCTTAACTGCATTTTTCAGCTATAAAATGCACAGCGTGCTATCTAAGACTCTGAATTTATTTTGGAAACTTAAGGTTAACTTATTCTTCAAGCCAGTTAATTTAGTAAAGTGGTGGAAAATTGAGTTAGGGGATGGGAGCCTGTGGTGGGAGAAGAGAGGGAATGGGAGCTTTGTTTTCTGGCAGCAAATCTCCCCTTGGCTTTCTGGCTGTTGTTAAATTGTAACCCTCAGTGTCCCCTGTTTATTACAGAATTTCAGTTACTTCTGGAGCGTGCTGAGAATTCATTTCCCTCTGAAACAGGAGCTGAGGAGAATTGGGACAGATGAAAATGTTTGGGGTGTCGTAATTCTTCATGTATTATTTTGAAAATCATTGCTTATTCCCATTTGGATGCGTTCTTGATTTCTCAATGATGCTGAGACTATCTTTGGAAAGAATTAAGGCCGAATAAAATGGAAATTCCAACAGGAAGCTTTTATTAACTGATCTTCTAAAGAAGAATTATTATTGACAGCACAATGAGGTGGGGGGGATCAGATTTTCTAGAACCCACCATATTGAAAAACTTCCAAAATTTAATTGTAGCAAGTTTTATGCTTTATGATTGTGTGGAGAAGAGCAGAGCAGTTTGCTGTCAGCTCTGTTTCCCTCATGACAGCCCCGCTGTGCTCGTGGCTTTGGGGTGAGATGGGCTGAGGCTCAGTGGAGCTCCAGCTCTGGTTTTCATTTGTGTTTGCCATCAAGGCCTGCACGTACATCTCGTGGGTGTAACCTGTTCTATTCCAGGCAGAGTGCTTGTTTTGAGGCCATCATCTGCATGGGTTTGTTTTAAGGATTGTAGTCAAAGGAGGAATGGAGCTTCCTTTTTCCATTTGCTTGCATGGCACTGGTTTTCCTGGTAGAAATGTGGTGTTGCCTGCTTTTCCCTGCTGCACACAACTCTTGGGGGAAAATCACCTTGTCCTTCATTCATTCCTGCCATGGGGATTGCTTGGAGTTCCCGGGACATCCCCCAGCAGGAGGAGTTGCAGAATTACCCTGAACACTGCAATTTCCTGTGGGTGAGTGGATACTTCACACCATGGTTGTGAGGACCACTGCTAAAGCAAGTTCAGCTCTGAAGGAGTCATTTCCTCTGCCAGGGTGTGGAATTCGAGTCTCCCCTGTCCTGTGGCACTTTAGAGGATGGGTCTGTGTGCAGTGGTGGTTCTGCCATGGAGCTGAGTGGTTTATATGGAAACCCCCAATAGCTTTTTCAGATTTTGGCAGTTCATATGAAAGAGTTAAATGATATTCTTGTTGTGTTCCTGAGGTAGATGCTGGGAGCATGTGTGTGGGGGGTTGGCTTTTGTTGGGGTTGTTTTTCAGCAAATAGAAGGAAAATTCAGTGGTTTTCTGAATGCTTTTATATCTGTCCCTGTTTTAAGAGTTATAAGTGTCAGGCTCCAGTTTATGCCTCTTGCATTCCAAGGTAAGAGGATGGCTTGAATGACTTCCTGCCTCTCAGAATAGGCTATCCCAGCTCTGATTCCTGCTGGCATTGCTCTGCTATTTTTGACTCACCCTGTTTTATACAGCTGGTGTTGTGCATTGGAGTGATTTAGTTTTAGTTTTTTGGTTTTGTTTGTCTTCTCATGGACTCACAAGGGAAAACAGTGAATTAGTTTGCTTATATAAAGGATTAATTTTCTTTAGCTGAAATTGTCTTGTCCTCTCAGATCTTCTGAATTTATTTTGTACTCATCAAAGTATTTTGAAGAACATGGTAACAGTGATTAAAAAAAAAAATCCCCACCCAAAGTGTTAACTGACTTGGAATGTTCTTTAAAAAGTTGTAGATGTTAAAGGCTCTTCTGAGGAAACCAGTACATGAAAACTTTCCTAAAAACTGTTAATATTAGATCAGCTTTTAAGAATTTGCTGTATGCTTTGACTAAATACCAGACACATGAGATCATAAGAGCCTTTAGTTTTAAACTGTATTCATTGCTTACATGAGTAATCACTAAGAAAAGTTTTTCAGGAAGCCTGAGTGATGGGATTTCTTAACTCTATAATGCCAAAAATATTTATTAATAAGAAATAATGTTGCAAATGTAGCTGTACTGTGGTTTGGCTTCTTGGACATAACTGGTGAACTGGTGGCTTAAGTTAGAAAACTTTATAAAAATGTTTCCTGGGATCATTTTGCAAGTCCATTACTCTGCAGCCTGGCAAAGTTCACTGCAGCGGATTTCCCAAAGCCCAGAATGGGAAATTGGATGGTGTTTTGCAGAGAGCAGGAGCTGAGCCACTGTCCTGGAGAGGAAGAGGGGTTTGATTTACTGACAATTCACTGTGCTGATGTCACAGGACTTTCACTTCTGGTTTGGCAACTGCAAGGAGCTGACCTGGATTTTATGCGTCTATTAATGTGCGTATACATGCAAAATGGGCTCTAAAAAAAGAAATCTGGGCAATACATTGGTGGACAAACACTGCAAAGAGAGATTGATGGCTGGGCAATGCTTGCTTTGAGAAATCGGAGTGGGGGTGCTGTTGGCATTGTAACGTGTGTGGCGTGGTCTCGGAAAATCCAAAGCTGGAGCTCAGCCTCATCCATCTGTGAGCACTTCTGGCTACAAATTCTCTCCCTTCAGCCACCTGTGAGCACTTCTGGATACAAATCCTCTCTTTACTGAAACCTGTTGACTTTTGTGGAGTTGCAGCACAGTCACTGCACAGGAAGAGCTCCTTGAGCTTATTCCTTTAGGTCAGGAGTAACAGTTGCCTGAAGAATTATGGGCATTCTCCTAGTTTATAGGAAGTTTTTCAGATCCTTTGAATGCAGATAGTGGTGGAAATCTGTTTGTGGGAGAGCTTGGAGAACCTGGCTTGGAGTTAGTGCCCCAAAAGTTCCACTGCAGCACTGCTGAAACCCTTCAGGTATTTAAAAAAAAAAAACCAAAACCAGAAAAGAAGACTTTCAACACAGAGATGATGACTGCCATGAAAGCAATGTTTTCCATGGAAATACCCCTAATTGGATGTGTACCCATGGCTGGGTGTACACACAGCTCTGGGCTGAGTGCAGAGCGTTCACACATCCGTCGTGCACCGGATGTGGGAGTGAGTGTGTCTGTGTGTGTGGAGGAAGAGATTACACAGCTCTGTGAAATCATTTCACAAGGCCTCTGTATTAGGGAGGAGGATTTCCTAATGGAACACTTCATTGCTTGGAGCTTTAAGAGGAAATATCTGTGGCAGGAGGTGCTGGAATAGTCTACCCCGAGCAGGGTATTTTTGCAAATAATTCCATTTTGCAGGGGTTTCCTTCTTCAGATACTGTGTGGTAGAAGGGTGACAAGTTTCCCTTGCCCTTGGAATGCATAGTTAAGAGTTGATAAATTTAAAGACATTCCCAGTAACTAATTCTACTGGACCTTTACATGTAATAAGGTTCCTTCGTAGTTCTTAAGCGTGGCTCATGCAGAGGATTTTGTGTTGTGTGTGTATTAGCAGCTGTCAGAGGACTCATGATCTGATAGAAGAATTAGAGATGCATAATTAGGGTTTGTGCCATATGTATTTTTTCTTTCCTAACACCTCATCATAAAACTCCATTTCGCAGTGTTGTGTAGCAGAGTAGCTGCCCAATGAGTTGTTCTGTAAACCAAAGCTTCTCTGTTTGTCCTTTTCCTGATTTTTGAATACACAACTTTGAAAATTCATGGGCTAACTTTATAAATGAGATATTAATGTTCTGTCTCACGTGAAGAAAAGTTGTATTTAATGTGAATTTTTTTCACTCATAGCAATACATTGGGGAATAGGTTGTGGCTTGTGACTTTTGGATGGGAGAGGTAATTTCATGGTGATTGTGCTGTCTTCATCCTGCTGAACGTCTTCTCTCAGGTCCTGATTGTTATTGATTGAGGCTGATTTGCTCTCTCTAGCTGTGGTTACCTGTCCTGTACTCCTAAAAATATCTAAAAGAGTTATTCCCTTCCCTCAGTCCCTCAAATATTACTGCATGGGTCAAATAATAAACGTGGGTAGTTCTGTGAGGAACATGGGGGCTTCCTAGGCTGCCTTTTTGGTGCTTGTGTGCTGCAATTCCCACAGTATTCCGATTTATTCTGGAAGCTGACGGGAATCTGAACAATGAACAGAAGAGCTTGGAAAGCTGTGCGTTGACGTATTTCGTTTGATTGAAAATTAACTCATTTTGCTTTTTTGCAGGCATTTGGAAATGCAAAAACAGCACATAACAATAACTCCAGTCGTTTTGGGAAGTTCATTCAAGTCAACTATTTAGAGAATGGTATTGTCCGGGGGTAAGTACGGGGTGAGCTGGTTCTGGGGGTGATCTCTGTGCTTTTAGGAACTGGGAAGCCTCTG
Organism: Melanocharis versteri; assembly: GCA_013397845.1. Classification (NCBI taxonomy): domain Eukaryota; kingdom Metazoa; phylum Chordata; class Aves; order Passeriformes; family Melanocharitidae; genus Melanocharis; species Melanocharis versteri. The sequence goes on from VZTG01004086.1 coordinate 68,825, forward strand.
TTGTATATAAAATGCTGCCTTGTTGAAGCTCTACTCATGTGAGAATAGCTTGGTGCTGTGGAGTTTAAAATTCTATAACTTTGTGGAATTGTCAGGTGATGCGCAATATTCTGACTTTGCTGTACAGCTGGCTCAGGTTAAGAATCTACTGCTTCATCTTTACCTTCATGCTAAATGAAGGCTTTTGCATAACACCCCCTGCCCTCTCCATTTTGCATTTAAAAACAGAAGATCTGCGTTTTTAGGAGGAGTGGAGAGAAGTGAAATAGATTTGAGGAAGCCATTTTAAAGAAACAGTTTGAACATCAGTTAGAGAGATAAAGAAAGCTATAAAATTACTTAACCGAATGTGTATGCTTATATCTGAAGGTCTTAAAACGTGGGATATTTAATGCCTTCATTTGCTGGTTCTGATGGACTGTGGAGTGTCATGAGCAATCCCTGACCTTCATGCTCCAGTGTTTCTTTTCTTTGGATCTTCTTCTCATTTGCAATGACATGGGTGACTGGGAACTCTGTGCCACGTGTGCCTTGGGTGTTACTCTGAATGAATTTAACGTATTTTCACACCCAGTCCCACTAGCTCAGGAGGTTGGTGTAGTTTGAATACATTTGTTTTGTCTTCAGCCTGAGAAAAAGGTGCTCGAACTTTGTCCTCAGTCATTGTACCCCTTGTCAAGGACTTGGAATTATCTTTTAGGAGGTCCTTTGTCACCCCGTAGGGGGTTTTCTGGCTGGCTGGCTTCCATTCTGGGCTGAGGTCCACACTGACATGAAAATCCAGCAGATTTGTTGGGATGAGAATCAGACAGCTATCTGGGAGATTTTTGGGGTCTTGCCTTGGCATGCCTTGTCAGATAAGTGTTAATCTCCCAGGATAACACACTGTTACCACTCTGTGGGTCTTGTTTCTGGTGGCAATTTGCATCAGCACTTTCCTTGCTTGGTCTGCCTGTTTTAAGTTATCTGCACTAAACCCAAGCACTGCAGAGAGGCGTTCCTTGGGTTCCAGTCACAATACAGAGCCTACTGAAATTCTTGGTTTAGATTTAAGGTAGTGACTAAGCCCTTCTCTTGTACATTTTAGTGCAGATCTCATTATTTGAATTCTCTTGGCAGTTGCTGTCTGATGTTTTCTGAGGTCTTTTCTTTTTGCCCTCATGCTTATTTCATTTTCTGTGGCTCCTTAGGGCTGTGGTTGAAAAATACCTGCTTGAAAAGTCTCGTCTGGTTTCTCAAGAAAAAGATGAAAGGTAAGAGAGAAATACAGTTTTCCAAGAGAGTTAAAATCAATGGAAGAGTTTAAGAGTATCTGAATTATATAGAATAAAAGAAAACCCACTGTATTTTCATGGGAGAAATGTATTGACTTTGCAGGAACTACCATGTCTTTTATTATTTGCTGCTTGGAGTCAATGAGGAAGAGCGTAAAGAATTTCACCTCAAACAACCTGAAGATTATTTCTACCTCAACCAGGTAATGTGTGATTTACCAATGCATTGATAAGGGTTGTCTGTGTGTTGTGTCAAAGATGAAGGGAAGCAGAACAGATTACACTGGGCTTTTTGTGATGTTTGGATTTTGCTCTTTGCCTTTAATTTTGGATTTCTCTTTGCAGCATAACTTGAAAATTGAAGATGGGGCAGATCTCCGACATGAATTCGAGAGATTAAAACAAGCCATGGAGATGGTTGGCTTCCTTTCAGCAACAAAGAAACAGTAAGTGGAATTCTGTAAGCTCTTGTTACTGGCAGTTATTGTTCATGGGTTGCAACGAGCAGTTGGGATCACACGTGGTTCTGTAGGGAATGGGGAGAGCTGAGTGTTTTGCACTTACAGACTAATTCTTGAAGCAGAATTAGGTCTGCTGACCTGTTATAATGAACTCTCTTAAGAAAAATTCTTACATAATTCAATTTTTCTTCCTTAGGATCTTTTCAATACTTTCAGCTATTCTTTATTTGGGCAACGTCACGTACAAGAAGAAAGCCACGGGTCGGGATGAAGGGTTGGATGTGGGACCTCCTGAAGTGTTGGACATTCTTTCCCAGCTGTTGAAAGTAGAGTATTTCTCTTTAGCATTAATGTTTGATACACCTGTTTGTCATGTTCTACCTCAGCATTTCACTTGGATATCCCAGTTTCTGTATCTAAATCTCCTCTGTGGTACTTCCACAATATTTATCTTAGGAGAGGGGAAGCATGAAATTGGTGAAATTATTGGGGTTAGAGATGGAATATAACCGATAGCATGGAAATAGAATTTGTTGACTTACCAATCACAGAGCTGAGCAAGAATAGATTCAGTGTAGGTGTGTTCTTTGCCACCACAGGGAAACATCTGAATGAATGTAAACAGGATAATTTAAACAAGTTGTAGGACTTGTAAAGCTACTGATGGATGATAAATGTGGCTGTTGTCAAAGAGTTTCTCTGAGGAAGTTGTATGGCCACTGCTGCAGTCAAATAACTCATTGAGGAGCTTGAGGGTGACAGCAACTCTTGTTCTCTCTTATTTTGAAGGTTAAACGAGAAATCCTGGTAGAAGTGCTAACAAAAAGAAAAACTGTGACTGCTAATGATAAGCTTATTTTGCCATATAGTCTCAATGAGGTGAGTAGAAGAGCACTTGTAGAGTGATTTTAAATGACTGAAATTTGCTTTCTTGGACTAAGAAAGCTATTATGGTACACTTTCACATTTTGTGAGGGATGGTTGGAAAGTTAGAAGTTTGAATTAAAGGCAAATTGTGGTTTTATTTATCTCTGCTGGGGTTGTAACCTGTGAGTGACACTGGTTTGAAACGGAAATGATTATTTTTTTAAATAAAGTTCTGAAGATTGTTTGATCTGCAGGCAATAACAGCTCGTGATTCCATGGCAAAGTCCTTGTACAGTGCTCTGTTTGACTGGATTGTTCTGCGAATCAATCATGCACTCCTTAACAAGAAGGACATGGAGGAATCTGTTACAGTAAGTCTCTCACAAAAACAAGTCTTTGCAGGCAGCTGTGTGTTTAGACCTAACAGTCAATGCTAGAGATGATGTGTCGTGGTATCTGGGATAAATTTTGAAAGTTCTCAAGCCCACGGTAAATTTCCTGGTAATATTTAATCATCTCTGTTTTCACAGTAGACAGAGCTATTAAATATTTAAAGTCTTTCAGCACACACTGCAGTGCTTTCTGGACTGTTTATCTGTTGGGGGCTAAGTCACTGTATGACAGATTGGTAACTAGATTTCCACGTCTTCTTTTAGTGTCTGTCCATTGGTGTACTTGATATTTTTGGATTTGAAGATTTTGAAACCAACAGTTTTGAGCAGTTCTGTATAAATTATGCAAATGAGCAACTTCAGTATTATTTCAATCAGCACATTTTCAAATTGGAGCAGGTAAGAAATGAGAGTCGCTGAAGTGAAACCTGTTTTTATCAAGAGTTTATGTGTTATGCAAACTTAGCCTCTAGTCTGCAAAACCCCATGGCATAATTGCTTGAATATTTCTGAAAGTCTTTACTTTTTTAATTTCTTCTTTCACTATTACTTGTTTTTGTACTAATGGTAGTGGGGTCTTTCTTCGGAGGGCTGGCACTGAATTTCTGCTTGACTGCAAAAACTAGGACAACATTCAGGTGATCCCAGACAGCAGTCAGCTAGAACTGTGAACTTTGGTATTGGAAGTCTGTAGGTGAGGGGTTGGATTCAGGTGGTTTTGTTTTAGTGGTTGGGAAAGAGTTTCTTTTTTTTTTATCAGTCTGTAAGTATTTAATAACCAGTCTTTGCTGCTTCTCCCACCCGACTGCATTTAGGGGATACAACTGTGCTCTGATACAGGCAGTGGTTCTGAAATCCTGGTATTACTGGCGTGTGTTGATTGACTTGTTTGCAGATGGTGTCGTCTGACAGAGCTTTGAGTGCTGCAGGAGCCAACAGATCCTGTTTCTGGACTGGGCCTTGAGGGGGGTTTACTCTAGACTTGGGTTTTTTCTGCTTTATGCAGAAGTGTTCTCAGGTCACTCTGCTGAAAGGAGTCATTCTGTAGTATGTGGTACTTTGTCAACAACTTCAGGCAAGCATTTTAAAGAAAGTAAAATCACCAAACATCCAAACTTTGTGTGTAAACATAATGTTGAGGTGCCTGTTTTGTAACTTAGAACAGAGTTGGCTATCCAGGCTGGCCAGAGTAAATAGTTACATTGTCTTCTTTTTTTTTCTCTAACGCCATTTTTCTAAATAAGCTTAATCCTTGAATGACCCATTTCCTGTATCTCTTGCAGCCTGAGGGCCCTCAGGGAGATCTCTATATCTTTTTAAAGAAAGACTTTCTTGTCTGTGGAAAATGGCATTTCAGTTCTGTAACACGGTGTGCACTGAGCAGTCTGTGTTGGGCAGACTGAATTCCACCTACTTAAAAATAATGCATTTATCATCATCATCTAGAGCATGAGAGGTGCTCTTTGTGCTTTGTTAAACATAAAACTTATTGAATTTTCTGTGTGATTATTTTTTTTTTCACTTTAATACCTTATCATTAGCTTGTTTCCTGTGGGGATTTACAGCATTAAGAAAATCTGGTGTTTTGCTTCTGTATCTTAGTGGGAAGCTTGTCCTGTCAAGCATTTGAGGGATTGTCACTTCAACAGAAGAGCTTCATGTTCTCTTGTCAGGGAGCTCCAAATTTTCTGAGCCTAAGCAATATCCATTGCTTCCTCAGGGAAGTTTTGGTGCTGATGTTGTGTAGGCCTTAACTGCCTGTTTTGAAACTTCTGTTATTTCCTCTGACAGTGCAATATGAAAATTCTGGAACTTGATATTTAACTATTCTCATTTCCTATGATACGAAAGTTATGGAAGAGAAAATAGACTTGAACTCCTGTATGTATGCCCAGTTTTACTGGAGGGCTGTGGATGTAACGTCTGACTCCAGGGTCGTAGGCTGCTGATTGCTGGGAAGGCAGAGCACAGCAGAACATTCCTTTCACAGCTTTGGTTTTGAAATAGTCTTACCCAAACATGCCCTGCTGAGTGACGTGCCTGAGGACCTTTGATCTGTGCCACTATGCCTGTTCTTCTGTTCTTATTTATAAATTCTCCTTATTTTTGTCTCTGCTGCCTGAACTAACAAACTCCACTTGCTGTAGCTGTCCAAGGCTGTGTTTTAAGCACTTAGAGCACAGGACATCAAAGGTCAGGGCACTGTACTGATAAGGGAATTTTCTTGAGCTACACAGGAGGAATATAAGAGTGAAGGGATCACTTGGCACAATATTGACTATACTGATAATGTGGCCTGCATTCACTTAATCAGCAAGAAGCCCACTGGCCTCTTCTATCTTCTGGATGAAGAAAGCAAGTAAGCAACAAACATCTGCAAAAACATGTGTGGCAGGGGGGAGGGAAGGGCTGTGAAAGGGAGCAGAAACACAGCCCTTGAAAAAGGAGAGGAATGTTGTGGGAAGCAAAGGGTTATTTATGACTGTGATTTACACTGGAGTTTGCTTCTAATGACTCCAGTATGGTGGTGATATACATGATGCTAAAACTGAACTTTGGCTTTAGCAAATTTAGAAACTTCCATGTTTGTGGCTTAGCATGGAACTGCAATTAAAGTAAAATGCATGTCTGTAAGTCTTTGGAGCATTAAGTAGCAAATGTGGTAAATAGTTAATGTGGTGCTAACTAAAGTTGGCTGGTGAAGCAGGAGGAAACACTGACGTACACTTGAAACCTCAGAATGTTCTGCTGTGTGTGGAGCTTCTTGGTTTGGGTCCAGAAATTGAGCCCACCTTTAAAATTCAAAGCATGTGTAGAGATCTTGGACAATTAATACTTTCCACAAAGATCAATAGGTGTTCCTTCTGTCACCCTAATAAGCGTATCTGTATTTGAGAAGCAGCTGACCTCTTTTGTCTTGTATTCCCAGTTTTCCACATGCCACCAACCAAACTCTACTGGCAAAATTCAAACAGCAGCATGAGGAGAACAAGTTTTTTGTCGGAACCCCAGTGATGGAGCCTGCTTTTATTATTCGGCACTTTGCTGGCAAAGTGAAATACCAGATCAAAGTACGTGATGACCACAAAAAAAAATTTCCTTGCCTTTCTGAGAGTTTTTTGTCAGGGTGTAGAAGATTTGCTGGGCATGGGCTGGATCAGAAGGGTTCTCAGAGGTACTTTGGGTTTGCTTTTTGCGTGGCGGTGTTGACTGGAGGGTAACCCTCACCATTATTCCGAATAAACAAATCCCAGGGAGCTTTCCTGAGAGCTTGCGGTTCCACGTGCCTGTTTTGTGCAGGATTTCAGGGAGAAAAACATGGATTACATGAGACCTGACATCGTGGCTCTGCTGCGCAGCAGCGACAGCGCCTTCGTGCGGGAGCTGATCGGGATGGACCCGGTGGCCGTGTTCCGCTGGGCCGTGCTGCGCGCGGCCGTCCGCGCCATGGCCGTGTTCGCCCAGGCCGGCCGGGAGCGGGCGCAGAAATCCGCAGGTGGGATGGGGAGCGACAGGTGGGGCTGGGGAATGGCAGGTGGGGCTGGGGGACAGCAGGTGTGGGATGGGAAAGGGCAGGTGGGGCTGGGAAGGG
>VZTG01004086.1:76048-106941 GCA_013397845.1 Melanocharis versteri
TATGGCACAGAAAATGGCAGGTAGGGCTCAGAAAACTGCAGATACGGCATGGGAAGCTGCAGGTATGGCACAGAAAACGGCAGGTAGGGCAGGGAAAACTGCAGGTATGGCACGGAAAATGCTCTGGAAACACTCAAGACTCTACAACTGGCTCAGAGCTGCAACTCTCTCAGTTGCTTTGCTGGCCGAACTAGTTTGTGGCAAAACCTCATCAACCAGACATCATCTTTGATACTAAGGGCAAACAGAATGGTGGAAATGGTTTAGCATTCACAAATTGAGGAGATTTGTCACTGGTTTACCTGAGGTCATTCAGCTTTCCTCCTCCAGTCTGTGCAGCATTTCCAGCAGGCTGGGACAGATTTGAAGGCCCAGTTGTAGAAGTTGGGGGTGATAGTTCTGGTATACATTCTCGTCTTATCACTGGTTTTGATCTTCTTAGACCTCTGTAAAGTATCAAATGAGTATTCAGGATTAACTACTGACTTTGAGCAGCTGCAATTTCCTTTCTAGTAGAAGGGATTTTGAGCAGCAAAGTGCTCTAGCTTGATAAAGTGTTAGATAAAAACTCCAGGCCCTTGGATAGATATTTTGCTTGCTAAAGTTGATGGTTTGTTTGGGCTTTTTTGCCTGCTCGTATCTTTGTCAAAATGCAATTTTTTGGTTGTTTCCTAGCAGGAGTGGTACGTCAAGGACCCAGAGTTCCCCTTGGAGAACTCCAGAGATCGAATACGCCGGTAGAAAAAGTTTATCGGTGAGAAACACATCCTTACCCCCACAGAGAAAAGCTGAATTGCTCAGTTGGATTTTCATTTATCAAATCTCAACTGGATCTTTCCACAAGGAAAACAAGTTTTATTTCTCCTGTCTTGTTTTCTTTGGCCTTTTTAATACTATCAAAACAACACTCTAGCTTATTTTATGTAAGACCTAATGCCACCACCTGTTGGGGACAGCCTCAGTTCCATTTAGCACTGGGTTTTTGAGTTCTCTGTGGTTCGTGTGTGCAGCTTTTAGCATCATGTGCTCCTCTGCAGCCAGTCTGGGTCACTGGAGGGGGCAGAGGCAGGGCCAGTCCTACAGAACTGTGTCTCTATAGGGAGAGTTGCCTTTCCATGGATATTTAGGCTTTGTACGTGTTCCTTTTGCAGCCGCTCAGTGCTCGATTTCTCATTTGATTGTTCTGAGGATTTCGATATAAATGCTTTTCAAGACATCATTTCTTTTTGTGAGAGCAAGAAGTAAGTAGCAAAAGGCCTGAACTCCCAGGCCAGGGAGGCACATTTCCAGGACACACTGACTTTCTGAGCGTGCTCTGGGTGACAGTGAAGCCATGGGGCACTTAAAGTAGTGACTTCATGCTGCTTCCTCATTCCTGCGTCCTGGACAGCCTCTGTCACTTGGGGAGACAAAGAGCTAAATACCCAATTTGGGTGAAAGGATTGGTCACAGCTTAACAGATCTGTTTCCTTGGGCTATCTTAAATCTTGATATTCAGAAAAGTTCAGAGGTACCCAGGGAAGTAGCAGCCCTGTGTAATAATGTTGCTGCCTCTGTGAGCAGCTCAGAATGGGGAGAGCATCTAAGAGTCAGAAGTGATTTTTACACTTCTGTTATTTTTGGTTTGTGCCTCTCTGGAGAGTAAAGAAGGTAAGTTCTGTGCCAGGACACAGCACTTCACAAGCACAGTGCATGCTTGAGGAATGGAAAATGCCACGAAATAAGGACCATCCCAGGCTTACTTTGAAAAGCTAAGCGTGAATAAGTGTGAAATGGAAATGAAACCCGAAATTTCTTCGAGTATCCCTCTAACAGCTTGTTTATATGTTACTTTTCTGATGTAAGTCTGTTTAAGTAGCCACATTTTAGTAGTCAAATCTCTCTATAAAAATGTTTACTGTTGGTTGTAAAGAAGCTTATATCTTTCTGAAAAAGTTACTTGGCTTAACCAGAAGGGTTCCCTGCCCATTAAGTGCATTTTGCTAAATTTCTCTCTGTTTTCTGAATTGATGGCTCAAGAATTTGTATTAAAAGGTCGAATCAGAGAGTAAGTTGAGTATGAGACCCTGGCAATTAAATTTTAGAGTACTGATGGAGTAGAAAGTGCTGATTTGTCATCAAAATCATTCATGTTTAGGACAAAGTAGCCTGGGATTAACCTGCTACATTTTGGAGCACACTTGGTGATGGAACCTTTTGGGGTTTTAACTCCGTTTCTCCCCCTCTCTCATGGCTGTGTATCTCTGTTTGCCACCTGTGTTTTGCTGTGGATCATTTTAGAGACATGCATGAACAAATCATCGCCAGTATTAAAGGACTGCCCTGGCAGGGTGATGATCCCTGTGAGCTGCTTCGGTCCCTCAGTCAGCTTCAACACTGCTCCCACCTCCTGTGAGTGCTCTGGGTAATGCTTTGAAAGTGCAACAAGAACCAAGCAGTTACTCCAGTCCCTAAAAATGATGCTTGTCCCAAGTTTGTCTTTTGAAAAACACTAAACAAGACAGTTAAAAATAAAACATCCCTCTGCAAATAGGCTATGGAGGACACCTTGTTTTTTCATTGCATTAGCTGAAAGTTAAACCTCCTTCTCATGTAAACTTGCTTTAAAAACCTCAAGTATGTAGTATGAGCTTGTTGCAAAATATTCAATAGTGAGATCTCTCACAAGGTGTAACAAATATTTCCTGAAATTCAGGGTGCTGATGCTGGATGTATTCCTGGGTTTAGAGTCTTTACATGCAGTTTTATGCATGTGTAAGGAAAGGAATCTGTGCTCTGCTGTATAATAAGTAAATGTAAGCTGAGTGGCTCAGAGCTGCAACCTGCCCTCTGTCACAGTGTTAACGTGCTTAGAACCAGCAGGATGTGAGCTGCAGCCTTGCTTCTGAGAGCTTGCACTTCCTCACCTTCTGTGTGTGGATGAGAGCTGTGCCTGAGGTGTGTCCTGCTCAGACACTCCAGAATTCCTGGTGCTGGGATGTGCATCGTCCTCCTGGGAGCAGCTGGGTGCTTTCATGGAGGTTCTGGTGCAAGCAGCTGTAACTTCTGAATCAAGTATTTTTATTTGAAAGTGCCTTTGTGTTATAGTGAGTTTAATGACCATACAGTTGCTAAAGAGAATAACTCACACTCCAGTAGTCTGTACAACAATGCAGTTTTGAATAGCTTTAACTTCAGAGCTTCCAATACCTACAGAGTTTATTGAAGAAAAAAAACTGTTCTTGTTGCAAAGCTGTTTGCATTTCTTGCATTGATCACTTGTAAGAGATGTGCATGAACACACCCTGATGCTGTTGTGCTCATTTTCTTCTGTCCTTCATCTTACCTCATAAATTGCACCAACTTAAGGCTTTCTGAAATAATCAAAAATCACATGTACTTTTTTTTCTTAAATGATCTTTAATATTTTAACAGGAAAAGTAGAGGTGTCAAGCAAAAGCAGATCATTCCCAAGGTAATCAGAAAATTTAGATTTCTCTTGGGTTTGGGCTTTTTTGCACTGTGAATTTCATTTTGATTGACAGAACTCGCTTCAAAACGGTTTTATAGTGTAGGAAAGTTGTGTTATCCTGACAAGCTCAAAAATAGGTACATGTTCACCTTAACAAGAATTGTTTAATTAGACTGGAGATGCCATAAATGCATAAAGTCAATTCAACTTAGGGAAGATAAGGTGTTACTCTATGTGATTCCCCTTATTCACCTTACACTCTTGGGACAGGGCTGTGAAACAGTTTCACTCTTGAGAAGTGCTTTGGCCCAAAATAGAAATAATCATGAAATGTAACATGCCGTTGAATGTGGAGCTCTGGGTAGCTGGTTTCATTCTGACTCATTTCAGACAAAATATTTCACCTTTTGTTGAGCGACTTGCACTTTGTTGATTATGAAAACTTTGTTGTAGAACTTGCTGGACTCCAAATCTCTGAAGCTCATCATGAGCATGACCCTGCACGATCGGACTACGAAGTCCCTTTTGCACTTGCACAAGAAGAAGAAACCCCCCAGCATAAGTGCCCAGTTCCAGGTAGGTGACACTCATCAGGGCACAGGCCCTCCTGGGCTGATCTAGGCTGGTCTTGCATGGGAAACCAAGTGGGTCTTATTCTTGGGGTTTGTTTGAAGTGGGATTATTACTTGATTAAAGTCAGAGTACATTTTGAGACTCCCTTTATGCCATGAAATGTGTCAGTTCTCTATACTGATCATCCTTGTTTGCAGATCTAGTGCTACTGTGAGAGCATATTCAAACTCTACTTTAAATTCTCATGAGAAAAGCTAAAAGCAAATACCAAATACAGGAGTGTGCTGAGCAATATGAGAGAATCTGTTTGGATTTTGTATAGCCATGAGACCTGAAACAGCCTGATTCCTGGGGCAGAAGCTGTCCTGCTGACAAACACCACTCAAAATGCTGATACCTGAAGAAAAACTTTTGTGACTGTTTCATTTCAGACTTCACTTAACAAGTTGCTGGAGACGCTGGGCAGAGCTGAGCCATTCTTCATCCGCTGCATCCGCTCCAATGCAGAGAAGGTGAGGCTGCCTCAGAGCTGAGCTGCCTGCTGAGACCCAGGGCTCGAGCCTTGGAATCTCTTTATTTCTACTTGTTCACTGTCACTCTGTGTGCAGGTGAAAGGTAACCAAGGTATGGAAAGAAATCTGCTGTCCCTGCGACAGCAGCTGGGCTCCTCAGGCACTCACTGGCTGTTTTCTGCTGATCTTTTACAGAAGGAGATGCTCTTTGATGAGAGCTTGGTGCTGCAGCAGTTACGGTACACGGGCATGCTGGAAACTGTGCGGATCAGGAGGTCTGGCTACAGTGCCAAATACACATTCCAGGTATGGTGGGAACTGGATTGTGCTTTCTGGAATATCTGCTCTCTTCGAAAAACACGTCTTGTGTGTCTCTTCATGTGAGGCTCATGACCACTTGGAGTGAGCTGTAAAAATGCACTGTAGTTTTGAGAGAGCCTTCATGGTAAAAAGTTGTATTTAAGCTGTTGTGAGTCATCTGCCAGTAAATTCTTCTTGGTTGCGTGAAGGAAAACATTCTGAGTGCAGTCAGTCAGTGCTGCACAGTACTGTCTCCATATGGGAATTAGTTTTCTGTAAAAAACTCTGTGTAAGTTTAGAGATCACATCCAGGTGATCTTTCCCATTAACATGAGGCTGCCTGAAGCCTGCATTTTACATGGAAAAATAGCTCAATTTGGAGTGAGAGGCAAGTACTTTCAGATCCCTGTAGCTTAAGTGTCTTCAATAGACTTCTGTTTTAAAGCTAAAACTCAACTTGTGAGTTGCCTTCTAACTTTGGTCTCTTGCTGTCTCCACTTTTTACAGGAATTCATCGACCAGTTTCAGGTGTTGCTGCCCAAAAATGCCAAAGCCTCCAAGGAAGACATTTGTGCTTATTTGAATAAACTAAAGCTGAATGAAAACTACTATCAAATAGGGAAGACCAAGGTCTGTGAAACTTTCTGTAAGGCAATAAGAAACAGTGCTGTACACTGCAAAATGCAGTGCAGTTCATTTACAGGTGTTACTCTTACCTGCATTTTGTACCTGGAATGGCTATTTTAACTCTTGCAAGTGGTGACACAGAGGTTATACTTGACTCTTTGGTTTTGATGCCAACCTGGTTTCTTGACTACAGTACAAATCCGTGTTATATAGATACTGTTTGGGAAGTTGTTGCTACTGGCAATCAAGCAGGTCAATATTTTCATTTTAGAAGGGTTCTGTGATTTGAGGGCTGTAAGGACAGGTGTAAGTTTTAGAATCCAAACTCTGAAATTTAAAAGGACTTCAATTTTTTGGGCAAGCTGTCAGCCAAAGAGGTTTGGTGCGGTCATACCAAACCATTATCTTATCCATTATCTTATTGTACCTCCAGTGGGGGCTGAAAGGCTCCTGTTAACTGCTTCTTGATGGACTTTTCTTTAACTGGACAGGTTTTTATGAAAGAGGCTGAACGGCAGATACTACAGGATACACTACACAAGGAAGTGATCAGGAAAATCATCCTCCTTCAGAGCTGGCTCAGGATGGTTTTGGAAAGGAGACGCTTTCTCAGGATGCGGCAGGCAGCCATTGTTTTACAGGTATCTTTGAGGATCGCCAGCCTTATTTTCCTAACAAACAGACAAACTCTGTCATGTTACACTTCCCACCTTGAGGCAGCCCTCCCTCACTTCAGAACCCTCCCTTGGCAGGCGTGCTGGCGCTCCCGCTGTGTCAGGATGGCTCTGCAGAGGAACAACGCTGCCGTCGAGATCCAGGCGGCCTGGAGGCGGCACCGGCAGCGGAAACGCTTCCTGCAGCTCCGCAGGAGAGTTTGTCTCCTGCAGGCCCTGGTCAGGGGGCACCTGCAGCGTAAGAGGTAAAGGGGAAGGAGCAACGTGACATGAAAACGTCCATTTAATCACCTGGCTTCACCTGCCAAGCTTAGGTTGTGCGATGGGTTGATTTAGTGAACACCTTGGTGAATTGTTGCCCAAGGAAACTGTGGCTGCTCCATCCCTGGAAGTGTCCAAGGCCAGGCTGGATGGAGTTTGGAACACCCTGGGATAGTGGAAGGTGTCCCTGCCCATGGCAGAGGGATGGGAATGAGATGATCTTTAAGGTCCCTCCCAACCCAAACCATTTTGGGATTGTATGAACTTTAAGGTAGTTACTGCCATGTGATATTTCAGTCAGCATCCAGTGGTCAGTGGAGTGTGGACCCTGGGTAGGTGCTCAGGACTTGAGCTTTATTCAGCTGAGCTGCACTGATGCTGCCAGTCCTGACAAGCAGACACCTCCCTGCAGTCCCACTGCAGGTGTACTTTGGGTCTGTATTGCTATCTGGGCTGCTTTTAAGAATTTGGTGGGTTTTTTTAACCTCTAGGCATTAAGGATTTGTGATTTCATATTAAAAATTCTTAACAGATACCAGAAAATGATTCTAGAAAGGCAGAAAGCTGAAGAGAAGCAGAGAGAAATGCAGGAACATGAAGACAAAGAGGATGATACGAGCAAGGATGAGCAGAGTGAGCCAGCAATGGATGAGCTGCACGTGAAACATGAGTCAGAGCTGGATCAAGCTGTTGAGGATGAAGATCAAGCTCAAAATGAACAAGCTGAAAACCAGAGCTCATCTGAGAAAGCCACGTTACCCCAGACGAACACGATGGAGGGCTCGGAGAAAGTGACCAACAGCCGGGAGAAGCGGGAATCCCGTCGGCAGAGGGGGCTGGAACACAATGACTTGCAGAACAAGCATATGCTCCTGTCCTTTGAAGGACCATCAGCATTGTGCCACGAGGAGCAGACTGTTTCTGAAGAGGCCCTGGAAAATGCTCCAGTGCCAGAGAAATCCACAACACAAGAAGATAATGTCCTTCAGGGAAGCAGCGAGGGAGAGAAAAGTCCAAGTGAAGAAAAAGCTCTTACAGACATTCCACCATCAAGTGAGATAAAAGAAAGTGGTTCTGTTCCCGAGCAACCACCTGGATCAGAAGCAGAGGACATGGCAGCTGATAGAACGAAAGCACAAGGGAATCAAAATAACCAAATAAGAGGCAGCCAAAGCTTTAACTGCCCTGAAAGGCCAACAGATCTTGCACTGAATGTTCGTAGCACGCTGTCTGCTACTGGCAGCTTTCAGAGCCCTGCTGACGGCTGGGCAGATAAAAGCAGGCGGCAGTGGGCAGCCAAAGACCTGGACAGCCCCACTTCCTCTGCAATCCAGAGATACGTGGATGACCCAGAGAAGCTGAAGTACAAGAGAGAGAAGTGGAAAGGAAAGAGACAGTCTGATGCCGGCCAGAATGATGTGCTGAGTCAGTCTTTGGATGGAAGGATCCGTGTGGATAAGTCTCCTCAGGATCAGCTAGAGTAAGGGCAGCTTCCTTTTTTTTACTTTACAGAGAATAGATACCTGTAATGTTTAAAAATAGACGGAGAACTCCTGAGAGCCTGTACATTTGGGCCATGTTATGGGCACAAATGGAGCTTTGAACAACTCCTGCTTTTCCTTGGCTCCCAGTCCTGCAGTGAATCTGTTTGGGCAGAATGTTTGTAGAAGCTCACAAAAGATGCAAAGCCTGCCTGGCTGATTTAAAATAGAGAGTCAGAGCATTACTTGAAATAGCATCTGGAGTTTATTTTCATGTGTCTTTTACCCACTGAAAACAAGCTTTTAGTGACCTGCAGTTTGCAAGCATCATCCCTCTGATACGGCAGGAAATCTGACATTCTCATGTTTTTTTACTTCTCCAGTACATTTTGCATTTAAAAGTGAATTGCAAGGGCTGATCAGGGTTCTGTCTCAGATGTAGTATTGATATATGGGTTATTTATAAAAGGTGAAGAGGCCACAGACTTCATTAAAGTACATATTCTGAAACTCATCTTACTACAGGAGGAAGGGGAGTTCAGCCTCATTAAGTGACCTCTCAACACTGGCCCAGACTGTTGCCATGAACCAGGTACTGATGCTATTGTGCATATTTGTACTTAATTATCATTGTTTATAAATCTTAAAGATTTGTGAATAATTGGCTGTAGTGTGTTTCTGTGTTCCTTCAGGTTGATTTTTTTTCTGCTTGATATCCATGAAAAACAATCACCAGCAAATATTATGCAGTATTTTGAAAACTTAATTTTTAATAACTGGATCCTTGATCAAAGCATTAAATATTCTTGGCTCTTGTATTAGTAAGCTAATATCTATTGGGTAAAGTGTTTTGTTTTGATGGAGTAAATTTCACCTGTCTAGCTTTTAAAACCATTTAAAGAATCTATGTCACTCAAAATGCAGTTTTTGACTCCTCCTCTCTCCTGCAGCAATCACCAGATCCAATTGAAGAAGAAAAAGGCAACAAGAAATACCCTGTGCAGAAGAAGCCCAGCGACCACTTCCCTACCTCGGACACGGCCGTTCCCGTGCCAGCGAGCCAGCAAGGGGATGCCAAGTATGGGTTGTGTGTGTGACTGGCCTGTCTTTGAGAAAATGAAAAAAAAAAAGAGATTTTCCATTGGTACTTGAATTGGGCACCTTGAGACTGTGATTGTGGAGAGGCACAAGTTGGCATCAGCTACACGAGTGGCTGTGTCACTGCTTCATGTTGCTGTGAGCATGATATCTGACCCTGCTGAGGAACAGGTTCTCTGCTTCTTGCATAACACTTTCTTTGAACTGGTTCTTTTTAAAATAAGAACCAACTTACAGCTCGGATCAAAGGTTCATGTCGTGTAATACAACACCAGGAGAAAAGCTGAAGAACCCAGCAAGCACGTAATGCTGCTTCTCTGGAATTCTGCAGCGCAGGGACTTCCTGAGCCAGAGCTGATGTTTTGGATATGTGAGGTGTTGTCTCTGTGTGCGCTGCAGGTAGTGTTCTGATCTTGTAAATGCCAGAAAATCCAGGAGTGCTTTCACATTGCCTTTCCTTTTTTTGTGCTGCTCAGTTTTCTGCAGGTTGGGCCTTAAATATTCCCCGTAGTTGTGAATCCTGTTGTGGGTTATTGTTAAGAGCCTGCTCTTGTGGCAGAGCCAGCTTCCATTACTGATGGGACAGACTTGTATCTGCTTTTGTATTCAGGTCTGCCTTCAAAAGCCCTTTGCGGAGACTTTTGGGGAAAAAGCCAGACAAGAAAATTGCAAAGGAGAGTTCTGATGTGATTGAGGAAGCAGATGGCCTCTCTCTTGTGTCTTGTGTCCTCTTTACAGACACAGGGGGAACCCAGAAAGTTTCAGAAGGTGAGTTTGGTGATTTAACCCTCAGCATGGCGTGTCTTTTCTGCGAGGAAACAAACACTGCAGAATTCCCTCACTCTGCTTTGATGTGCAAATCCATTTCCGTGGCAGGTTCTTCAGGGCAGCCAGGCCGGCCCCAGGCTGGGAAGGAGAGCAACAAAGCAAAGAAGAACAGAACCATAAAGATCAGCAAGATCTCCAGCGTGTCCCAGAACTGGCGCGCGTCCATGGTCCGAGAGATTGCAAACGCCAATGAGCTGAAACACCTGGATGAGTTCCTCCTAAACAAGGTGAAAGGCTCCCAGTCATGATAAAATTCAAGTCTTTGTTCACTGTTTGTGTGGAATTTTAAAGCCTGCTGGTCTAGGTGCAAGTTTGTGTAATAATCTAAAGCAAAGGGGAGTTGATTGGACGATTTGACTGATTTAGGTCTGCATTAGGGCCCTTCCTGTTCTCTTCCTCAAGTCTCTGGATGCATTATATTGCATTAAATACTCAGGGCTTTCATGTTAGTTCTTTGTTTACAAATAAGTGGGCAGCAAAAGTTGTATTAAAAAAAAAAGCTAGAGTTGTAAGTAAAAAGAGAGTTATCTAAAGCCAAACTACCTGACTCTCCTATTTTGTATCATCAGCATAGTGCATGAAAAAATCTTGTTTTAAAAAATTGGAATGGGCACAAATTACTAAGCCCAGCCACTGAAGCTTAACTCTGTTCAGATGTTCTTTTTTTAACAAAATCTGATGCAGATGTATTTTTTTCTAGATCAATGACCTACGCTCCCAGAAGTCTGGTGTTGAATGTTTGTTTTTTGAAGCCACAGAGAAGTTCAGAGGAAACATCAAGACCATGTACTCTGCTCCTGTAAGTAGTAAGCCTCAATAAAAGAAACTTGGCAGGCAATAAATGAATTGAGTGTGCAGGTTAAAGGCTTGGCCTGCAGCTCTTCAACAACGCAGTTCAGCAATTCTCAGCGTAGAATTCAGAGCTGAATGTTAGACTCATTTTACAGTTCTGCTGTAATCTCAAGCAGCCTGCTTTGTTTTCCTTTTCTCATTCACTCAGCCATAAATTTATTTTTAGAAATGGATGGATTTTGCTGTCTTCAGCCTCTTAATGCTGCTGTGTTTAAACACCAAAGAGAGGAGCCAACAGCTTTTCCAATATTTTTCTGACACTGCCTTGTGTCAGCCAAGTGCTGTTGGACAGTGCAGGAGGGAAGTGTGTTAACTTGTTTCTGTCATGGGCTGTTATCTTTGACTTTGATCATAGCTGTGCTTTTTCACCTCTGAACTTAAGTACATGAAAATATGAAACTGTCTCAACAGTATCAAAAAAGAATGTCTGACAAGTACTTTTCCTTCTTTAGAATGGACAAATCCATGTTGGCTATAAAGATCTGGTGGAAAATTACCAGCTCCTAGTTACAAACCTGGCCAAAAAAAGGGAAGAGAAAGAAGTCAAGCTGGTTTTGAATCTCTTTCTATCCCTTCTGGATGAATTCATCAGAGGATACACAAAGAAAGAGGAATCTGAGCAGCCCAAGGTATAAAAGTTATTCTGTTACTGGTTTATGGGATGGCGAAACACTGTTGCTCTCTTAACATGAGGGACCCGTGTTACCTCAGAAGCCTTTTCCATGGCATTCTGTATTATTTGGGAAACACTTGCCACACACACATCATGTGTGTAACAAATTCTGATTGCAGATACACCTTCATGGAATTGTTAATTTTATAACTCAATATTTTCAGAATCTGAAAGTGTGCATTTTCTTTGGTGAAAACATAGGAGTTCTCTGGAAGTTTGAGAGATGGAGTTGCTTTGTCATCAGGCAGTGAGCTCAGTTGGTTTTTAGGAAGTTGATAGTGTGAGCTCAGACAGCCCTCGAACCAAGCTGAAGCTGCAGGATAGTGTCTCAGATGTCTGGAGGTGAAGTAAAGTCTGAGAAACTCAATAGGGGAAAACAAAAAAAGGAATGTAATGTCTGAATTTCAAAGACTAAGGCCAGTTTTGTTTCCCACTGCAGCAAACCAAAGCCCAGAAGAAGAAACGGAAACAAGATCGTGCAGTAAGTGCTTTCTTTTTGCAATAATCCAAGTCCTCAGGTGTACTCACAGAACACAAACACCCTTTGAAGAGCTTGATTTTGTACTGATGTTCTGGTTTGTTTTGCATGCTCATTCACCCCTTTTATGAAGATGTGACAATATAAAACTGGTTTTCACAAAGCAGAGATCTTGCTCATGCAGTGATAGGTGGTACTCAAGCATTTCCTTGTTTGTCCACAGCTGCTTTTAGAATTTAAAGGCTTTCTCAAGCATGGGCTCTTTAAAAGAAAACAACTAAATATTAATAAGAAAACTATAGCTCTTGTACTGATGCAGTTTAAGGCAGCAAGTCAATTATGAAATGTTCCAGCAAACCAACTGCCTTAAGATAGGGTGAAATTTGGTTTCAGGGTGAAAACTTTCAGCTGCAATTGTAAAATAAAAGGTGAAAATCTGAGATAGGGTAGATGGTTTTATTAAAAATAATAATAATAATTTTTAAAAAGGCAAAAGGAGTTCACTGGTTCTTTGCTGTCTCTCACCAGATTGAAGAGCACAATGGCCACGTGTTCACAAACTACCAAGTGAGCATCCGGCAGTCGTGTGAGCACTGCTCCTCCTACATCTGGCCCATGGAGAAGGCCTGTCTGTGCAGTGGTGAGTGAGAACACCTCGTGTGTGCAGACTGCTTGTAACTCTGGCTGCTGCAGGTGGGCCTGGGTAAACAGGCCGTGGAGAAAGTGGGTAATGCAAGATGCAAAGTGTTTCAGTGTGATTTGGTTGCTTGTAACAATTGCTCCTTTCTCTAGTTTGCAAGCTGACTTGTCACAAGAAGTGCATGTCCAAAATCCAGAGCAGCTGTACCTCCTGTGGGAAAAAGGTAAGGCCCGTGGGTCTGGGATCAGGTTCTGTGGTACCATAAGTGGTGCATGAAAATGCTGCCTTCATTTCCCAGCAAATGAACAGTGAATGTCCAGGCACTGAATAAAAAATTGCTTAAACAGTTCCCTCCTCTGTCTGCATGTAGTCAGAGAGGGGCCCTCCGCTTGCAGAAACAGAGCATTCTCCTAAGAGGTGATGCTTGAGCTAATTTAGGAGCCCTTCTCTCAGAGTGTGTGCACAGTGTCGGACAAACTGATAAAGAAATCCTGCAGTGTGAACCATAAAGGCTCTTTATTGCTGCAGCTCAGCAAATCTGCCTTACGACCAAAGGCGTGTAGCAAGCCAGAACAGAACACTCAGCTTTAGTTTCGGGAAGCATTAGATTGTTGTAGCAGGAAGCCATGGCATTCCCTAGCTTGGGAAGGGGAATTGACAGTGGGATCACCCCTGTGTCACCCCCAGAGTGAGCAGGACGCGGAGCCCCGGCACTTCGGGGTGTGCGTGAGCGCCCTGACCAGCGAGAGCAACTCGGTCCCCGTGGTCATGGAGAAGCTGCTGGAGTACGTGGAGATGCACGGGCTCTACACAGAAGGCATCTACAGGAAATCAGGATCAGCAAATCGGATGAAGGAGCTGAAGCAGTTGCTGCAAGAAGGTCAGGCAGTGTTGTCCACCCTTTGTACGTCATTGCATGGTATCAGTTTTCCCTGCAATTCTCTTCTATCTGTCACTTCTCAGTGTTTTAAAAACAGCTTTTTGCTAACTGTGCAGGCTGTATTATTTTTGTTGGCTGCCAAAAGCTGTTTAGTACCTTTAAATTACTGTCTTTTGCATTTTTTTTCCCTTCTGCATTGCCATTTGGATTGTGTGAACAGGAGATTTGAATGTTTCTAATCTTATTTTTGTGGGGTCTCGTTGTGTGCATCAAATGGTTCCACTGCTCTAAATAAAACATTTCTTTTCAGACCCAAACTCGGTGAAACTGGAGAATTACCCTATTCACACCATCACAGGGATCCTTAAGCAGTGGCTGAGGGAATTGCCAGACCCTCTGATGACCTCGGCACAGTACAATGATTTTCTCAGAGCTGTAGGTAAGTTTTAAAACCATTCTTCAAACATTTCTTCTTTAACTCATTGTGTCCTTGGGAAAAGAAATTCTTAAGATGCTCATGCTGACTGAACAGCTCCTTCCAGTGCACTTACAGCAATGTTTTTAGACATTTTACATAAAACACTTTTCAGGGAAATTCTCCTCTAGCTTACTTGATCTTGCTTTGGGATTCTTTTTTTATTTTTAATGTCACTTACAGCTCCTCTTTCTAAAAACTGAATAAGCACATGAATAAGTTTGCTTTCAGGCAGGGCTTTTCTTGTTATTCTGAACCAGATCTGGATGTACAGATACTTTAAATCCCTAGATTCTTTTAACTTCAGTGGGATTAAGGCACCCTTGATAGTGTTGGAGGTCTTAGTGTGTCACTTGATGATTGCTAACAGCAGCAGCATCTGAAAATGCAGGATAATTGCAGTGCCATGAGAGGTACCTTAACATTCAGTTGTAACAGCTGGTAAATGAAATGACAGTAAGACTTACCAGAATTTAGGAATTTTTAGCTTTCCACTAGCCTTGCACAGCAATTACAATCTTGTGTTTTCTCCCTTTGTGCAGAACTGCCAGAGAAACAGGAGCAACTCTGTGCCATTTACAGTGTCCTGGAGCAGCTCCCACAAGCAAATCATAATACCTTGGAACGACTCATCTTCCATCTTGTCAAGTAATGAGTTAAATTTCTTCACTTGTAGAGAAACTGTGATCCTGAATGCTTCTTGGAAGCTTTCTAAAGTGTTAAACACCTTCAGTGCCAGTGTAGGGATTGTGCTGCTGGTTTAGAAATGAAAGAATTGAAGCTGGTAGTTGTGCTCACAAACAGGTGTGTGGTTACTTCTACCACCTGGTGTATTGGGAGTAAACCAGGTAAGAACAACTTTGAAGACAAGGTCAAAGCCTTGGTGAATCATCTGAACACCAGGGTTTAGGCAGAGGGGCTTGTAGTGAACTGAGGATGGACGTATGCAGGTCCCAGGCACAGGGATAAATGGTGCTGGTGAGGGGGCTGCTCTTACCCAAGGAACCTGAGGCTTTTTCAAGCAGCCCTCTGAACATGGGCAAAAGGGATTTTTGAAGAGAAGACACTGAATCACCAGACATACCTTTGAGAAGTTACCAGACTAGCTTAACCTGGGTGACTCCCCATTCCTTTGATACATGAAATGTTGTCTACTTAGTAGATACGAAATAATTTGAAAGCTTCTTTGGACTGCTGTACATAGTTAGTGTCCAGGAGGCCTCCTGACATGTTATTTGGAAGTCTGGCAAGGTGTGGTCAGGGTGTTTCTATTCTAGCGAGGTCTGTTTAAAATCTCTTTTCCTGGCTGTTGAATTTCAGAGTGGCTTTGATAGAAGATGTGAACCGCATGTCCCCCAACGCCTTGGCCATCGTGTTTGCTCCGTGCCTCTTGCGCTGTCCTGATACCTCTGACCCCTTGACCAGCATGAAGGATGTTTCAAAAACAACCATGTAAGTTTTGGCAGTCTGCTGAGAAGCAGTGTTTTGGAATGGGATGGAAGGTCAGTACCAGTACCGGTGTAAGTTGTTACAAATTAATTCATATCAAGCTGAGAAGCTGAGGTGCAAGAGTCATTGAATTCTAGCTCTGCCAGTGCTGCCAGTTTGTACACCCCTCTCAGACCTCCCACCTGTCTCCATTTTACTAAGCATAAAGTAGGACGATCTATAAGTCTTAAATATCATATTTGTGTTTTATATCAAGATAATAGATTTTTGGGGGGCTTGTACACTAATCATCTATTTTGCGGAGATACAAGGCGTAATAAGCAATACGATACAGAATTAAGCTGTCTCCTGCATACTTGGAACTCTCTTCTGCATTATTCTTTGCATCGAAGAAGGTTTTATCCATGACGCTTTCTGTTCTCCTCACCCTCCAGCAACTCTGGCTGTGAGAGCCCCTCACCATCCTCACTGCGTGGCTGGCCTTGTCTCTGCCTCCAATGAAAACAGAGTTTGAAAAATGACAGCTTTTTGTAACTTCTTACTGACCCCCGGGGCCATAGAGGTGGAGAAGGGCAGTTGCAGGCTCGTTGTGTCTCTGCCAGCCTCTGCCAGCACAGGGACAACAGGTAGAAGCAGCAGGAGCTGTTGGCAGCCATGGGAATGTCTGTGTGCTCACCACTGTGTACAGCCAGCATGGGAGGCTCTGGTGGTCCCAGGAGGAGCACGTGCCATTACCTGTCACCATTACCTGTCCTGTTGTGCCTGCTGTGTTGGACTCTTCACCCCGTTACCGTGCAGTGCTGCCTGTGAGGGATGGGCTGGGACGCTGTGGTCACACGCCAGCCACACGTGTGTGACAAACACCCCCAGCCAGGAGCAGCATCCCATCCCACCACGGTTGTTTTAGAGCTTTCATGGTATAAGGCAGCTCAATAAGCTCTTGCCTTTCTCACAGGTGTGTAGAGATGCTCATAAAGGAGCAGATAAGGAAGTACAAGATAAAAATGGAAGAAATCAGTCAGCTGGAAGCAGCAGAGAGCTTCGCTTTCCGACGGCTCTCGTTGCTTCGGCAGAACACGGTAAGTGTTGAAGTAAAACGCCAACTTCTTGGGGAGGGAGTGCCACTTATCCTGTACATCCATTCAGTCAGTCAAAAATTACCTGGAAAAAAAACCAACTGCCCAAAGCTGTAGGTAGGAGCTAAATATACAGCTGCACTGAAGTTCTGACAAATGATGTTGCAGGGGTGGGAATCTGCTTTTGTACTGGTTGAAATCTATTCCCATATAATTCTGTCAGTGGAACTAAGATTGAGTCTCTGACATGGCAAAGGCATTTCTTCACTCCAGAGATGGCTGGTATGCAAAAATGTGCTGCATTCTAGGAGGGCAAATACACTTATTCTTTGTTTTTGTTGCACTGATTAATACAAACCAAACTGTGTCTGATCAGAGACTGCATATAGTGAATTTGGTCTCCATCTCTCTCTAGCTCTGGCCTATAAAACTTGGGTTCTCTTCCCCTTACGAGGGGAAGCTGGTACGTACAACTGCCTGGCTCCAGTGCATGAGTTTTTCTTGTGGTACTATTGCATGACTAAAATACTTACACGGTTGTAACTCAGTTTTAAACACTCTATTGAATAATCAGGATTGCATGTACTGGTGCAATTTCCTCCCCAGACTGCATGCAGGGCTGCTGGCCTGTTCTGTCATCACCTGGTATTTTATAGACACTGTATGTAACTTACATCAGATGTAATTAAATTACTCATTAAGTGACTACTAAAACTAAGCTGAGCCTGACAGATCAAAAAAAGGTAACAAAATCTTGGAGATCAGGTGAATAGGAAATTTTCTCTTACTTTTTGAAACATTTGTATGCATAACTAACAACTCTTCATCAATTCCATCAGCCTTTGGCCTACTCATTTATCTTCCACCCCAAAACTTGCAGACTGGTGTAGCTGCTTGTGACTGACGAGTGTTACATGTGGATCTGTCTTGCAGAGTAAAAGCTCTCAGGTCAAAGGAAATGACAGTGGCACCTCGGAGCTGGACTCGGTGCATGAAGAGGAGGACGTTTCTGAAGCCAACAACCGGGAGAAGGAGATTCTCATAGATCGCATACAATCGATAAAAGAAGAAAAGTAAGTCCCCTTTACCTGGGTAGGCCATGCCCTTTGCACTTGGAGGCAACACAGGTAGTACAGCAGGATGCCTTTTGTGCAAAAGGATCTGATTCTGTTCTGTAGGCCTTTATGAGAGGGAAAAGGAAAATACAAAGCACTAGGTGAAGGAAAATACCATGAACATTAATATTTCACGACTACATGCTTTACCTCTGAACGTGAGCTGCATAAAGTTGCTTGTCAGAGGTGCTGCAGCCTGTGTTTGATGCAGGGAGGACATCACTTACCGCTTACCTGAGCTCGACCAGCGAGGCTCCGACGAGGAAAACGTGGACTCGGAGACCTCTGCGAGCACAGAGAGCCTGCTGGACGACAAACCAGGCCGGATGGATACCGAAGGTCAGTATTAAGGTAGTAAGTGCTTTTTTTTATTCTACATCTTTCGCTGCATACAGCCAGGTGACCAATCATTATCTGGTCACAGTGGCTTGTATTGAGTTACATTTTAGGCTGCTATCAGTCTCTAAGTATCTTGTTTCTTTAAAGCAATTATTGGATTACACTGCCGTGCTCAGAGCTGCAGCGTGCCTGCCAAAGACATTTGCAAAGTGCCTTCTCTCCCGCAAACCTCTTCAAATTCTTACTCTGCATCCCTGGCTTCAAGGCGCAGATACTCCTTAACACTGTCCAAGATTAAAGTGCCCCGTCGAACTCCAGTGATGCCAACAGCAAACATTAAACTTCCTCCGGGGATGTTCAAATGTACAGAATCCCAGGAGGAGGTTTTTGCTAAGGAAGGGTCTCAGGTGGTGCAGCGGAGGGAGCAGCCAGCCAGGCGGACTGACAGCATCCAGTCGGTGTACATTGCACAAGGGTCTGCACTGGCCCACGCTCAGGAACTCGGGGATGAATACGAACCCACAGCAAAACTCAAACGCAGGTTCTCGGACCCTTACTCTCACATTCCCTGCGTGGAGAAGTGAAATTCTTCAGCTCTCTGGACTCTTCTTGAAGTTGACCACAGCTTTGGCTTTAACCCTTTGAAGTCTGTGAATCTGTTCGTGGTCTTTTCAGTGGCTGCGGGAAAGGCAGCCCAGAAATGTACAGTACTGTAAGGGTTAAGCAAGGTTGTTTAAAGCAAATATTCTCCAGTTTAAATTAAAACCTTGTGAAGAAAGTGAAACTTAATGTTGAATAAAATACATGGGTTGAGTGTACAGGAACCAAGCCCCCCCCATTCCGCTGCCGTGCCTTTTCTATTTGCCTTACAATGGACTCTCATGGGACCAACAGTGAGTTTAGGTCAATGTGTGTTGCCTTAATGTTTTGTATGATTTTATGACGATTTTCTCTACGGTTTACAGAATTATTAATATGGTAATAGCCTTAACTGAGACCAACATGTATAAAAACGTTTATTAAAACATTGCACTTTTAAAAAATACGTGTGCGAGTTTATCGATGTCTGTCTTAACAAGCAATTTATTCTGAAGGAAGCCTTTACTCGGGTTACTGTTTTTATGGAGTGCGGATAAAGGACGGGAAAGGGGGAACACTGACGAGGCTGTGGTGTCACGGGGGAGGATTTTGGTGCTGTTGGAGCAAAGGCGGAGCTCCCGTGCTGTGCGGAGCCGCCTCCCCTCTGTGCGGGACACAGCTGAGGGCGAGGTGCGATCCCCCATCAGCGCCTTGGAGCCGCGGCCGTACCCCGGCCCCTCACGGCGCTGCGCCATTGTTGGAGCGAGGGAAGAACTCAGCTCGGCCGCAGCAGCCGCCACAGCGGCCCCGAGCCGCAGCCGCCTCCGCGCCCGTGCGCGGGCGATGGTTTCGGGTGATTTGGGGGAGGCTTTGGGGTGTTTTAAATCAAGCGGGGCGGTCGCGGCCCGCCCGGCGCTGCCCGCCCCTCCCCGCTTAGGTCGCCAAGATGGCGCGCGGCGCTGAGGCGAGTTCCGGTGCCGCCATGGCCGCGACGCGGCTGGAGCTGAACCTGATGCGGCTGCTGAGCCGGTGCGAGGCGCTGGCGGCGGAGCGGCGGGACCCCGAGGAGTGGCGGCTGGAGAAGGTGAGGCCGCCGCGCCGCTCCCGCCCCGCAGCACCGCCTGCGGCCCCTCAGGAACCCGGACGGGGAGCGCTGTGGTGTCAAACCCGCAGCCTTGGCCAGACCGGGTGTTTCTCCTTAATGCTGTCGATTAAAGTCTCGTTTTTGCCCTCAGTATGTGGCTGCTCTGGAGGACATGCTCGGGGAGCTGAAGAAGCAGTCCAGGTGAGCGCTCTGAGCCCCTGGGTGCCCGCTTGTGCTTCGGGGTAGACGCCTTCAGGTTGTGCCAGGGGAGGTTTAGGTCGGATACCAGGAAAAATTCCTTCAGTGGAAGTGGTGAAACACTGGAACGGGCTGCGCAGGGAAGTGGTGGAGTCACCATCCCTAGAAGTGTTCAAAAAGAGAGCAAATGTAGCACTTTGCAATATGGTTTGGAGGGAATGGGGGGGATTCAGTCGAAGGTTGGACTTGGTGGTCTTGGAGGTCTTTTCCAACATTAATGACTCTGTGATTCGATAATCTCTTACCTGTAAGTCAGCCATAGCCCACAAACACCACAGCAGTGTGTACTTCCCTGTGGAAATACCTGTGCCCCGAGGTCTCCCTGCCCTGGAAAAGGTGATTTTCAGAGGGTTGCAAGTGTATTCCCAGCCTGAGGCTATTTCTGCTTCTTGGAAAAGCTATGTGGGGTTTTTTAAAAAATTTATTTGGAAAGTAGAACAGTAGAAAATGCTAGTAACTTTTGGCTTTCATATTATTACCTTTCAATTCCAATAGCAAGCCAGCCCCCGAACTGCTGAATGAATACTCTCGCAAAGTGGACTTCCTAAAGGGACTCCTGGAAGCTGAAAAATTGGTAAGATCTACTAGCTCAGCTTGGAAAGACTCCAGTATTCTGTGTTTATATTCACGTGTTGCCTGGTTCCTATGCTGACTTTTATCTTGCATCTCAAAATAACAGTTGTTAAAGTCTTATTAGGCAATCCTTGTGAAAGCCTGAATAAATATATTGGATTCGTGTTTTGTTAAAAGGAGGTATTGTATGAAACTTCTTTTCAAAAGCGAAGTATACGTTGTCTACATCTTTCTCACTCCTTTGCTGTGAGATGCAAGGGCAGGTACTGTCCCTTAGGCCTGACTCCACTCTGGGATGGTCCCACGTGCACCTGGAGAGCTGTGAAATGCCGATAAGCTGGGTTTTAGTCGGTGGGGTGCAGTCAGTGCCGCTGCTCAGGCTGACTTCACTGTTGAGAAGCAGCTGTGGGATTGCAGCCCCGTCCTCGTGGGTCACAGCCCAGGTGTCTCACACTGCAGAGTGTCATATCCATCACTGTTCCCTGCTTCTCCCCACTCCCAGTCTTCATCAACGGAAAAGGCTCTGGCAAACCAGTTCCTGGCCCCTGGGCGCACGCCGACGACGGCCAAGGAGAGGACGCCGGCCACCAAAACCGTCCACCTGCAGACCAAGGCGCGGTGCGTGGGCCAGATGAGGAGCGAGCTGCTGGGCACGGTGCGTTCAGCCTGCTGCTGCTGCTTTGCTGGTGCTTCACAGATCATCCTGCTTGTGTTCAGCTGCCTCAGGTGGCTGTGTCTGAGAAGTGTCCCAGGCTGGGTGGGGAGTCACCGCTTTATCTCTAAATCCTGGGCACGGGCACTCTGCCAGGCCTGCAGGGCTGTCCTTTATCACTGACCCTTTCTAATCTGCTGGTTTGGTTCTTTCTCTCCTCCCAGGATCCCCTGGCTACTGATGGTAAGTTTGATCTGTTGTTTCCTCTAACAATAGTCAACCTGAGTCTTACAGGAAGGGGAGGAGGGAGGTCAGGTGTTCAAGGTTTCCCGAAGTATACTTTTAATTTAGTGCCTCACTTCTTCTCAAGACAGCAGATTTTAAAAACAAACTAAACCAAAAACCCTGAGAGATGAAGGCAGAAGCGTTGTTATCAGTGGTGGCAGGGACTTGCAGGAAGCTCTTTTTTGTAGCATTCATGCAGAAACTGACGTTCTAATTACAGAATTAGCAGGGACAATTTATTGTTGCTCCTGTTCCCTTCTGCTCTAGGCAAATCATGTGATCCTGGGTGCTTTGAGTAGGTGTTGTTCAGTTCCTCTGGAATACACAGCCATGTTATTCACGTAGGGAACTGGGAGGAATTAATTTGAGGTTTCCATGGCTACTGTTAGAGCGGCTGGAGCTGGGCCAATCTAACGTGTCCTGAAAGAACACCGAGACACACGGGCTGAAACCCTGCCCTCAGGGATGTGATTCAGCTGGGGTTTTTCCCCTTTTTTGATGTTGGGTGTCCTCTTTTCCCTGCAGAAAGCAGGCAGGCATTTGACACCCATATTCCTTTGGGTGGAGGCTAAGGAAGATTTGGGTATCCAGAAATCCCTTACAGGAGACTTGTTTTTTCAGCCTGTGATTGCATGGGAATTTATAACATGCTAAACACTTTTTTTTTCCCCCAGACTCTGAGGAGTTGAACATAAGGAAGCGAAAGTAAGTCAAAATTTCTCATTCCAGTGCTCAATGTTTTGGGAACTGTTTTCCCAATGACCTTTAAATCCCAGATATGCTTTAAATTGGGTGAAGTGTCAGCTGGTAGAAACCAAACTATAATGGCTTCAGCTGACTTAACGGGCGCTGTTGCCTTGTAGAGTTGCAAAACCTGGGGAAAACTTGTGAGATTGACCTGCAAGGAAGCGTAAATCCCTTTTTTTCCCTTGTGCTCTTGCAGAGGCCTCCCATCAGACGAGAAGCAGTCGGCAGTGGAGCTGGATGCTGTGCTGCAGCACCACCAGGACATGCAGGAGAAGCTGGCTGAGGAAATGCTCAGCCTGGCTCGCAGCCTCAAAAACAACACGCTGGCCGCCCAGAACGTGATCAAACAGGACAACCAGGTAGCGCATGTTGAGCTGTGACCCCTCAGTTCTGCAACCCACAAGGTTCAAGTGCTGATGTGTGAGATCCTGTAGCTCGATTCCAGATGGGATTGGAGTGGGGAGACTGGGGGCAACACCTCTCCGCAGCTGAACCTTTTCATTGCTGGAGGAAGCTGCCAGACGTGGCAGCTGTGAGCCTGACACTGTTTGCTGTCTTTGCTCCACAGACACTGTCACACTCCCTCAGGATGGCAGACCAGAACTTCGAGAAGCTCAAGGACGAGTCCGACCGCCTGGAACAGCACGCCAAGAAATCTGTCAACTGGCTGCTGTGGATAATGTTAATCGTGGTTTGTTTTATATTCATCAGCATGATTCTCTTCATCAGGATTTTCCCCAAACTGAAATGATTCTGTTTTGTTTTATTTTAAGCTGCCTGCAGTGCAGAGGGAAAGCTCAGCTGGTGTGAGAACTGTCAGGGTCAGTGTCCTTACAGAGGCTGTGCAAGGCCTACCCTTGCATCTCCTCCTTGTGCAGGCAGTGGAGGGTTGCCTGAGGAAGGCTTTCCACCCTTGGATACTTGTTTACTTGCTGACTGTTGTTGCCTCTTGAGGAGAGAGCTGAGGTAACGATGAGAATTTACACTGAGCTGCTAACAAGTTCTTTAGTGGATAAATACCGTCACTTTTAATGTGGTTGTGACAAACGTTATGACTCCTAAAAGGCGTTTAGTCAATGCAAATTTAAATAACAGTTGAAGCCTTACACTCTTTCCTGTCTTCCCAGCTTTTCTGTACTGACCTAGGAGCTTGCTGCCAACAGGATATTTAATTTCAGTTCTGTACATACACAGCTGCAGGTGTAGGAAGAGAATTCTGCTGCTCAGGTGCTGCCTGGCTCAGATTCAGAGTATCAACAGGTAAAACTCTTCTCAGCCTCACCTATTTCCCAGATGAGTATTTGGGACTTCGGACTTCACCATCTTCTCCAGTTTAGACTTATTACAGGACTGGAGTTGCTTTCTGTGCAGTGTTTGCTTCCCTTTTGTGCGTGCAAATGTTCTCACTTGTCATTGTTGTGTTGATGCTGTTGCATGAAGGAAACACCGTGACCCTGCCACCTTCGAACTGTACACACAGTGCTGCAGGTGGCACAGACCTCACCTGTGCAAACATGTTTGCGCTGGAAGATGAGGGCAAAGGAAGGTGGTGTCTTCAAGATGAAAATAATAATTTAAAAAATGTCCAGCCTTTCTTTTTGAGCAAATTATTCCTGTTAAGCATTGTCTTAAGAGCTCACAGAAATGAAACAGAGAAAAAATAAACTAATATTTTTAAAACACTGCTGCTGCTATAAATACTTGGAGACTTAGGCTGTCACACAACTCTGCTTTACCAAAGAGTCTCAGGAGGTGCTTGTGCTAGGCTGAAAGCAAACCCTTCTGCCTCCCTGCTGGTCGGTGTGCAGGTGTGTCCCGTGGAGGAGGTGAGGGCAGCAGGTGACCCCGGCTGTGCTTTGGTCTGGACCCAAACCATGGGGTGCACCAGGCCTGGCTGCTGATCCCACCAGCCCTAGGACAGGGAGAGGTGTGGGAAGGGCTGTTTGTCACAGCTGGGTTCTTAGGAACATCCGGCTTTGCTTTGAACATCCCAAAGCACCAGGCTCTGTCTCAGAGCTGTGCTCTCTTCTGTACAAACCCATCTCTGGGAATGAGGACAGTTAACATTTTTTACACAAAGTATTTCTGTTCCTTGAACATGATGTTTGCAACTCTCAATCCACTCACTTATGGATTATGAAATGAATAATTATATTATGAGGTACAGCTTTTAATTCCAGCTACTCAGATATCTGTGATATGCTCCTTCGGTTCTGTTCTACTTACCTTGAACTTCAGAGAAGTTTGTAGTTGTAGCAATCAATTTATGGACATTTCTACTTTTCCCAGTTGTTTTTCTTCAGCTGTATGTAATGTTTGACATTTCACTGTGCTTCATTAGTCAATGCTGTGTCACCGAATTATTTTTCAATTCTAATTGTTTACTGCTTTCCCTGCAGGCATTTCAGTGCCAAGCTCTCCTCATAGAGGCTGAATGTGATGCTGGGATGGTTTTTGTGTGTGAGATTTTGGGATGCAGCATTAATGCTTCATCGTCCATAACATTGTCCTCTTTATTACTTGAAATAAATTATTTTTTCCTAGCTTGCAAAAGATCTGGTGCATCATTGCAGACAAGTTTAAAACTGAATTTTGCTATCAGCAAAATGGGTTGCCTATAACTTTTTGGCACTTATTAATTAGGAAATTTTCAATTGGAAAGACATGAAAGGGAACTGCTAGTGATAGCTTGTCTCCAAGAAAACATCCACCCCTCCAAGTCACAGATACTGATTTACAAAGCAGCCTGCATGGAGTGAGTTCAGAAACCACTTAACTTTTGACCATTGACATTTCATGGGTGTTCTTATTTTGAATGAACGGCCAGGAGTGAACCCTGTAACACCTTTTGTTATCTCCAGTGGTCGTTGAGCACTGAGCCTGTGCTTCCTGGGGGTTCTCTCCCAGGTGGAAGAACCTTCCCTTCTTCCCCCAACCCAACGGATCCACTGCCTGAGCAACCACCAGCCCCCACACACAAAGGCTGGGTCGTTGTCTTTGCTTTTCTCGAGTTCATTTAGCAATTGGAGTAATTCAACACCACTTTGAAGATGGGAGCCGGTGCTATTTAGAATAAACAATGACTCAGGGCTTTGTGACATTTCCCCGATGAATGACAGGTTTTATTTCTGACTGGCCTGGGGGGGTGGTGGATGCTCTGCTGCTCCAGCCCTCAGCTCCATTTTGTGGCACAGGGCTCTGATGTGCAGCTCTCCACAGAATAATGTTATGTATAGAATAGGTACAGAAATCGCCTTCTGTGAGAGTTGCTTAACTTTCCCAAAAGCTTGGGAAATCCAGATGGGGAGATGTTTATCAGGCACAGGGCTGGGCCCTGCTTGGCTTCTTGGCAGACTACCTGCTTTGAGACAGCAAGGAAAATTAAACCAAGAATCTTTTGGAGGCTTGGGTCATGTCAGGCCAGTGGATGCACCAATTCAGTCTTGGCAGCAGCAGAGACTCTGGGTCAGTGTAAGCTTTTCTGGCAAACGCCATTGGTGGCAGAGACCCCGTGTGTTATAATGCTCAGTGTTTAGCAGTGTTCTGGTCACAGCCAGATGGGGTGTGCTGGAAAGATTGTTTACAGGAATGGCAGGAGCAGAACGCTGGATGCCGTGGCTCCTGTGGCTGGGCAGCCCCAGGTTTTGGGCACATGTTCCCTTGGGTTTTCTTTGCACTTTGTGCAGCAGAGTGAGAGGCTGTGAGCAGCTTCCCTAAACTGGCAGCTATTCTGCCAAAAGGGAGTATCCTGTAAAGAGTAAAAGGAGGGAGTGGGCAGAGCAGGGTTCTGCTCCCGACTGTTCCCTGTGTGACACCAAGCAAGTCACCTCCCTTCTCATTGTCTGCTGTGAACCTGCCATGAAACCTCAGAATCGAGTGTTATGATTTATAGTTGCAATTTAGTTTCTTTCACGAAAGAAATTCTTCCCTGTGAGGGTGGGGAGGCCTTGGCACAGGGTGCCCAGGGAAGCTGTGGCTGCCCCTGGATCCCTGGAAGCGTCCAAGGCCAGGCTGGATAGGGCTTGGAGCAGCCTGGGACAGTGGAAGGTGTCCCTGCCATGGCAGGGGTGGGATGGGATGGGCTTTTAAGATTCTTCCAACCCAAACCATTCTGTGATTCTGTGAATCGTAAAAACTGTAATGACAGTGCGAGAACAGCTCGGAGCAGACACTCAAACGTCGTGGTCTGCAGCAGAATTCCCGATGTTTTTCCCGAGTCGCAGGGCCTGGCATGGGGCTGGCTGGGAGCTCCTGTCCTGACCTGCCCCACTGCTGGGAGTCTGTGTGCCCTCGCCGCGTGTCCCACTGAACGGGAGTGACATTAAACCCCAACGGCGCTAAATCAATACCACCTGTCACATGATGCCACCGTGACATTTCTGGCATGAGCGCTCGCTCTCATAGGAGCTGGAAGTGGGAAGCAGCAGCAGTTAGTGAATAATGGATCAGATACGCCTGATTTGTAACATTTACAGAGGGAGGGCGTGTCTCCCAGCGACAGAACAAACCGGTTATCAAACGGGAACTGGGAGTTCTGGCTCGTCCAAAACGCAAACCCTGCGCAGCGCGGAGCACCGAGCCGGGGTTTGCGAGCCCCTGGTGCTGCCCAGAGCGCCAGCGCTCCGTCCAAATTAGACTCCGCATCGACAAAAACAGGCATTAGCGTCAGGAAATAACCAAAGGAGGAGGGGCTGGGGGTGAGCGGTGCATCAGAACCGGCGTGGCCGGTGGCTGGGCTGGAAGCCGGCGCGGCCGTGCTGGGGACAGTGACGCGGCTGCGGCCGCTGCCCTGCTCGTGGTGGCTGATGGAGAACAGGGAACCTGGCAGCAGCTTGTGCCAAGCACACCTGGGCTGCCCGAGCTGAGCTGGAGGGAAGGATGGAGGGTGGAGGGTGAGGAGGCTCAGGGGGCTGAAGGCCACATCTGTCTGGCTGTCTCACATCTGGGCCCTGCTCGCCAGACCCAAGCTGGGAGCGCTGACAGCACTTTGGTGCTTTCAAGTTGAAAACTTTGATGCTGAATTAGAACAAAAATATTCTGACAAGGAACTGAAAGTAAGTTGAATATTGCGTCTGCCTCTGTGACACCCAAAAATCAAACTGCACAAAACCAGAAGCTGGACAAAAAAAGCTAAAATGAGGCAGTGCTGCAGTGGGCCATGAAGAGCTGGAATTTGCATCCTTCATCTCCAGGGTCTTTGACCTGCATGTAGCAGAGAGATGCCCTCTGCCATTTTCACCCTGGCCGAAATTTGTATTTGCTCATGTAACAATAGAATTCTCCAGAAGGATCTGACAGTGTTTCCTGTTTCAACAGTAAAAAGCTGAGACTTCTGTCCTTAGCACATAAAGTGACCGGATCTCCATCCTCTGAGCTTTCTCACTGAGAAAAGTCACTTATCGGATTTGGTGTGGACGGAAGGAAGGGTAAGAAAGGAACTCTGTCAATCCATGACGTGAAATATTTTATATTAAGAGATTTGGCAAATGGTTCTGTGTGACTCTAAACAGGATGAGATAATTTTCCAAGGTCAGCTCTCCTGTACTCTCAGCTTTAGGTTTAGTCACTGCGAAGTCAATCCCGTAAACCTTCACAGCAACATCCTGCCAGTGATGCAGAGACTTGGCTGTTGTTGGCTTCAACAGCAGCTCTGCTGCATCTTCAAAGGGCAGGAGGCTGCATAACGTGCAAATTGCCCGGTGAGAAATGTGTGAGCAGGAAAGAGTGCCTGGCAAATGAATAAAAACACAGCAACCCGAGCCATGGGTAACTCTTCACCCAGGCAGTTGCGAGCTGCTGTTAAGAGAAGGCCACAGTGAACTGGTGGAGCAGAAAGTGGGAATTCTGACCTCAGCCCAGCCTCTAGGCTGCTGTGTGGCTTTGGCTCCTGAACTGGTTTTCAAGCAGTTTAGTTCTTAAAACAGAATTGCTACCAATGAACCTCCTTGGTGAGTCAACTGCTCCAAAGCTCCTTTTGGGCACAAAGTTTGTGTTCCTTGTCTATTCCCAGGCTGGTTAATTAGCGAGGAACTTTAATTTGTATGGCTAAAGACACACAGCCTAAAACCCACCCACGTGTTCCAGTGTATAGAGAGGAAGATATATTTGGTTTTCAAGGTGTGAAGCTTTCAGCAAGCTCCATGTGTTGGTGGTTGAGCTGAGCTGGGCTCTCTCTCCACAGGTGCTTGTGTCAGTACAAGGATGTCACTGCTGCAATATTCAGGCTGATTTACAAAGCCATTGTCCCGACCTGTTTGTGCAAAGGTGTGTCCTGCTCCAGGCTTCCAAGGACTTCAGTTCCGAGCAGCACTGATCTGGAGGAGGGATCTGTCGGTTCTCTTAGGTTGGTTTGATGTGGAGGCATCTGTAGGACAGAGCAGTTGACTTTGGACAAGGGATGGAGGGACAGGACACAGGGAATGGCTTCCTACTGCCAGAGGGCAGGGATGGATGGGATATTGGGAAGGAATTGTTCCCTGGGAGGGTGGGGAGGCCCTGGCACAGGGTGCCCAGAGCAGCTGGGGCTGCCCCTGGATCCCTGGCAGTGCCCAAGGCCAGGCTGGACAGGGCTTGGAGCAGCCTGGGATAGGGGAAGGTGTCCCTGCCCAGGGCAGGGGGTGGAATGGGATGGTCTCTAAAGCCCCGTCCAACCCAAACGATTCCACGATTTAGTAAGGAGTGGATCAAACCAAAACAAATAAGTCTTTGTACGGTCAAATAGATGGAGACACTCTATTGCAAGTCTCTCTGTACTTATTTTCTTAGGAGGATTCAGATCTGAACCCCCACGGCTTGTGATTGTCACAGCTCACAGCAGACACTTATCCCTGCTTATTTCCAAGTTATTTCAACTAAACCATAAAACATCTGTAGGGGAGAGAAAGAAATGTGACTGTTGCCAGTATTTAATATATCAAACTAGTGATTTTAGTAGCTTCTTGAAGCAGGAATTAAAGAAGAGCCTGCATTGCAGCTATTAGAAAAAAAAAAAAAAGAGTAAGCAGGTGTTGGCTTAGTTTCTTAGCGCCCACATTGCTCCTGTTGGTTTATCTGATTGCAAACCAAGTGCACTGTAGCGTGATGAATATGTAGCAGTGAATGTATGGGAAAGATGCTGGAAAGGTTGCACCCTGATGTTCTTAATCAGTAATTAGAAACTAAAAATAGTATTTTAAGGAAAGATAATAAATCTGTAGCCTTTAATCCTCATGTGCCAGTGTGTAAGCTGATATCATTATTACATGGAAGGCAATGAGAACATAAGTGAGTAGGCAAGAGCAGGTTGCTGTTACAGTCACAGTGTAAATTCCACACAGCTCGAGCTGTCCAGGTGAAGTTTGGCTCTGCCTGTTTCATGCAAAGTCTACAGTCATAAAACAAGGTAATTTGCAAGCAAAGAACGCATACTCTTGTTGTTTATTTCCCTTCCTTAACTGCCCTTACTTCCTGAAGCATTCTTCAATGAGTGGGGTTCCGAGTCTCTCTGCACTTGTCAGCTCGAGGCAGCAGCATGGATTTGGGAAAAATGGACAAAAATAGGGGAAATGCCTTCCCATGATGGTTCTGACGCACCAATGGGCTGAATCAACAGCTCCTGTGCTGTGCAGACACACATCTGCTGTGCTGATGACAGGGAAAGCATCCCCACTTAGGCAGAGCCTTTCATCTCAGCATTTAAATAGTCTGCAAGTGCCAAGATGTAGTTATTGGTGCACAGGTACCATCCCAGCTAATCCTGCTTACGCTGGTCGAATCAGGCTGCCAGCCTTGTCCTGTCCAACAGGGAAACCTCAAACAACGTCAGGGAGTGAATCACCCCAGCAGAGCCATGATTCCACTGACCAGCCCTCCTCTCATTCACACTGTGTTGTGTCCCTGGGACGACTGCAGTCGATTCTTCACCTGGAAAAGCAACGCAAAGTATTTTAAACAGGGTGAACTC
The DNA here is from genome assembly GCA_013397845.1 of Melanocharis versteri. Taxonomy (NCBI): domain Eukaryota; kingdom Metazoa; phylum Chordata; class Aves; order Passeriformes; family Melanocharitidae; genus Melanocharis; species Melanocharis versteri. Next base: position 105,951 of record VZTG01004086.1, read on the forward strand.
ATAGTGCAATTCAGTGTCCAGACAAAGGGACCGAGGCACAGTGACCTGCTGTCACCACTGGCCTGCCCAGGGGCCCTTAATGCCATGCAGAAGTGAGAGAGCTGTTGTGAGCTAAAGATGGTGGGATAAAAATTTTAAAGAATGTCTATTTGCCAAGCATTTTGGAATTAAAACCGGCTTTATTCCAGCAGTTTATAACTCATTTGTCTCGCAGAAATGGCTGAAAGCAAGAGCCAGATAAAATTACTGGAAGTTGCCAGGAAACGTACTGTCATGGCTTAGCGCGAGTGCAGCGCAGAGATGATTAAAAAAGGCACCAAATGGTGAATCCCACTGGAAAAAGAACCAGAAATCTGCAATGGCTCTTTGGGTTCGGTGATACTGAAAGCAGTGGCAGTGGTAGACAGTATCTTCATCCCAACCTCTGTCCAGCTTTGGGGCAATTCATCCTTTCTGAGAGGAGGAGGAGGAGGGACACGGGCACAGCCAGGGCAGCAGCCTGGGCTGTCAGCACTGGGGACAGTGAGACAGAATCCCAGAATGGCTTGGGTTGGAAGGGGCCCTTGAAGATCCTCTCATTCCATCCCCCTGCCGTGGCAGGGACATCTCCCACTATCCCAGGCTGCTCCAAGCCCCGTCCAGCCTGGCCTTGGACACTGCCAGGGATCCAGGGGCAGCCACAGCTGCTCTGGGCACCCTGTGCCAGGGCCTCCCCCCCCTCCCAGTAAAAATCTTTTCCCTAATCTCTAACCTAACCCTACTCTCTTTCCATGTGAACCCACGGCGAGGTGAGGCTGCTGAACCGCTGCGTTTCACCCGCCGAACGCTACCGAGGCCACAGCGGCTCCTCGGGCAGGGCTCGCAGGCGGCCTGGACGGGCGGCGAGAAGGAGGGATGGACAGATGGACGGGTGGACGGACGGATGATGAATGGATGGATGACGACGGGTGGATGGATGGCTGACGACGGGCGGCTGGGCGCCGCCGCCGCC
>VZTG01004086.1:110538-137894 GCA_013397845.1 Melanocharis versteri
GGTCTAGAATGAAATATTGCTCCTGTGAGAGTAAAGTAGGAAAAGTGAGTGCGGAAGGGCAGGGCTGTACCAAACCCAGGCCCCAGTGTGTCCTGCCCCTTTTTTGGGGAGAGGCTGTCTCTGAACAGTGTAAAGCCCCAGAGCTTTCTGGAGGTCAGTTTTGGGGTGACTGCCTTGTGGGATGTGAGCGATGCTGATACGGGCAGGGTGTGGAACCTGTCGGTGCTGCCGGTGGAGCAGGGAGGATCCCAGGTGTGTCAGCCAGAACCGACCCGGCCGTTACCGAGTGATCCCNGCTCCTGGGGTGCTGCCGTTACCTGAGTGATCCCGGTGCTCCTGGGGTGCTGCCGCCCCGGTGCTGCTCATCTCTGCGTGGAAACGGGGCAGGACGAGTCGTGTTTGCTGCTTGGGTTTTGAATCAAACGAGGGGAGCGTAGGGACAGCCCAAACCAGGCTTTAAAGGCCAGGCTGTGAGGGGTTTGCCCTCGGCTCAGCGGCACCGACCTGAGCAGGGAGAGGTGACAGGCACCTGAGATGTTCCCTGAGGGGTGAGGGTTTGCAGGGGCTCACTTTGGAGTCCGTATCCAGTTGGCTCAGACCGAGGTGTCTGAGGTGCAGAACTGAAGCTTAAAGATCTGTATTTCACAGTTAGATGGTTTTTACGTGTATTAAACAATTGCTGCAGTAGGCTAGAAGCTGTCACACAGTCCTTCCCAGTAACCTGTCACCAGGATGTTTTCCTGTCTCAGCAGTTATCCCAAGAAACATCCAAAAGTCCTTTTCCAAGTTTCCTAAAGCCACTTCTAAAAATCAGCCACATGTAGAATTGCAATGCTTTTGACCCAACACAAGCAAGTGTAATTTTTCTGCAGTAGTTTGTTTGTTCAGTAGGCAGCAAACACTACAAAAAAAGCAGAATTAACTGATAGTTACCTCCAATGGTTTGTGATCCTTCTGTGCCAGATTACGCTGGTCTTGATTGTTAAAGGCCAGAGCTCTGAAGCAGTGGATCATTAAGGTTTGGTATCCACATGATTTACTATAAACAAGGTTTAAGTTCCAGCTATTCCCCTGGTTAGACTCTATCTTGAAAACTTAACCTCTGGCATCAGATCTGGTTTCTTCATTCAGGACTTGAAGGTTGTTACCAAACCAGTTTGTCCAAGAGGCTTTGGCATCTTGGGATTTGTTTGTTTGTTTGTTTTTTAAGGAGCGTGGCTTCAGCTTGGTTTTCTGGGGAGGGCTGATGGAACATGTCTAGCATGATTTAGTAGTTTTTTGAGTGGGTAGCTTGGTAGCAGGGATGGAGCAGTGCTTCCTCTGGCAGCTCAGAGCTGTGCTGCTGTTTCTGCTGAAATTTAGGAATTTATGTGTAGTGGAGGTTTTGCCAGTAGTTTGCACAGGAGCAGCTTTGGGCCTACTACTGGAGAATCAATTTGTGATTTTTCTATTTCCCTGAAAGCTGATTTATGTGTTTTTTGAAACCAGGTTGTCTGTGTTATAATTGATGGCTCCACTTTGCTCTCGTTCTTCGGGAATCAAACCTGCCTTGCCTTCCTACTGAATGGTTGATTAATTCCCCTGTCCCTGCAGAAGAAATACTATCGAGAAAAGCTGTGGAAAAACACTTATTACTTTGCTTAAAACTGCTTCTTGTTGTCTTGGTAACAATAAATTTATGGGGTGACTTAAGCTGCTACTGCATGAACAGGAGATATAAACTGCTGAAAATTCAAAGGCATGAAAAGATGGAGAAACCTCCAACTTAAAAGCGTATTTTGTTTCAGATGTTCTTAATTCCTTATTATTCTCTTTGATCCTTGAGGTGTTAAAAGAAAGGAGCTTAGATACCATTTATCACTTAAAAACTAAATTGAAGTAGAACCTGAAAAATAATTAAGTGTGATTTTTCCCTAAATGTGGGGAAAAGCAGCTGATGGATCATGGGTGTTGTACTTCCAGCTCTGGTAGATCTATATTTTTAACTCTTCAAAAGCTTCACTCATCTCTTTTTAGATTCACCTCTGGCTAACCTTTGTTCCTTAACACGTCTTTTCAAAATATTTGGAGCTGTTAGCCTTTGCTCACCTTTTCTGCAGCCTCCAGTGAGGAATCTGTGTCAGGATGGGGAGAGCTGGAAGCGAGGGAGGTTTGTACCCTGTGGGGGTGTTTAGATGGTTGCAGTTTTTGTGGAGCTTGGAAGATCTTTGAGCAGCTCTTGGGCTGTTTGGACCAGGAGCAGCGTGGCTCATGTCAGTGGTGATCTCCAGAAGCTTGAAAGGTTCAGGAGCAGAGTAATTTAACTGGTTTTGAGTGTTTAAGGGAAGGGGTGAGAGCTGGGAACTCCAGGGCTGCAGAGACCAGGAGCACCAGGACACAGGGAATGGCTCCCCCTGCCAGAGGGCAGGGATAGGTGGGATATTGGGCAGGAATTGTTCCCTGGGAGGGTGGGGAGCCCTGGCACAGGGTGCCCAGAGCAGCTGGGGCTGCCCCTGGATCCCTGGCAGTGCCCAAGGCCAGGCTGGACGGGGCTTGGAGCAGCCTGGGACAGGGGAAGGTGTCCCTGCCCATGGCAGGGGTGGAATGGGATGGGCTTTAAGGTCCCTTCCAAACCCAAACCATTCTGGGATTCAGATCATCCTCTCTGAATCCCTGCTGGCTGGGTCTGTTCCTCTGCCAGACAGGACCCTGAATTTCCTGAGTGCTGGGCACCCACGCTGGGACACTGGTGCCCACCCGGGGCAGCTCCTCCAGCCCAAGCTCCTTAGCTCTGCTCCTGCAGGAAAGGAAGGTTTCCACAGCCTGGAATGCAGCCTCAGCACTCAGAGGGCTTTGTCCTGACTGTCCCTAGCTGCAGATCTTTCCACCTGTGCTCAAGGTGCCCTGGGCAGGGACAGTGTGGGTGCAGGGCTCGTGTCCAGCCCCTGGTGACTCACCTCATTCTGCCCAAAGTGATGAAAGACAGAGGCAATTGTGCTCAGGGTATTCATGCATCTCGTGGCCTTCAGCCACAGCAATAGCCTGGAGCTCTGACTCTCAGGAGTAATTCCTGGTCTGTATTTTTTGACCTTTCCTTTTCCTTGAGGTCAGCTGTCTGTTCCTGGGGCAGTACGTTATCCTGTGGTGCAGCAGCTGGTGGTGGGTACCACCCCAGCCCTGCCTGAGCGCCCCACAACAATGAGAACCAAGAATAAATAAGAACCAAGATGTTGGATTTTTAATTTATCTGGTGATTTTAGCTCTGGTGACTTGTGCGTTGAATTCAGTCTTTCAGTTTCTTACGTGTCCTTCTGTTACTTCTCCTTTCACTGTCCTGGCCTGCCACGCACTTGCTTCCCTGGAAATACCAATGCTATTTATTGCAAATAAATATCCAGAGTATTAAAGCTGAATCTGTTGCTCTCCCAGGTCCTTTAGCCCAGGTTGGGATGTGCAGCAGTACAGTTTGGGGCAGAGAGGTTGCTGCTGGCTGGTCATCAGGTTCCTTTTCCCACTTTTTCCGAGTACATCCTTAATCCTTGAGGCACCATGTGCATTGGCTTTTTTCTTCCAGAAAGCAATTTATGAAACGACATGGATATAGTGCCAAAAAATCCCATTGGGCAATAGCATTGCCTCAAATCCCATATTAGTATTGCCAATTTTTTTTTCTTGCAGTCAGTGGAGCAAATTTTTGAATAATCATTAAGATATTTGCATAGAATTTGGTTTTAACCCCTACAGCAGTGGTCTGTGTTAAGCCATGAGGAGTCGGACAATCCTAACAATGAAATATTTGTGTCCACATCAGTTTTGTGAGGCTGGGTGATCCCTTGGAGCTGTGATGTGGTGGTTTTATAGTTGGTGAACTTTACATACAGTGACAAGAAGAGGAAAGAGCCTGTGTTTTTTGTTCTTAAGTGGGGAGGGGAGACACTGACTCAGCTGTAGACAAAAGACAGAATCCTTTGAGTGGATACAGTCTTCAAAAAGGAAAAATTCGTAAAGAATCCACCTGGATTTGAACATTAAGGTCTGGCTATGTTTCTGTGAAGTTGCTTTCAAAAGGGTTGTCACGGGGAGTTTTGTTGTGCTGTGCAGGTGTGGGGCTCCAAATTTCCTTCTTGATTTCTTACCTGTGCTTAGAGTTGAAAAAGTATTTCCCTATTCAAACTTTTTCCTTTTTCTGATGCCTGGATTCCTATTATTCAGTTTACCTTCTAATTAATGCTTCATGTATTTGTTCACTTTGCCAGTTCTTTGGTTACTGGTTCTGCTAAATAAACTGCCCAGAGAGTCAAGACAGGGAGATTTGCACCCTTGAGAAAATAATAACAAAAAAAGCCCCAACACCTCATCTGAAAAGAATGCTCAGGGCAAAAATTACTAATGTAGTAAATTACTCCTGTCAGCAGAGTCTGGGCAGGAGCGTGGGCTGTGCTCCTGTGCATTTCCAGGTTTTTCTGCTCTCTTCCCAAGCACTACCATCTCTGGCCATTATTCTTTTCCTATCTTCCCCTCCCTGCAACCATTCTAAACGACTCCCTCTAATCCCCTGGCATTAATTGCACAATCTGAGACGAGGTAGGTGTGTTGCTGGCAGCTGCCTAAAGAAAACAGCCCAGACATCTCTTCCCTTTGTGAGCGCCAAGTGATGTCCCAGGACTGGTGTTACCACTGCAGTCGTGATAGAGGCAGCAGGCAGGGACTCAAGATGGCAGAAAAAGTGATGAAATCCTCTTGTTTTGTAACCATATACCAGCGAATGTTCCCCACAGTGTATTTCTTAACACTTGAAGCCTGCTTTGCTGAGGGGGCCACGTGTCCCGAGCGGAGCTCGCTGCGGTTGGACAAAACCGAGAGTTTAGAAAACGACAACAATTAACCTTCTGTTAAATAAATAAATTGTCCTTTGCCTCCCAGTTTGCAGGAGCATGGACATCCGCAACAACCTGACCCGGCTGAACATGCTGGAGAACTGCACTGTGATCGAGGGCCACTTGCAGATCCTGCTGATGTTCAAAACCAAGCCCGAAGATTTCCGCGAGCTCAGCTTCCCCAAGCTGACCATGATCACAGACTACCTGCTGCTGTTCCGTGTCTACGGCCTGGAGAGCTTGAAGGGCCTCTTCCCCAACCTCACTGTGATCCGAGGGACTCACCTGTTCTTCAACTACGCCCTGGTGATCTTTGAGATGGTTCACCTGAAGGAGATCGGCCTCTACAACCTGATGAACATCACCCGGGGCGCCGTGCGCATCGAGAAGAACAACGAGCTCTGCTACCTGTCCACCATCGACTGGTCCAGGATTTTGGATTCTGTAGAAGACAATTACATCGTGGCCAACAAGGATGACAAAGAAGAGTGTGGAGATGTGTGCCCGGGCACCGTGAAAGGGAAGAGCAACTGTCCCCCCACGGTGATAAACGGGATTTTCATCGAGCGCTGCTGGACGCACGATCGCTGCCAGAGAGGTGAGCGCATGGGGAGGGGGCTCAGCTGGGGCTTTGCTGTCGAGTTCTGACCTGCCAGGACCTGTGGGGCCCTGGAACAGGGTGGCTGCCCCATCCCTGGAAGTGCCCAAGGCCGGGTTGGATGGGGCTTGGAGCACCCTGGGACAGTGGAAGGTGTCCCTGCCCATGGCAGGGGGTGGCACTGGAGGGGCTTTAAGGTCCTTTCCAACCCAAACCATCCTGGGATTCTTGGAGGGCTGATAGGAGCCTATTGATTGCTACCTGTAAGCACAGGTTCCTAAAAGCAGGGCTCAAGACTGACATTAGAAGGTGAAGAGAACCCTTTGGGGTGGGGTTGTGTGAGCAGTTCTTTCACCTGTGTTTGTAAGGTATCCAGAATTCTGTGTTTGGTTCCTCTGCAGAGTCAGGAGCTGCCCAGAGCTCACTATTGTAATGGGCTGTGAGTGTCTTGTGTAACAGCTGGTACTCTGAGTATCTTTGTTGAGGTTTGGGTGGGGGATGAAAGTCCAGGCTGACTGGAAGGGTGCAGCAGGTGGAAGCACAACAGTGGGGAAAAGTCCCAATGGAATAAACCCCATTCTGGAAAGGTGCAATTCCCTCTTTACCAAAACCTTCCTGCCATAAAAAGGTGTAAGATCTGTGGATGAGTGAGCAGTGTTTGCAGAGAGAAGAAGCTGGAAGCCAAGTCAGACCTGAAGGGGAAGAGAAGGAGGAGAGAGGACCTGGATGGGGCAGAGGGTGAAATAACAGGGCTTTGAGCCCGGGGCTTTGGTTCAGGGGAGAAGCTGTGTTCAAAAAGCTCACTGCTGTTGCCACCCCAGTCCTCAAATGTATTAAAGTTGCTTTTAATTTCATACAGATTTGTTTTTTTCTAAACTTGGAACTGACATTAAGCTCAGCTTTAATTATATATTTGCTTTGATTTATGTTAAATCTGACTTGACGGGGAGCGAAGTGAATTGAGGTGAGAGTGACACATTTAGGGTTGTCTGCCTTTCTGGAGGTCGTGCATCCAAACGAACCAGTGTGTCCTGAGACGAAATTAGGAAACTTGTGGGCTGGAGAGAAATTCTTGCCAAGCTTTAAAGGGCAGCTCTGAGTGCTAAGTGCCAAATTTGAGGAGGAATTCCTACCAGTGTGCACAAACTAATGCAATTAATGTGGTTTCCCCTCTGCTACTCCTCACCCCAAAGTCATCCAGCTTCCTTTTAAAGAAAGTGGTTATTTTTTGTGGCCAGAATAACAGGGTATGAGCAAGAAGATGCAAGTGTGTACGTGTGTTCCTTTTTTAAAATGAAAAATAAGATTGTAAAGCATTTTATTTATAAACTTTCAGGTATGCAGTCACATCAGCACTGAAGCCTGGTTTCTTATGCATTTCATGTGCTTTGTTTTCTGCCATTTCATAAGGTTAAAGGTCTAATTGGCACTTTTTTAGTGCCTAGACCATAATGCCCCAAAATTCCTGTGAATTTTCTGGGGCTGTGCTGCAGCAGACTGGAATGGATGGCTTCTCTCCTTTAAAAAACTACCTATTTCCATGAAACCTGGAGAAATGTAATATTGTAATGATAATATTTTACCATTGGGACAGAAATCTGAGCTCCTGAGCCTCTGGTGCAAGAGTTTGTGAGAGGACACCTGTGCAGTACCTGCCTCAGCTCAGTCACCACGTCTGCTTGACCCAGAAACGGAGATTTTAATCAGAAAATGGTTTCAAAAGTCACGAGACACAGATGCTCCCGTTTGGTTTTGTGTGTCCCTTGCAGGAGGAGCAGAAGGGAAGCAGTGCTCCTGCATATTTGGGCAGTGACTGGAATGCACTTCCCAAACCACTTAACAGGCCGAGCTTATCTTTGTTTGGAACGTTCCGATTTGGACTTTAATTTTTTGGTAGCCGCTGTTTTGCACAGGCTGGGATCTGTGTGATCCCGTGCCTTGTGACACCTGCCCCTGTGCTTCTGCAGTTGTTTTGACAGCCTGAGAGGTTTTTTAGACCTTTCTGTCTGTTTGTGAGTAGCCTTTAGACTCTGAGCACATGCCGATGGTGGAGATTAAGTGACATTTATTTAGCGAACCTGCCGGTGCAATCGCTGCCTCCTCTGTTCTCGTGCCAGCCCTAATGTATCCTTAGCATGTGTAATTGTTTTGTCAAGATTATTAAAAGCTTGTGTGAATTGTATTTTGGCTTTCCTTAGCCTGAAGAGCCTCTCAGCAGCTCGCAGTACCCAGGGTATTAATGTCATGAAATCTTCCCCTCTGCGCTTCTTCAGCTTATCTGGGAATCTTCAGCAGCTAATGCAGTGCTGAAGTCTCCTGGCTCTCTAGATTTAAGTGTATTCTCTTTTAATTTTTTATCTGTATCTTCTAAGCAGAATGAAATGTAGCAATTTCGGTATCATTTTCACAGGGAAATTTGGTTTTGTGTGGAGTTTTTAACCCGGGTTATTTGTACCCCTGGTTTGTTTCATGAAACTTGGTGTAGAATATCCTGCTTCCTTTTTTTAAAATTTTTTTACGTCTCTGGATAGGAAGTTGTTGCTGTCTGAACTGCTGCCCTGGGACTGGGAAAAACCCTTAAAGGATATGTAAATATTGATTGTTTTGATTTTACAGAGTGGGTGTCAATTGACAGAGACAAGTCCCAAGCTGACCGGCTTTTCCAGCCTGCTCAGCTTGGAGTCTCGCTGGAAAATATTAGGAGATGGGCAAGAAATTTGGGAGAGCACCTGTGGGAAGGCTGGAAGATGTCACAGAAAATGAACTCCCTGACAGGAAGGTGCAGCCAGGTGGGGATTGGCCTCTTCTCCCAGGTGACAAGGGACAGGATGAGGGGAAATGTTCTCAAGTTGTCCTGGGGGAAGTTTAAATGGGAGATGGGGGAAAACCTCTTCATGGAAAAGGCTGTGAGGCATTGGAAGCATTGGAGTCACCAATGTGTCCAATGTGTGAGGATGTGGCACCTGGGGACAGGAGTTAGGGATGAACACAGTGGTGCTGCTGATGGTTGGAGTTGATCTTAAAGGTCTTGTCCAGCCTTAAGGACTCTGGGATTCTCTGAAAGGTCTTGTGTGTGTGGGAAGTGGCAAAGCTGGGGCTGGAGTGGGGTCCTGGTGTCCCCCATCCCTTCCACACCATTCCCTGCCCTTCCCCTGCCAGCTCTCTGTGGTTGCTTCACGTTATCCCTCCTTTATTTAATTATTCCTTTATTTAATCAGTGCAAATATCCCAGTTGACTCCAAAACTAACTTTTCAGTTGTAGCATGGAATTATCTCGAAGGCACACATCCAAGCCTCTGAATCATCTCTATAGCTACAATTCCAGCCTGGATTTTTTTTTTTTTTTCAGTTGGTGATAACGTGTTCAGGACAACAAAGTAAAGGATCTTCTTACAGACGTTGGAGCAAAGGTTGGGGATGAAACCAGTGGGGAGGAACTGAAATAATTTGTGGGCAGCTGCACCTTGGAAAAACCAGTTGCAGTGTTGAGGACTGTGAGTCTGAGTGCAGGGATGTGTAGGTGGATGCAGCATGGATTGAGATCTGTCGGGATGTGCTTCCTCAGAGTTTTCTTTTTTTTTTTTCCCTAAATCACTCATGTTGGTGTGAAAACCAAGGCGGTTCAGTTAAGGCCAGCTCATGTTATATTTTGGGTAGGCAGGGAGGGAAATGTGTAGTCTGTTTGGAATTTGGGTCTAGCCTGCTGCTGTTTATGGCAGCCAAGTGCTGTTTCTGTTCTGGGGGTTTTGTACCTCTTCACTGACATTTTTAACAGGGTTTTTTTTCACATACAGAGTTCTTTTATTGCCATCAAAACGTACTTCTTGGTCCTGCACTGCAGAGAGCGTCTTTGCTGGAGAATGCAGACAACAAAAATGCTGGAAATGCCACGTCCTAGACCTCGGTCTGGATCTGCCAAACATGATTTTCATATTTCGCATTTTTTCCACGTCTTTTCTTTTTTTTTTTTTTTTTTTATGTTTGTCACTCCTCTTGCGGAAGGAACAATTCCCTCTGAAATAGGATTTCCTGCCAATTCTCCCTGCAGTCAGGCTGCTCTGTCCATACAGAACTTGGAGCAGTCTGATGGGTTTGACAGCCTAATTACAAAGGCGGGTTCAGCCTTTTATTGCACGTCGGGTCATGTGGAAGTGGAGGAAGGCAATAGGAAGGAAAAGTGGAATGGCTAAATAAAAGTTACCAGCAAAACCATCTGCAGTATCAGGCAGTGATCCCTTGGTGAACACTGAAGGGCCACATTCCTGGAATGTGAGGATGGATATCTGAAATAGTTTCTACAGGGCCAAGTAGTGATAGGAAAAGGGGGAATGGTTTTAAACGAAAAGAGGAAATATTTAGGCCAGATGTTAGGGAGAAATTCTCTGCTCAGAGGGTGGGGAGGCCCTGGCACAGGGTGCCCAGAGCAGCTGTGGCTGCCCCTGGATCCCTGGCAGTGCCCAAGGCCAGGCTGGATGGGGCTTGGAGCAGCCTGGGACAGTGGAAGATGTCCCTGCCCCTGGCAGGGGTGGCTCTGGATGTCCTTTAAGGTCCTTTCCAACCCAAGCCATCCTGGGATTAATTCTATAATTCTGTGAATTATCGGCTTCATGCCTTAGAAGATAAGACAGAATTCAAGTTCCCTTTTTCATCCTGAATGCAACCTTTGTAGGAATCTGTTACCTGCTTGATCTTGGGGCTTCTTGCTACCTATTTCAGGTCTGTCAGGATGCTCCTTTTTCCAATCTATTATCTTGTTTTTTGTGATAAAAACAAAAGTTGGTTCTCCATTAGTGCAATTTAGAATTTGTGGCAAAATATCGACTTTGTGGAAAGTATATGAAAGAATTTGGGTCCATTGGAGAGGATGTAAAGCAGCAGATGGAAAGGATGGCAATCTGGAATAATTGACTTGCAAAGAGCTGCTAAAGAAAGGTTCTGTGTGAAAATAATAATGTTTTTCCACGGTTTTGGGTGTGATTTTTGGGGTTTTCCTGTGCAGAGCCAGGAGCTGGACTTGATGATCCTTGTGGGTCCCTTCCAAATCAGGGCATTCTGTGATTATTTTCTTTCCTGTCATGTTGGGGAAACAGGTCTGGAGACAAAGGGATACAACAGGATCTCTCTTTAATTTCCCTGTGATTTATCTGGGGAAAATTCTGAGGCAGATAAGGGACAGGTAGGGAACTAAGGAGTCACTTTGTTCCCGAGTACAAGAAATACAACAAAGCCCTGAGAAAAACATTGCTCAGCCTGAAATGTCTTTCAACTGCTGTGAAACAGCACCGAGCACTCTGAGAGAGACCAGTGCCAGCAGAAATTCTGCAACTCCGAACATCTTCAAGGCAGGTTTGAATAACAAAGTTCAGAGGTGTGTGTGGGAAACGCTTTGTGATGTTTACTTAGGTAGAAATATTACTTAGCAACAGCTTCCTGTAATTTTTTATGTGCTGGGAATTTCTGTAACCATGAGCTTGGTTTTATTACCTTTGTATGGGAAAGGGGTCTCGAAGCGCTGAGCAGGCTCAGCCAACCTCAAGGGCAGAGATATTTTTAAAGCTTCAAACACAAAGGAAATTTTTCCAGTTGCTGCTACATGAAGTGGAAGTGCTCCTTTTATTTGGAGATCTGATAAGGGCTGCCTTTTTTTCTTTTCCCTTGCTCTGACAAATGCCAGATGGAAGCTGACACCGGATAATCTCGCTGGGGTGTCTGTGCTGGCCCTGCCAAGCTCCAGCTTTATTGAGGGCCCGTAGCTGGGGCAGTGGTGACACTTTGCCAACGCTGAGACATCCTAAACTAATTCACTTGAGCTTATTAAGGGTAGTTAAGAGATTTATGGTGCTTGGGGTTATGATAAAGCCCAGAATTGGGGGAGAAGGGGTGGAAACGATCCCTCCGTACAAATGGCTGTTTAAGGATGTGTTCCTTTGGAAACACCAGGCAAAACTGGGCAAGAAGCATCTGGGGCAGCTTTTCTCCACTGGGCTGGGGTGATGCAAAGTTGTAGGATTTCAATAGAAAGGGTTTCAACTTGCTGAGAAATCCCCACACGTGCAGCTGAGCTGGTGTTTTTTCAGGTCCTTCCCTGCTGCACCTTTACTTTAATTTGGGGTTGTGAAGTGAAAATTTTCTGCTCCTGCCCCAATTCCCAACCAGCACTTCAGCAGCAACTGTCTGACCCACGTCATCTTCAGAAATGTAAATACACAGTAAACACAGAGAATTCCTCCCCATAGTTAAGAGATCTGAATTCCTGTGCAAAAATCTTGTCAAGGCAAAGGTTTTTGATGAGTTAAAAAGGAGAATGAGGGATTTTGCTGCCGATATGGTAGAAACTAGGGAAGTTTTCACCTTGTTTGGTTCAAGCTGATATTTTAATTCTTTCACCCTTAGCCTTTCCCCAAAACACTTGTTATTTGGGTCGGTGTGTGGGCCCTTGAGGAGGCTGAGGAGTTCAGTGCCTCACTTGCAGTGGTTCAGCACTGAAGATACTCGGGGTGTTCTTAAATCTCAGTTTGATCCTCAGTGCTGACGTTGGCTCCTTGGGAGTTCCAAGGGTGCTTCAGGTAGAATACCTAATTTTCTCCCTTCAAGAACAATTCCAAGTCACCTTTTTTTGCTTAAACAAAGGAACCTGCGCTACCCCTGGTTAGATAAAAACCAGGAGACTGAGTATTCTTGGCAGACACATTCTTTGGAAAATGCTGCTGTCTGGGTGTGCAAGGGGGAAGTCAGAGAATGTAAAAAAAATGATAATAATAGCGAGTGACAGAGTTAACACATGCTGGTAATGCATGAATGGGAGAGCAGGAAATGGTTCACCTGGCGTGATGTGTTTGTTCAGGGAGGAGGAGATGTGTTTCATTCAGAGCAAATCCTGCTGGATGGTCAGGGTGCCTTGGTGCTGTAAGCAAGGATGAGGAATTAGCCACCTTGTGTATTCTGTATGTTTTCCTCCCTTTACACCTCCTTCAGGAAGGCAGGACAGTGAAATTCTGCATTTTAAATCTTTTGATTAATTGTAAGAGTATTCTAAATCAAGTGCAATTCCCGGATTTAGGCAAAATGAGCAGAATAAATGTAAGCTGTGCGATGGGACAACAGTCTCTGATTTTACAGGGAAGGGACTGGAAATCTTTGTTGTTCAGGGCTGTGAAGGGATTGTAAACTGTTGGGTCTGTACAAAGAAGTGCATTCAGAGTGTGTGAGCAGACCAACTGAAATATGTCACTTGGCAAAGCTCTCTGAAACATCTTTCCCTATCAGGAATTGGATTTGACAGGGATTGCCTCTATAAATAATTGCTGTGCTTAAAAAAAATCCCAACAAAACACAAAAACCCCAAAACAAAACACAAAAAAAGGTCAAAACCCCCCAGGTGTGACCAGCACAAGGATTGTTTCTAACTGAAAGGTTGAGGATTTCAGGACCTTTTGATTAATTACAGAGCTGGGGAATAACCAGCCGTGTCCTGGAGGAAGCAACACTCACCCTCCTCTCAGCTTGTAACAATAGCTGGGTACAAGTTCAATGATTAGGCTTCCCAATTATATCCTATAATTGTCTGCAAATTCCCATTGAGGGATGTGAATGAACTCGCTGGGATGTTTATGCTGCTTAATTAAGGCTGTTGGTTAGGTGGGAAAGAAAAAAAACGCTGGGTCAGGGGAAGTTGTGGGGGTCCTGGCTGGGATTGCCTGCTTGGGACAAGCCTGCAGTTATTGCAGGTCCTGCTTTGATCCCAGCTTTTTGTCTGGCATTGCATAAGTGTGCAGGGAGATATGGATCACAGCCATTGCCTTCGTCTTTATCTCAGTTTTTCAGGTGAGGGTACTGGGGGCACCGGGCTGACGTCGCTGCAGCGTCGTCGGCCTGGCTTTTCTTTTGGCTTGTGACACGTAAAACAAACAGAGAATTGACTTTGGCTCCGTGCAGTGCTTAAATGCTGGCTGAGTGCTTTAATGGTTTCACGTGAAGAGTCTGGGTTCCTCGTGGATCTGGGTTTAAACTGATCAAACAGGGCAGGACGCTCGGCACCTGTTTGTGTCCAAAAAGTTTTATAATTGGAATTGGATGCTCTGTACTAAGAAGGAGCTTCTTTACCCTCAGTAGGAATTCCTTAATTTGAAATTGTGTTTATTTCCCTGCCTCCTGGGCACCTTGAGGAGTGAAGGCTCTGAGGAAGATGATGTTTTGAAGGAAATCCCACCAAAGGGTTGGAAAGAAAGTCCAGTTAGAATAGCATTCAGCAGAATGTTGGGATTAATTCTCTTCAGCGTGTTTTCAGAGAACTCAGGGTGTGTGTGGTTTTGGTGCACTCCAGAAAGAGAAATATGATTTTAATCTTGTGTATCAGGTCAGAGGTGCCCTTTTCCAAGGATGTCAAAAGCTACTGCTCCATTGGAATTCTGACTCGGGCAGTTTCAGCTTTTGCAGAGCTCAGCTCCCACGCTGCAGTCGCTGAAGCACTGGCAGGTGCTGGACAGGTGAACTGTCAGGAATTGTGACCCTTCTCAGGAATTATGCCTCGTGCACAGGCATAAAGAGGGTGGCAGGTATTTAGCAAGATTGGTCGATGAAGAGGGTATAACTTGCACGTTCTTTTTAGTCTGTTTCCAGTGCATCTTGGAGGCTTCTGGAGCTGCACACATCAGACTCTGGTCACCTGGGACTCCCACAGGATCGGTGCTGGTGTGTGGCCACACTGGAATTTCAGGGCCCTGACGTGGTGAGCTGAGCCTGAGCTCAGCTTACAGCACAGGACTGGTGGTTTTTAAGTCAGAGTTAAGGCAGCTTAGGGAGCAGGTTTGTCAGAGATCAGAGAAAGCACCTGCGAGCTGAGCAGCGACGTCTGCGGTTCTGCCTTTCTGCTCCCTCGTGCTCCTCTCGGCTCACTTTGCTCTGACCCCGGGCACGATTCCTCATTTAGTGGTTTTTAAAATGTGAATTGTCTGTGCCAGGGGAGGGAGGAGGTTGGTCCCAGTGTGCTCATCAAAACAAAGCCTGTTGGACTGTAGGGTGTGAGGAAGGGAGGGTTCATAGGGCAAGGCAGCAGGCAGGTTTGGAGTTGTGAAGCCATCATTTCCAGCCCAATTTTTGATGTTTTTCTCTGGTTTTGTAGCTGTCTGAGAGCACCCAGCATTATTGCAGTGCAAGGCTCTAACCCCACGGGCAGGAGCTTGGGCTCTCCACAGTTTTCCAGAGGTGCAGGAGCAGCTGCTCCTTCCCTGCCGGGAGGAAGGAGTTGGGTGCTGGGATGTGATGTTCTCACCTGGCACTTTGATGGCACAAAATGGGGCTGTCTTTGCTGGCTGATTTTCCCCTTTGGATGTGAAGAGCCCAAGCCTGACACTGGGTGTTCCAGGGATGGATTATTTGGTGTCTGTGGCAGAGCTGCTGAATTTGGCAGTGTTGCTTCCAGTGATGTGAGTGAGACGCCGTCAGCTCCTGAGTTGTTTGCTCTGAAATATCTGTAGCAGCTGAGAGTTCACTCAGCAATCTGCAGCAAAAAAGTGCAGTTCCAGCTATTGCACTGACCTGGGCACTGGGAAATCCCTCACACAGAGGCTGCAGACAAGCTCTGTCGTATCAGCAGCGTTTTATGATTGATAAAGTACATAAAGGATGTTTGCACTTGAAGGTGGGCTTGCCTGGAAAATCTCAGGAATTATGCAGGAAGCCTTATCCATGTGTGTTGGTTTCCCAGGAGGAAGGCATGTGCAATTCCACAGACATCACAGGATAACAAAGCATTTTTCTGTTTCCATTTTCAACTTCATTAACCACATCCATGTTGTGTTACGGCACTGCAAGGATTTTAATACTTCATGAGCAATGAAAGGATTCATTAAAATTTGAGTATCAGACAAATGTTCTTCTTGTCTTTTCTGCGAAGGCAATCCAGTTGTATTCTCTGGGTAGTGCAAACGTAGAGCAGTGATTTAATGAAATGAACGGGGTTGTTTTTTTCTGGTCTTCGGCCTTTTCTGGATGTCATCTTTCTGAAGGCAGGCTGATCGCACTGATGTGTTTACACAGCTTCAGTTCGGGATGGAGGAGTCCAAGAGCTCCCTCTAAGTACCCCTCAAAAGCTCCCAAAAGCCAGAGAGGAAATGGAGCTCCTCAGTGTGATGTCTGACTGTCTGAAAGTCTCTCCCAGTGGAGCCTTAGCAGGGCTTAAAGGAATAAGGCTTTTGTTTTAAAACAGGACTTGAAGTGAAGCTTTTAAAGCTCAATAAACTATTTCTCTGTTCATTCAGTTCTGTGGATTTTAGCCTCTGGGAATCTGCATGCTCCATTTCTGGAAGAGGGGAGCATAGCACACGGGACAGTCTTACCTGGAGACTTGAGGAAAAAGCAATTTATGTAGAAACTGGTGCTTTATCTGAAACAACTTCTCACCTCATCAGCATCCCTACAATCCTTAAATTAGCAAAAGAAATGCCCTGTGTAGATTTTCCTTAGGCTTCTCTTCCACACTCCAATAACCTTATCTCCAGAGCTGCTTAAATAATTTGTGTAGTGTTTGCCTGCTCTCTCAGTGCTTGGCTATCGAGTTTCTAGTCCACAAAACCAGTCCATTCGGACTGGGTATCTGCATCGAGCGTCAGTTTTTGTTCTGGGAAATATGGAATGTTCTGCTTTGAGCCCGTACAGTGTGTGAATTTGGTGGGTGTGATAAGAAAAACGTCGCCGTGTTTTGCATGGCTCCAGCGGCGAAAGGAGGAGCAGCCGCGTGACGCTTCTTGCTCATCAGCACCGGGGAAGAGCCTGTTGTTTTTCCACATGCTCTAATCTGTGATAACAAAAAAGAACTTCAGATTGTGTTTTTCAAACACGCTGTGGGTCTCTCGGTGCTCAGATTTGCCAGTGGCTCTCTCTGCTGTGGGAACACGTCCGTCCACCCAGAGCCTGGTTGGAAGTGGCTTGGGTTCAAACCCGCGCCTTGTTGTGGTGCTGGAGGAGGCTGAGCAGGACTCTGCAGCCAGCTGGAACCCAGTGTTCTGCTTTGCTCTGGGTGTTCTGCAGAGGGTCGAGTGCTGGATGTGGGCTGGGGTGCTGCCAGTCTCTTCCTGGCACTGCCAGGCTGTGGGCCCCTCTTTGTGACTTCCATAAACTTCAGCCGGCCAGTGCAGGAAGTGCCTCGAGGCAGAATTTAACTTTAGGGTGGGTTTAGACAAACAACCATCAGAAATGTCTTAGGCAGAGTATTTGAGGTGGCCTCGGACAGGTGGATGGGCTGGGTGGCATCTCCAAAGCTCCTTGGGCTCCCTTCCATTGGCAGATTGATTCCAGTGCTGGCAGCTCCGAGCTGAGACTTGAAACCTCCGGAGCTTGATGAAGGAAAAGACTCTTTGTCCCTGGAGAAGTTGATATGGCTTCAGGTTACTTGTAGAGGAGAGTCCCATCTATTTTTCTTGCTAGATAATGCTGGTTTGTGACATTTTTTTCCCCAGAGGGCTCTCTCCATTGTAAGGTGATTTCCACCCGTTTTCCAGTGACTGCCCGTGAGGGATCGGCAGGTGTGTGGCTGTGGCATCAATTAGAGAGCTCTCAATAGTCCTAATTGCTCTGCAGTGGACGATGCTGATGGCAGCTGGTGATTAGACCATATCTGAGTCCCGTGCTGATAAAGTGAAGGTTTTTAGCACCGTGGCACACGCCTGCAGGGGTGGGGGATGTCAGCAGATCCTGTTCCTCCCGACGGCCCAGTGCAGCTTCACTGATGGATAATGGGACTGTTGCTACTCCTGCACTTCCCTGTGACCTTGGTGACAGTCAGTTTTATTTTAAGAGCTTACCATGGTGTGAAATAAAGCAGAATTTTCACAATTCTAACCATTGACAGTTGGAGCCATCAGCTATTGTGGAAGGAGGATTGAGAATCCAAGATCTCCCCTGAGTTCAGTGTAACTTTGGATGATTCAGTTCCCCTGTTGTTGGCCTTGTTGAGATGGCACAACTAGTTTGGCATTAAATACCTTCAGATTACAACTTTCTCTTGCATAATTTACAAGGAGAGATAGATTAATGGCCTCCAAGGGTGGCTTGTGCAATGTAGTTAATTGTTTTTGTACTCGTCTCCAGTCGTTTGGTTTTCCTCAGGGTTGTGTTTGTGTGACTCTTGGTCATTTTTATCATTTCTCATTTGGTATCTGGGTTAGAGCAGCAGAGGGATGTGGTGGAGTCACAAAAAACTCTAGGGATCAGTGTGTTTGTAAGGAGAAGCTGTTAAGCCAGTGGAAATCTGGATATCTGGGAAGAGCCAAGCTGGATAATTTGTGCAGTGCCACATATTCGTATACAGTGAATTACTTGAAAATGGGCATTGCTGGTATACCAAGGATGATGAGGGCGAGTAGTAAATAAAAATACATTGCACATTGCTTGGCTCTGCAGGCAAGCAGTATCTATTTCAGTCCTGCTAAGGAAATTCTTACGCCTTGAAATAAACCGTGGCGAGCGTGAGTGGAGCTTTGGGCAAACAGGGGAGGGTGTGCAGAGGAATGGGCAGGAGCTGAGGAGGCCACAGCCACTCGGGGAGCTGAGAGAATTTTATATGGGTGCACAGAATTGATGGGTTTGATACTGGTAATGAGGTACTGCATCCATTTCTCCTTTCCACAGTTCAGATATTCGGAAAAAATTACTGTGGGCTCGGGGAAAACTGGAGTGACACCTGTTAAGTGCGTGGAGGCACAGTACAGTGTGGAGCTCGGGGTGCGTCCGTGTGGGAAATCAGTGGAGGATGGATGTGTCAGTGCTCCTGCTCCTGGGGAGCCTGGGTTTGGGCAGCTTGCTGGGTGACTGTGCACTGAGCAGTTCGTGCACCCTGGTGATTTCAGGAAGAAAAGCCATCTGGTTAGTAGAGCCAGTGAGCTCTGCTTCCCGGGAAAACCCACCTTTCTTTGCACAGCTGGCCTTCAGGTGATGCTTTGCCTTTCTCTCTGTCCTCATCCTGTCTGGGAGGTGAGGCAGGAAGGGGAATCTGGAATAAGAAAGGGGGATCTGGAGTGAGTTCTGTTCCTTTTCCCTCTCTGTTTGTTTTCAGTCTCGTCACCCACAAACACAAATTCGGTTTCAGTATCGATGTTTACAATTCATGACTGCGCCGTGAAATCTGCCCAGATTAAAATCTTAACCTCTGCCTGACATTTCTGTGTAGATCATTAGTTATCAGCATAATCTCCTTGTGGTTAATCTTATACTTCCGCCCATTCCATTGCTTTTCTCAGTTATGGACAGCTCCATTTTTGCTGTAAACTGTGCCTCTGTTTTGGTGTAGATGTGTTGTTTTCTGTGTCCGGATTAGGTTTATATAACGTATCTAAAATTCCATCTTTCCTCATCCCCACGTGTCAGCATAGCTTTCGTTCTTTCATGCCTTGTTTACTACAACATCCTTCCCCGTGGCCTTGAGGAGAGGAATCTTGTCCCTCCCTTATCTCTGCAGAAAGCACAGCTTGGACGTTTTGCCTCGTGCCTTGATCGTATCATCACTCCTCGTTTTCAGGACGGGCTTTGTTGGTAAAAGTAATGATCTGTGTTTGGAAAAATCAGATGGACCTTGGTCTTAAGCCGTCACCAAGTCCTTGTGTCTCTGTTTCTCACATACCAGCTCCTAAAATCATAGAATCATGGAATGTCCTGAGCTGGAAGGGACCACAGGGACCATCACTTATTTTTAGGACAGGCCTGGACCACTTTCCTGTGATTTGGGGTTGCAGTAAGTGAGCAGGTTTGGCAGGAGCAGGTTAGAGGGAACAGGGATGTTTACAAGATGCTGTACATTGGAGAGTAATAAATAGTTAAATATTAACATGAAGCTTTCATGAGGCTCCCAGGTGGCATCAACCGTTGGATGATAACACCAAATCCTTGGGTTGTAATAAAGATTGAAATTTAACAAACCATAACAACAGAAAAACAACCTTATTGTTGTGAGTAAAATTATGATCAAAGCTTTACAGGGAAGTGCCCCAAATTAATGTTAAAGATTCTGGTCTTGGTCTAAGTTACAAGTTGTCTCTTCTGCTGTAGAGAATGAAGTACAATATTTTGCCTGAAGATGTGGTGTCAGTTTTGGGGCTGGCATATTAAAAAAACCCAGCTGCCAAGCAGAGGTGGGTGGTTATTTCTGATCCCTTACACTAAGCTCCCATGTAATTTTGAACACAAAGTACAAGGAGCAGGCTTGACCTGCTTGCCAGAGAATGGCACAACAGCACTGTTGTAGACACTGGGTAAAGTATTTACAGCTTCTGGTCGCTATCCTGGTGTGCACTTTGTGACACTTGTCCCACCTTTAACAGTTGCTGCTGTGTTTTCCAATAAAACTCTGTGTTTTGGTAGTTTGGGCTCGATGGCCAACAGCTTTGCTTGATTTCTGCAAGTTGTTTGTGCCTGCGTGGGGAAGCAGCTCAATTGAAAGGTGCCATGAGGATGAAAACAGACCTAGTCTTGAGTGTTAATTTCTGTATTAATTCTTTTTTTTTTCAGCATGAGGTCGTTTGCTCTGTAAGTCCAGTTCATGAGGGGCTTGCAGCCGTGGTGTGAACACCACTGCTTAAAATGCACAAAAGGAAAATGTTTATTTGATCTTTATTATGTCTGGGCAATATTAGGGATACTTGGGTGGGAAACATCCAGTTCTCTGTGTAAATAGTTGGGATGACCGAGGAGAGCAGGAGTGAAAACCTTCAAGGGAGAGAAACAGAAAGGTCTAAAAAATCCATGAAAATGAGAGCCTGTCCCGAGGGTTCAGTGGAAGAAGATGAGGGCCTTCCACAGCTGAGGTTTGTAGCCCAAGAAGTCCTGTCCCCGAAAATCAGAGGTGATGTTGGGCTGTCAAACTCCATCCATGGGATCTGAATTTACACGGGACTTTGCACACCTGGGCCCTGCCTTGTGCCTCGGCGTGGAGCTGGAGAAGCTCATTTGCAAAGCTTGTCACTTCCTTAGAAGGTGAAGAACAAGTGACCAAAGGCATCGTGGGTCCACTGAAGTTGATGACTCCTCCAGGCTTCACCATATTGAGATGACTTACGTATATTTTATATATTATAGAAGTAAAATGTGTGCGTATACGTTTGTGAGAGCTCCTCCTAGCACGTTTCCCCTGTTCCTAGGCATAATTCACATTGGAGTAAATACGTATTTCCAGAGAAATGCCCCACCAGCAGGTGTAGTGCAGAAGATAATGAATTACTCCTCAGTTTAAACAGCAGAAGGTTGGCACAGAGGAGGCTGTTTCTGGAGAGATCTCCTGTTATCTGCCCCTTTCCTCTGTAAACAACTGAGCTCAACCTTTCCCGTATCTCCATTCAACAACTTCTTCCACAGAGCTCCGCTATCACGGCGGGACAAGGTGGCACACGGCTCCAAACTCTTTTATCTTGTCTAAACTCACATTTGCTGACCCTCACAGGTCCAGCATCCCCGTGGGCTTCAGCTGTTCCTGGCGGGAAGCGGCCGAACCCCGGCCCCGGTTTGGAATATCTGAGACATTCCGTGCAGCTCCAGTCGAGCACGTAATTTGTGCAAGGCTTGGGAGGAGAAGCAGTTTTTTTTTTCTTATCCTTTCTGATAGATGAGATAAGAGGTGTAATGTTGTCCTGAGAAATGTCAATGGGAAGAGTTTCCTTGACGTTGTAGTAAGTGTGTTGTTTTTGGAAGTCACTGTCCATGGGAAGGGAGGCACCTGCAGTTAATTTTATCTGTTCCTGTGTAAATACAGACCTCCTAACGTTCCCAGCTCGCAGTTCAGAGGGGTCATGGCATTATGTACTGTAATATCTTATTTTATAAATAACACTTTATTTTAGTGCTGATTGTAAAATCTGGGATTTGTTTGGCACTTGTTCCTTCCCGAGCTGGTGCTGAGAACTGCAGCCCTTTGTTGTGGGTAACAGCGCTTGAGTCGATGCCTTTTGGAAGGCTTGTTCCCTGCTTGTCTTTGGGGAAAAGGGAGGGATGAGTGTTGGTAGAGCAGCTGAGCTCTGGGAATAAGTGACATCAAATTTGCTTGAGCATCTCGTGATTGTTTCCTGAATTTTGCTTGACCACCGTGGCCAACGCTGGGGCGTTGCCGGCAAGATTTTGGTGTCACCGTGTTAACTTCTTATTTTTTGTTCTCTTCTAGTGTCTCCACTTATTTTGTAGGTTCAGGAAGGGCTGGGGGAGCTGTTGTTGTTTGTCACCAAGGC
Organism: Melanocharis versteri; assembly: GCA_013397845.1. Classification (NCBI taxonomy): domain Eukaryota; kingdom Metazoa; phylum Chordata; class Aves; order Passeriformes; family Melanocharitidae; genus Melanocharis; species Melanocharis versteri. The sequence goes on from VZTG01004086.1 coordinate 132,198, forward strand.
GATCAAAAGTCCTTGTGCTTTTTACAGTCCACTGGAGCTCTCCAGCCCTGGCCCTCCCAGGCACGTTTCTGCTGCTGGTGGGGTTTGGGGTTTAGGTTTCTGCCTCTTTGGCCTCTGTGACATGAAGAAATAATTGAAGGAATAAGCCACGGTGCAGTGGGGTTTGCAGCACACTGGGTTTTTTGCAGCAACCCTCTGTCCACCCACTCTGCTGTGGGTTTTAGATTTATTTTTCACTTAGTCTTCACCAGACACAGTTTTGCTTAATTTAATAGCTCTTTTCAGCCTTATGATGCATTAATGTGCTGGGATTAGGTGTTGTCTTGATTTGTTCAGATCAAATAAATGCTCACAAGAAAATAGATGATTATGAGTGAAAAAATTACAAGCTGTTTTAGAGTGAAAAATGACGTTTGTAGGACAAATGACACTTAACAGCAGGAATTATGAATCTTCTTGACCGGAAGAGAATGAGTGAAAGAGCAAAAGGGATCAAGTGAAAAATACTGTCTATGTACAACAGGATTTCATACATGGTTTTATAAGGAGTGAGACCCATATGGATTTCCATAGCAGCGATGCTGCTCAGCACTTGCAGCAGGAAACAAGCCCAGGCTCTGTAGTACTAAATTAAGATCACATGCTTGCAACACGCTGAGGAGTTACTGCCGGGGGCGATTAGTCCTTGGGTTTCCTTTTTTTTTTTTGTTTTTCCTTTCCTTGTTGGTTTTGTTTTTGTTTAGAACCACAAGAGCCCATTGCTGCGGAGGTCATTGCCGCGACTGTACCGTTAGGAAATGCAATTACAGTTCCCTCTGCAGCCGTAACTCAAGTAGGGCTCTGTGTGCGTGTGGATAAATTTATGTGTCACATCTCGCAGCCATTTACAGTAAGAGGGGGAAAAAGGCCACGGGGACGCGCGGAGCGCTGCGATCCTGTTTCTGTGGGGCTCTGGCTCTGGGTTCTGTGCGTGTGCCCGTCGTCGAACGTGACACCAGCCCAGCCCTGGCAGCGGGGCAGCCGTGTCACGGCCAGAACGAGCCATTTCCAGCCGTGGCCACGCCACCGGCTCCCTGCTGCCTTCCCCTCCTGCTTGGAAACACCCCGTGCCAGTTAAACCCTGCGAAACCCACGGCGGCCCTTCGACTGCGTTACGTTGTGTTAAGTTGCATTAGGCTGGTGAGGTTTTTTGGGTGGTGTGGGAGGCCAGGGCTGGCCGGGGAGCTGGCAGGGTTAAGGCTGTTTGCCTTGTGCAGATAGCGGGCGGTTGGGTTGGATGCCTCCCCTGCGCAGGCAGCAAATGCATTGGCTGAGGTTGAGGGCGGTTCTCCTGCCGCAGTTGTTTTGTGTCCTGGACTCCGTTGGATCTGGAGCCTCCTAATTGCCTTGTCTGTAATCAAAATAGAGTTTGTGTGAGCCAGGGGAGAGGAGCTGGTGGTGCGGGGAGGGTGTGCTGCTCGCTGCTGGCTCGGCCGCTGGACACCCGCGGTGGCCGAGGGGACGCGTGGTGGCCTCCACTGACCCCCGTCCACACACACAGGGCTTGTTATTGCACCCCAAAGAGATCACCTTTATTCACAACAAATCAGTCCCAAACCCATGTGGTGCCTGGACAGCACATGTGCAGCATCTTGGTGTTTGTGTGTGTGGTTTAGGATTTATCCTTAATGAACCATGTTCCTCTCACCCAGCCCAAACCACCACCTGTGTGAACACCCGGTTCAGCTCACCCAGGATGTTGCTATTTAAACCCACCCAGCGGCAGAGAATCCCAAAGGAACAGCAAAACTTATCCTGAGTGGTGTTTTCTCCCTCTTTTTCGGACAATTCACCGTTTTATTAACAGAAAACAAGAAAAAAAAGACCTAACACCGAAGTTTGTAACTTAATGCTTAATTGACTTGCCTGTTAAATACGGATCTCCTGGTTACCTGTGCTGGCTCGGGAACGTGTTTACAGTCTCAGTGTGTTTTGTTTCCACCTGGAGCACGGGGAAGTGGTGAAACACGGGCTCGATCCGCGGAGGTAGAAATTCCTTTGCGCTGACTCCGCGGCCGCCTGTCCCCCCAGCCGGGCCTCAGCAGCACGGAGAAATGGCCGTTCGAATCTCTAATCAGAAAGGTTTGGGAAAGGCATTGTTTCCTCAGTCTTGGGAGCCACGCTAGCAGCGAGTTAAATATTTATTCACGCCTGGAACAGCAGGTTTGAGCCTCTCGTGTCGCCGCGTTTCTCCCCGGGTTCGTTGATGGCGGGCTCTTTGTCATTTTTGGGACAGGGATTTTAAACGCCAGGTTCCCACAGATGTGCTGAGGAGGTGTCGTGGCTGTGCTGGGCAGCTCTGCCCCGCTGCTGGTGCTGAACCCATGGCCCCACAGCAGCTTTTGTGGTGCAGGGTGGTGGCTGCTGCCCCTGCCTAAAACCACTGTCCCTTTGTCCCCTTGCTTGGGTTTATGGAGTTCCCTTCGGACTTTCTGTGAGGAATGGAGAGAGTTGTTTTTTTTCCCTGCACCGAGAGCGGGGCCCTGCATTGTCCAAAAGTCTCCCACAGCCTTAACCAGAGTTTGGGGGGTGTGGGTGTCGTGTCTGAGCCTCTCCTGAGCCTCCCCGTGTGCCAGACTGTGCCACAGCTCCCAAAAGTGCCACCTTAGAGCCACAGAATTCCCTGAGCTGGGAGGGACCCACAAGGATCATTGAGCACAAACACCCCAACAGCCCGAGCATCCCTGAGAGCGTTGTGCAAACGCTCCCGGAGCTCTGGCAGCCCTGGGGCTGGGACCATTCCCTGGAGAGCCAATCCTTTTATGCAAAAAGACAAATTTCTGTGGGCCGTGGCAGTTATTGGGGTCTGCAGACCTCGGTGGAGAAGGGTGATGAGGTGCACAAACCTACTCAGTGTTGACCTGCAGTGAAGGCACAACGTGGCAGCAAAAAACCCGAACAAAACCCGTATTTCTGGCCCATCTGAGTCACATAACCTGGAGTAACAGTTGTAAGAAGCCGTAGTGAAGGTACTCTGGAGAGGTTTTACACGGCTTGAGGTGCTGTGTAGCATGCAGACATTGATAATGTCATGACATCTGTTCAGGATCTTGGGTAATGAGGATTTGCACAAAATGGTGATTGACAATTTCTGGTCTTGAGTGCTTAATGGAAAAAGAGCTGTTGCCTTGGGTGCTTTGCTTTCTTCGAGCTGTCTTTGAGACATCAAAAGCTCGCGGAACAGGAAAAAGAGAAACATTAAGAATGGTTTAAAAATAGTTTAATTGTATCTTTTGAAAACCTTTAGAGTGGAGACTTTAGGCGGTTTCTGTCCTGTGAATACTTGCAGCTGAGTTCAAAATGTGTAAATAAGCACAGGGCTTTGAAGATTAGTTTCCATAACAAATTAAATAAAAATATTGTGTGACAGAATGTTAAGTAGGTGCCATGTGTCACCGGGTGCTTTGCATGAGGGCCGGCTTTTCCCAATTACCTGTCTGCTCCACCGACTCCTTGGAAAACAAATGCTGTCTTTTGGATGCTTTAAACTTTGTAGTTCTTCAGCATGAAAGAGACACGGGAAAACTCCCTTGTGGAGGAAAGGAACAGGGGGAATCGTGCTGGCAGCACTCGCCCTCCAGCTCCCACAAACCATTCCTGCATTTGCCTCTGTGCTTTGCTTCCCAGCTGGAAGCTCACCCCACTCCAGGGAGGAACCAACCTGCACAGGATTCCTTGCAGGACATCTCTGTCTCAGGGGACGTGTGGGAGAAACACCCCAGGCTCATAGGCTTTGCTCTTCCAGGCTGGAATTAGTAAGTTTGGTAGTATTTTGAACTAAATTCTGGAATTTTCTGTTGCAAATATTTCTAATAAACTGCAGCCAGGACACCTGTTGCTGGACTGTGGTCATCTATGGCCTGGTCAGGAATGTATAACCATATAAAACATCCGTGTATAACCTGGCTTTTAAAACAAACTTCCCATTTTATATTTAGTCTGATTCAAGGTGTTGCCTGCAGGTTGCTGCTATTTGGCTGTTGCATTTCAGTCAGGTACTGTTTGTGAGAGGTTCACGAAATAAGACCTGTTGCTGTAAAAGGGCAAAAAGTTGGTTAGCCTGAAAGGAAATTAATTTGTAACACATCCTTGTGTTTTTTGTAATGAATGGGGGATGCACAGAGGAAATACCTGCAGTGAAGGACTACCACAGAAGCAGTAAGATAGTTAAGATATTTGAGATTAAATCGTCCTTGTGGTAGAATTTCAACTTTATGCATTTCATATTTCTTCAAGGGATTTATCAGGCTGGAGCAGACCAGAGGTTGCTCATCTTTACTACCTCATCTACTGCTGCTTATTCCAAGAATGGCATTAACAGCTTTTACACACTTAATTCTGCAATCCCCTAACGTGGGGCGGAGGGGGATTTTCTTCCTAGCACAGCTGGGGATTGGATCATCCAAACATGTTGTGCTGTGGATCCCACATGCTGCTCCTTTGGCTGGGTAAAACCAGACCACGTTGCACTGCTGGTCTGCTCAGGTGCCTTAACCAGAAATCAGAGATAACATTTCACCTCTGCACATCGCTGTGTCAGGACCTCCCCAGATTAAGCCCCTCCTGCGTGGACACTGAGTATTGGACACAGAGCTGGGGAAATGTGGGGGCAGATGGTGTTAATTCAGGATTTATTGCTGTCTCCCTTCACCAGGGGGGCTCGGGCAGCACAGCAGGAGCTGCTCAGGTGCACCGCAGGCAGAACACTGGTTTGGTGAGGACAAGGGGATGTCTTGATCTGTGTCTTGGCAATTCACAGCTGGATCCCAAAGGCTGTGAGGATAAATCCAGGTCCCTGTCCCCCCTCTAAAGCCCTTCCTCCTGCTTCTGAAGCCCTGCTTGGCGTTGGTGTTGGCCCTTGGAGTGCTGATTTCAGCTCTGTTCTCTTTCCTGATGGGAAGTTCTGTGGCATGTTCTGGATTACAGAGTTGGATTTAATCGGCTCAGCCTCGTTTGCACCTCTCAGGCTGAGCGTGGAGGTGCTGAGGGGCAGGACTGACCTTCCCCCTGGAGCTTCCCTTCGTTTGTTCATCCTGCCCTCCCACTCCTCCCCGAGTTACTCACGGTGTTTGCTCTGCCTGGTTTCCAGTTCAAAGCCCAGACCGCTCGTTAAAGGTGTTGTGGGGTGCTAAGTGATGAGTAATTAAAAAGAAAACCATAAAAACCTCAAGCAATAACACTCGTGGGTGCCTTTCTTGGTGGACTTGTTGGGAGAATCACTGAAAAGCTCGTGTTGGTGCCAGGGCTGCCTTCAGGAAGCCAGGGACAGGGTGATAGACAGATGGGAAGCAAATCCTGATAGAGCCGAAGGATTGTGTAAAGGTGCTGTTGGACATGTGTTGTTTGCAGTACTGCTGTAGGAAACTTCAGGTTCTTAAACTGAGAAATAAGAATCTTCAGGCTGAAAATGGCTGTGCTGGGCTGGGAATCTCGTGCTGTGGAGTCTCATCCCTGCTGAGCTTCAGAAATAACATCGGAGTCACCAAGGCTCTCCTGGAGCCTCTTAGTGCCCGACCGAGGGGACAGGGAAACTCAAGTTTTCTTCTTCGGAAGATGAGCATTGATGAGTTGTGAGGGTGAATGAAAACACTCTTCAGAAATGTTCTTAAAATGTGGAATTTACATTGAAAGATGGAAATGAGGCAGAATTTGCACTGA
>VZTG01004086.1:138306-182189 GCA_013397845.1 Melanocharis versteri
CTGAAAGGTGGGCACGAGGCAGAATTGACTCTGAAAGGTGGGGATGAGGCAGAATTCACTGTGAAAGGTGGGATGAGGCAGATGCCTGCGCTCCGTGGTTGCCCCTCGCAGAGGGAGCTCCCGAGGCAGGCAGGAGCAGGTGTCCCAGCCCGTGACCTCTCCAGTCACACTCGTGTCACGCGTGGCCGAGCTCTCCCGTGACCTCTCCAGTCACACTCGTGTCACGCGTGGCCGGGCTCTCCCGTGACCTCTCCAGTCACACTCGTGTCACGCGTGGCCGGGCTCTCCCGTGACCTCTCCAGTCACACTCGTGTCACGCGTGGCCGGGCTCTCCCGTGACCTCTCCAGTCACACTCGTGTCACGCGTGGCCGGGCTCTCCCGTGACCTCTCCAGTCACACTCGTGTCACGCGTGGCCGGGCTCTCCCGTGACCTCTCCAGTCACACTCGTGTCACGCGTGGCCGGGCTCTCCCGTGACGCTCACCTGCTGTCCGTGTTTCCCTCGGCAGTCTGTCCCCCCGCCTGCAAGTCGCAGGGCTGCACCGCGGACGGGCAGTGCTGCCACAGCGAGTGCCTGGGCGACTGCACGGAGCCCAACGACCCCGGCAGGTGCGTGGCCTGCCGCAACTTCCACCTGGACGGGAGGTGCGTGGACAGCTGCCCGGCCGGGCACTACCGCTTCGAGGGCTGGCGCTGCGTCACCTTCGCCTTCTGCCAGGAGCTGCACAACAAGTGCAAGAGCGCCCGCGAGTCGGGCTGCCACGTCATCCACAACAACGAGTGCGTGCACGAGTGCCCCTCGGGCTACATCATGAACTCCAGCAAGTGAGTACCTGGGCTGCAGGGGACAAAGCTGGGCTGGGCTGGGCTGGGCTGGGCTGGGCTTTCCTCCCCCTTGGACACCGGGTTTGAGGGCTGTGTCAAGGCCAGGAGGAGTTTCCAGTGTTGGAGAGTCTGTGGCGATCACCTGGTCTGCTTTAATATGATTTACAAACTAATACCTTGCTAATTCAAGCCGTTAAAAGCTCTCCCTGCCATGGGCTGGTGGTTTATTCTTCCCTTGGCTTCCCTTGCTTCCTCTCAAGTTGGGAAAAAGTGGGAAAGGGAGATGGAGGGAGGACAAGGAAGAGGATCCTCAAGCTGGAAGGGTCTCTCTGCAATGGCGTGGGAGGAGGGAGGTGGGCAGTGGAGAGGCTTTAGCAGCCCTGCTTCCCTCCCCTCTGGAGCAGCCTCAGGCCAGGGAGCCGGGCTGGAAAAGCACAGCAGGGAGAGGTCGTGGCTAATGAAGAGAGCGCAGCGTCCTGTGAGTGCTCGTTCTCAGAATATCCGTCCCTCATCTCTGTAATTACTTTCATTGAGCAGGTTCAAGCTGTGCCAGACAGAAACACACAGTGTAACAAACAAGTGTAGCACGAATCAAAGCAGGGAACAGCCATTCCGTCTATTCCCAGGGCGTTTTGACAAAGGAATTAAATAATTTATGTTGCTGAGCTGTTTATCACTGAAAACTTGGTTGTTTGTCCCCCAGTACCATTCTATATTGTGATGAGTCAGATTTCCTATGAATATTGGTCACTTTGTGCTCTCATGTATTTGCTCCTGCCGTAATAATTTCAGGGAATTCACTCTTAACAGGACTTTTTATGCCATTTCCTGTTTTGCTTTTCTGAAGAACGAACAAGCAGCCCCCAAAGTGGCTGAGCTGCTTGTGCAACATCCCCATGCTGTTCCAGGCTGCTGCCAGTGGGACCTCACAGCTCTGCTCCCTGCTTTTCCTAGAGCACTTCTTTCTCTGAGCTAGTTGGGAACACATTCTTGTGGTGGTGTGACCAGGGCAAGCCATCAGCTCGTGCTGTTTAAGCAGTATTTCCCCAGAGCACGAAGCACATTCTTGCCTTTTTTAAAGCAACATTGTGTGCAGTCCTCAGTCAGAGGATTCCCAGATGAAGGGCCAGCTCCCCACTCATCAATTACACATTTGGTTAATGATCTTGGGATGAATACTGGGCTGGGGTTTGTTATCTTGAAACCCGTGGGATGGAAAGCCCTGAGCAGCATCATGGCCAGTTTCCTCTTCACAATAATTCAGGTCACTTCATTTTGTTATGTAGGAGGGGATGGAGTGATTCACGTTTGAAGTGGGGAAATGACAATTTAAGACCATTTAAATTTATCAGCAGTTATTTTCAAGGCCAGGTTGGATGGGGCTTGGAGCAGCCTGGTCCAGTGGAAGGTGTGGGAAGGGGCTGGGATGGGATGAGCTTTAAGGTCCCTTCCAACCCAAACCATTCCATGATTCCGTGACTCTCTTTGGAGTTCCTAAGAGCTGCTCACTGCACGCGAATCCCGTGGTGTATTTCCACTTGGGGTTCATCACCCTGCTTGTGGGAATTGCTGGGAATTGCCATCCTGCCTGAGCTCTGAACGCCTCCCGTCCCGTTCCGCAGCCTGCACTGCACGCCGTGCGCGGGGCCGTGCCCCAAGGTGTGCGACTTCGGCAAGGAGAAGACCATCGACTCGGTGACGTCGGCGCAGGAGCTGCGGGGCTGCACGGTGCTCAACGGCAGCCTGGTCATCAACATCCGCGGAGGAAGTGAGTGGGGAAGGCTGGGCAGCGGGCAGCACGGGCTGGTGCCAGGGGAACAATCACTGCCCTGAGCTGGGCTTGTCCCTTGGCCGTGACCACCCTCAGGCTTAGAGGAATCAGCACAAAGCCAAGGCTTGCATTTGATGTCTTTTGTTAATTGATTCTTGCGAGTTCTCGTGAAGTAACGTAAAGCAGTTGTTTAGTATGTTTGGGCTCTGATGTGGGTGTTTCTCTCTGTGATCCCAGAAAGCTCTTCCCAATGTTTTCCTCTTCGTAGATAACATAGCAGCTGAGCTGGAAGCGAATCTTGGCTTGATAGAAGAAATCTCAGGTTACCTAAAAATTCGCCGCTCTTACGCCTTGGTTTCTCTTTCCTTTTTTCGGAAACTCCATCTGATTAGAGGAGAGACACTCGAAGCTGGGTGAGTTCTCTCAAAAGATGCTTTATTTGAATGCTTTGAAGTACAAGGAGTGCCAGTTCTATCAGGGTGATTTGTATTGGGAAACAATTCCCAAGTTATTTTTAAATGTTCCTCTGCCCGTGGCTTGTGCCCTACCAGGGCAGACAATTTACATTCATTTTTCTTTGGTCTCTGGGTTAGTGCAAAAGAGTTTTTTCATGCATCGCCTCCCAACCCATGTTTTCATTCCTCTGCTTTCAGGAATTATTCCTTTTATGCCTTGGACAACCAGAATCTTCGCCAGCTCTGGGACTGGAGCAAACACAACCTCACTATTGCACGAGGCAAGCTCTTCTTCCATTACAATCCCAAGCTGTGCTTGTCAGAAATCCACAAGATGGAAGAGATCTCCGGGACTAAGGGGCGTCAGGAGAGGAATGACATAGCCCTGAAGACCAACGGGGATCAAGCCTCGTGTAAGAGTCTCAGAATCCCTTTCCTGTCCCTCTGCCTTGCTCTCCTTGTGCTCCTCTTCCTCCCAGCCCAGCCCAGCCCAGCCCAGCCCAGCCCATGATGTTTTTCTGTGAGCTGTCCTTGTCCCTCTGGTACAGCAGCAGATGTGCCCCTTGCCTGTGCACTCACTGTCACTGTGCCACGAATGGAAGCCCCCACGGGATCTCCCTCTGGCATCCTTGGTCCCACAAAAGCCTCGGAGGTTTTTGGGGCTGGGAGTGCATTTATTGTGTCTTTTTGAAGAGTTTAGCACAACGTAACCTCGGCCCAGGCTGGGACTTGGTGTTACTGCTGAGTACCTGATTAATAGTCATAATCTGCTTTTCCCATGTCATGAGGCGACACGGAATAAACACGGGAGAAGCGGGAGTTCCCCCCATCCCTGCAGCCACGTGAGGCAATCGCCATGACAACAGCCAGAGGAAATTTCCCAACAATTTTTGCAATGCCTCTCTGAGGTTTTTCACCCAGCAGCTTTCTTCAGGAACAATGGTCAGACAGTGCCTGTGTCAGCAAACAGCACAGGGTTGGCTTTATGCTCTCGCTGAAGTTGTGCTGCTGAGGATGGAGTTCTGCAGACACTTATTTTGGCAGCCATACTGCAATAAATGCAGTCCTTCTGCATCCCCCCAGCCCTGCTGTTTGGTTTGCTCCCTTTCTGTGCCACCAATAATCCCCTTTCCCTGTTTGCACCAGGGTTGTGTGGTGAACCAGGTTGTGGAAGTAATCAGGGGTGGGAAATACCCAGCTTTGTTGTGAGCTGGTGGCATCTCTGTGCTCTGATTCATTGCTCAGCCCCACAGAGATTCACCTGCACTCAGGAGCAGGAGCCTGTGCAGGTGGTCATGGGCCCCTTGCAGCTCAGGGTGTTCTGTGAAGGACAGATGGCGTGGGGACAGAGGCAGTGACCCGTCCCTGCAGTGTTCCAGCAGTTGTGCTGTGATCCTGGGAGGTGCTTGGGCAGGTATTGCCACCAAAAAGCCCAGCACTGACTGAGCTGGGATTTCAGACCCTGGCTCACAGCCTGCAGGGCAGCTTGGGTCATCCTGTGGCTTCACTGTCCCTCTGCTTTTGGGGACAGCTCTGTCAGAAGAGCCCAAGGTCCCTTCCAACCCAAAACATTCCAGGATTCTGTGATCCCTGGTCCTGCCCTTGTTGCCCTGATGTAGCTGTTTGTGAACAGACCTAAGAAGTGAAGATCTTTCAGTTGACTCAAGTTTCCTGGTCTGGTTTCCCACATATCAACACAGGCAGCCAGGCCAGCACAGTGGGAGAAGGGAATGCACTGGCTGTGACATGAAAACTGGCAGGACCTGAGAAAAACACACACGGAGCCTCTGGGGCACCACAGCTCCAGCCTGGGCAGAGGCAAGGAGCACAAGGAATCAGCTGTCTGTAAAGTTCATCTCCTCCCATGAGACACTGAAAAGCTCTTCCCACATTGGGGATGAACCTGGATTTGGGCAGGTCCAGCTCTGCCTGTGGCTGTGAGCAGCTGCTGGGCTGGTGTTTGGTGGGAAGGCAGCTGGAGGAGACAGTTGCATTTCTCTTTGCCAGCTTTACCCCTACCCTGCTGAGCTGGTGTCTGTGCCACCCCCACCTCAAACCACAGCTTGCCAGGGTGTTTGGCTTTTTGTTTGCTTTTACATTTCAAGCCCAGCTTTCACATTGGCAGCATCCTGTTTACTAAAAAAAAAAAAAATAGAAAGGGGGGAAAAAAGCCCTTGTTTGTTCTGAATGTGGTGCCAGTGAAATGAATGTTCTTCCTCCTGCTGCAGCTCCTGCAGGAACAGCAGATTCAGTCAGAGCCACTTGTGCTGGGGGCACAAAACACATTGTACCAAGTCCCTTGGGCTCCATCCTCCTGCAGACACCCTCCTGTTTGCAGAGGGACCTCACTACTCCTGGGCAAGGCTGGGAATTCTTCTGCTTCATTTTTGTGGCCTCTTGCCTTCTGTGCAAACCATATTGCTGGGTTCAGCTGTGCAGATCATCATAAATTGTGAAATATGTCGCCTTTAGATTTTTTCTGCTTTTTAGAATTTAGTTCAGCTCTTCTACAGAGTCATTTTCATGAAATCATAGAAAAATTCAACCTTAGGAAGGCATCAATTCCAGTCATTGATTTGAGGTAGGAATGGCTGCAAAGTAAGATAAGGTTTTTTCTGGGCAACTCTTCTCAGTGCCAACATTCTCACCTTTATCTTAAACTTCTACGATCATTAAAACCAAAACCCTTCATTTTTTAGCATTAATAAAACTATTGTCACTTCTCATTTGTTACAGGCGAAAACGAGCTGCTGAAATTTTCTTCCATTAGAACTTCTCATGACAAGATCCTGCTGAAGTGGGAGCCCTACTGGCCCCCTGACTTCCGTGACCTCCTGGGGTTTATGCTGTTCTACAAGGAGGCGTAAGTGATCCTTGATCCCCTGTGATCCCCCCAGGTCATGGATCAGTGGCCTTGTTGGGCTGCCACGAGCAGCTGCTGGCGTTGAAGGGTGGCTGTTAAACCTGCTGGATGTTTCTGCTGTAGGCAAAGCTGTTCAGTCTCTGATTTTGTGGCTCCTACACTAAAGTTTGCAGTGATACCCTTCTATAAAAGTGTTCATTGAGATCCCTGACTTGTGCTCAGTCACAATTCCTCATTTAAGAACAATCCCAGCTTCAGTTATTCCTGCTGTTCTAGACACATATACTCGAACCATGGAGTTCTCATCTCCCCACTATCTCCATGGGATGCTGAGGGTTTTATCCCCTTTGAGGTGGGAAAGATTCTTTTAGAATCAAGGTAACCAAGCTGATTTTCATAAAGCTGGCAATAATCTGTCTGGATTTAGTTGTTGGGGTCGTGCGTGGCACAGGACCTGCTCTGTGATGCTGTTGGAGGCCCAGGTAACAAAGCTCCCAATGCCTCCCTTTCAGAATAAACACAATGAGATAATTTTACTTTCTCTGAGGGGTGAATGGTGGTAACTTCCAGTGGTGTCTTCAGAAATGTTTTTAAGAGCCTGAATGAGGATTCTGTTAATTGGAGCTTTCTCTTTCACGAAGTCCCTACCAAAACGTGACGGAGTTCGATGGCCAGGACGCCTGTGGCTCCAACAGCTGGACAGTTGTGGATGTGGACCCCCCACCCCGCTCAAACGAGCCCAAAGCCCAGGCCCAGCCAGGGTGGCTCCTGAGGGGCCTGAAGCCCTGGACTCAGTATGCAGTGTTTGTGAAAACCCTGGTCACCTTCTCGGACGAGCGGCGGACGTACGGCGCCAAGAGCGAGATCATCTACGTGCAGACCAACGCCACGGGTCAGTGCAGCACCTTCCTGGGGTAAAAACAGCCCGAAATAATTCTGCCTGGGGGCTGTGCTAGTCCCATGTCCAGGAAGCCTTCCACTGCCCTGCTTTGGTGGGAAGGAATTCCTAAACCAGGGGTGTGATTCCAGATGGTGCCGACGGGCACCTCTTCTATCCAGCTGGTGTGGCCCTGTGTAAGAATCATTAAGGCTGGAAGAGACCTCCAGGATCATCCAGCCCAGCCTGGAGGAGCTGCTGGCTGCCAGGGAATGCTTGATTCCCATGGAGATGGGAATTGGCCTCTGCTGGTCCCTGCTTTGCCAGGCCCTGGCAGGGCAGTGCAGTGACCTCTGTCTCTTCCCACGCAGTTCCGTCGGTCCCGTTGGATCCCATATCCGTCTCCAACTCCTCATCCCAAATCATCCTCAAGTGGAAGCCGCCCTCGGAGCCCAACGGGAACATCACACACTACCTGGTGTACTGGCAGCAGCAGGCAGAGGACAGTGAGCTCTATGAGCTCGATTACTGCCTGAAAGGTGAGTGGGTGCTTCTCGCTCCGGGCCTTTCCTTCAGTCTCTCCCAGAACTGCCTGGGGTTTTTGCCTTGGAGGTGCTCTGGGGGCCCAATTCTGCTGGATTCAGGGCTGTTCTAGAAACAGCTCTGTCCCTCCCCGTTCTGTTACAGTAGGTGCTGCTGCCAAGGTACCTGCAAAAGGTCTAAAAACACTTTTTACAAAGTAACCACAAGTTTTTTCCTTTGGGGGTCTCCCTTTTGCCCTTGTTCCTTTTAAGCTGAGTTATAAGTTTAATAGCAGCAATGGAAACAGTAAAGTTAAAAATTTCAGTGCTGCTGGAGCTCAGAGCCAAGGTAATTTTTGAAGGCAGCTGGTGCCTGGTTTGGAATTCCTTGAGAACACAGAATTTCACTGAGGGCTTCCAAAATCTCACCTGCTGCTCTTCGTTACCTGAACTGAAATAAAGCAGCATCCGAGCTCCATTTCAAAACCAGCATTTTGAATCAAAGGCCTGTCAGAAAAGAGGGAACTGCTCAGCCCTGGATGTGAAGTACAGGATGCCCAAATATGCCATGAATCCTGTGTACACTGGTTTGGGATCTTTGTAGGATCAAACATCTTCTGCCAACTCAGGCACAAGTGACACTTAAACTGTTTTGTCCCCAGGATTAAAGCTGCCCTCAAGGACGTGGTCTCCTCCTTTTGAATCCGAAGACCCCCAGAAGTATAATCAGAGTGAAGCTGAGGATGTCAGCGGGGAATGTTGTTCCTGTCCCAAAACAGACTCCCAGATCCAGAAGGAGCTGGAGGAGTCTGCTTTCCGCAAGACCTTCGAGAATTATCTCCACAACGAGGTTTTTGTGCCCAGGTGAGAATGTCAGACAGGACTGTCCAGGGGTCAGGAGGAGGGAAATGTAATTGAGGATTAAATGAAAATACCAGGCTGGACACAGCCACATTGCCAGGCTTCCATGAGCCTGTCTAGTCCAGCTGGATATGGGTGTTGGACTGGGCAGAGCTGAGCACCTACCACAGATGTTCCTGCAGATTGGGAAGATCCTGCTTTCATTTCCTGTCCCTGAATTCTTCTCAGCTCCAGAATAAAGTGAGAATCCTTAACAAACAGCCTGCAGCTCGTCTGGCATCGGATGATGCCAAAAATAGCGATTTTTTTTTCCCTGTCTTGAAATTTTGTGGTCAAGTTTTTCATTGAGTTGAAAAGAAAGGAAAAGGGCAGTTTACCAGGCCACAGCCTCGTCCTTCAGCGTGGTATTTGTGGTCTTCCTTCACTTAGTGTGGGAAATACCTCCGATACCATGAGGAATGTGAGTGCTGTGGGTGGTGAATGTCCTGTTTTGAGTGGCACACGCAGTGTCACATTAGGTGGTGTTGGATGTCTTCACACTTCATCTGCAGCTCGGGGAGGAAGTGCTGAGGAGCAGAGTAGAATCTGTGGTGATTTACCCTCTTCCCTGTTGCGTGTTTTGTGCTCTAAATTTATTCTCTGCTTGCTGCCCTCAGCCAACAAACCTGCGTTTGCAGCTCCTGACAAAAGCTGGGTTGCTGCGCTGAGCGTTTTCCCTGTTGGGAGCATCCCTGGTGCTCCCTGCCCTGGTGCCTGCCTGCAGTCCTCACCTGGAAGCTTGGGCAGAGCCCCCCTTTTGCTGTTCCCTGGCTGGTGGTGCCCATCAGGACGAGTTCCAGGGTGCCAGAGGATGCCAGGACATGACATATGCCAAAGCAGAGGAGAACCAATTCATGTGCAAAAGCCAAACTCCTGATGTAGGCAGACAATTCTGACAGTCTGATTTCTCTTTTTTTTTTTTTCCTATTCCCACCCCCCCCAGTTTTATTGTGCAGCCAGCCCAGGATGCTTCTCAGGCCACTTTCTGGGGGTATGTATTTTAGGAAGAAACCAATCACCAGGATGTGCCACCTTGTCAGCCTCCTGAGGAAGAAATCCCCACATCCCATGGCCAGCTAATCCTCTAAAACAAGCCAGTGGTGAAGAGACCTCCCTGCTGCCACGTGCCCTGCTTGTCTTCCCTGGCAGGCTCCAGGCTGTCAGCACATAAATCAGAGTTCTCTTTCCTGTGAATACTGTGCTATCACCTGCCCACAGAGCCTGGCAGGGAGCAGGGAGTGTGGTTTACTTCAGGTGCTTTTTTTGTTGCTCCTGAGGGTTCAGTGACCTCTCCTGAGGTGCTGTGTGGCCTCTCCTGGAGAGAAGGAACTTGCCAGTCACGGGAGGAATCCCAGGGATGAGGCCAGCAGGGAACACGAGATGCCAGGGGAGCAGAATCACAGCAGTTTCTCCCTGATGTCTCCTTGTTTTCCAGGTGCCATTTCTGCCCTCCTGCCCTGTTCCCAGCGATCTGATCCCTGGCCAGGATCCAGCCTTAGTCCGGGGCTGATCTCACCCCTCTGGAAATCACAGTCCCTTCCCCCTGGGCACGTTGATTACCCATTCCAGGAGCCACTGTCACGACTCCTGGGGGTCAGCTTGCTCTGGCACTGACAAAAAAACCAAACTAGGAGTTCAGGAATGTTCCTCTGCGCAGGCAGAGCTGGCAGTGTCTCACACCAGGTTCCCTTTGGAGCTGAACAAAGTGGCCATCAGAAGCTGGTGCTTTGTTTTTTCTTCCCTGTGTCACTTGCTCAGATTTTGGAGGAGTTCTGCACAGATTGGAGCTCAGGGGTGCTCACACCCTGGCACAGGCTGCCCAGGGACGTGTGGAGTCTCATCCCTGGAGTGGTCCTGAGCCACCTGCTCCAGCTGCCCCTGCTTTGGGCCAGGGGCTCGGGCCAGACAATCCCCAGAGGTGCCTTCCAGCCTCACCCCTCCACCATTCTGTGGGAAACAGGGAGAGAGTTCAGAAAAAGTCCTGAGAGGCAGAGGGCAGCTGTTCAGGGGGTCGTTCCAGGTATTCCTCCATCAGCACTGCAGCACGAGCAGGAGCAGCCCCAGGTCCCTGTCCTCTCTGGCACACACACTCGTGCCATTCCCAGTATTCCTGGGGAGCAGGATCTGGGGAATGACTCACTTTGACAGTAATTGTTTTCCCCTGCATTTCCCAATTCAGCTAACTGTACAGACTGATCTAAAATGCTTTTGCCAGGCCAGCTGACCTGGGGCAGTTTCAGGTGTGTGGAAGAGCTTGGTTTAAGGTACCAAAGGCATTTTTGGAATCCCCCAGCACAGGCCATGCTGTGTGTGCTGGGGTGTCACTTCCAGCCCCCTCACACCCCCTGGTCACCTGGGAGAGCAGGAGGAGCCTGGGCCTGAGGGTTTCACAGGGAACTCACTGCAGCTGCTGAGGTGGCCCCAGTGCAAATTACACTGCAACAACTTTGAGAAGGATCAGACGTTTGAAAATACAGAGAATTTGGCAAGAAACTTGCTGCAAATCCAGGGTAATAAATATGGGAAGATTGGGGATTTACAGCTTCAAAAGCTTTTCTTAACTTTCTGTTACTTGAGAAGGAAAGAATTCTTGCATTTTACTCTGTGTTGCATCAGTGGCCAAATTACTGTTTTACTTGTGGAAAACAAAATTCCCTTGAACATGAGGATCAGCTGAATTCACACTTGATAAACAGAGAGTGTAGCTTTGCTTTTATGCAAACCAGGTCCTGTTTGACCATGAGGAATCCTTCCCAAGGAGGGAGGTGGCATGACCCAGAGCTGGGTCCCTGACCTCTGCCCCATCCTGAGGGTGGACACTTCTCACAACACCACACAGGCTGGGGGAACAGCAGCTCCAAAAGGAGTTAATTAGTAATTAAGAAAGAGAGAACTTAAAACTGGAATGTGCTTGCTGAACCTGCCGTTTGCCATCCTGTTTTGTCATCAGGTGCCTGAATATTCTGCAGGAAGGAATTCCTGGCTGTGAGGGTGGGGAGGCCCTGGCACAGGGTGCCCAGAGCAGCTGTGGCTGCCCCTGGATCCCTGGCAGTGCCCAAGGCCAGGCTGGATGGGGCTTGGAGCAGCCTGGGACAGTGGGAGGTGTCCCTGCCCACGGCAGGGGTGGCACTGGATGGGATTTAAGGTATTTTCCCACCCAACCCATTCTGTGATGACAGCTCTGAACATTTGTGATGTGTCGTGTGCAGCCCAGCGTTTAAGTTTGAGGACATCTCAAACTCTGCTTTTCTGGTGGCTTTTGCCGTAGGAGGAGAAGCAGCAGCAGGGAAGGCAGAGGGGAGCAGGGAAGGTGGCAGACACCTGTCAGAGCAGTCCCTGCTGGGGCTGGGGCTGCGGCTGCTCGTGGTCTGGTCGTCAGAGGCGGCAGTGGAAAGTTCAGTTCAGCAGCAAAGATTTGCTTCAACAGCTTGTTACATTTTTAGAGCCTGGAGATGCCTCAATTGTGGGTTCAGTTCAGGTCACTCTTTGTACCCTTTAATAGCTGCACACACGTGCACACACACACACACACACACACACACAAAGATCATCACCCCCTTAAAATACATGGTCTGGATTTCAACTGGCTTTAATTCCTTTTGTGTAACTGAATACAGTTACTGATTCACCACTTTGGTTAGTTCCCGACCTGGAATTCCCCGTGGCAGATGTGTGGCAGCACATGAGAGTGTTAGACTGAGCACTTTTGGTTTGGTACTGATCCCTTCTTTTTTTTTTTTTTCCTTTGCCAAGAAAATGAAATTTTTGAATGGTTCTTAATTCTGTTGAATTTATTCTGTTTATTTACTGACAAAACCTGACATTGAAGCTGGCTGGTGGCACTCAGGTGCAGACAGGGAAGGTGACACGGTCACACTGCAGGTGCTGGTTTTACAAGTGAAAAAATCGGATTTTCAGACTGAAATGCAGTAAGTTGAGGAGCAATATTTGGTTAACAAAACCACACAGTGGATATGTCATCGGAATCATGAGTTCTAAATGCATGCCTTGAAAAAGACTTAATAGATTCGATCTCTTGGGAAAAGGTTAAAATGCTTTGTGTATCCATCGAGGTTCAGCCTTAGGGGTGAGAGTGGCAGATGTATTCCAGAGAGCTGGGAGAGTGGCCTTGTGCTTTATAAACGCGAGTTAGTGACACTTGGCACGTGTGGCACATCTGAGGCCACCGAGTCGGGGCCGTGGCGTGACCTCGGCCGCTCGGAGCTGCAGCGGCTGGGAGCTGAACTCCAAAGCATTGCAACCCTGCCCGAGGCATCCGTGAGGCAACCTGGTAAAGTTAGACTCAGCCGGGAGATCCAGGGGAGCTGGAATTCTCAAGCAAATACTTGAGGCTTGGATTGGTTTATTTTTATTTTATCACCCTGTGCGGGGAGAAGAGTCTGGGGGATACAGAATTTTATAAAGACGCATTGTTTGGTTAAAAAAAAATTTAAAAAATCCTGAATTTCTTTGTTGCGTTGCAAATATCAGGGTTCAATTTGAGTTTTCAGTGGCACTTTCAGCTCTCCCATTTTAACTCTTCCTTTTCAGCTGGATGTGTTGACATTGACTATAACAGCTAACGTGGTGACCCGTGTTGTTTAACAGGCCCTCAAGAAAACGAAGAGACCTCGGCTCCGTGGCAAACTCCACCGTGGTGTTGCCCACCATCACATCCTCTCCCAACAATTCTGCAGCAGCTGAGGGCGCAGAGGAGCAGAAACCTTTTGAGAAAGTGCTGTCCAAGGAGTCGCTGGTGATCTCGGGGCTGCGGCACTTCACCGGCTACCGCATCGAGCTGCACGCCTGCAACCACGACGCCCAGGAGTCCCGCTGCAGCGTGGCAGCTTACGTCAGTGCCAGGACCATGCCAGAAGGTGATTCCCTCCCTGAGCCCTGCTGGGGCTTGGTGGCTGTTCCCAAAGTGCTGCTTTTCCCCTGGGAGCCAGCTGCAGTGTGTAACACCGGGGCTGTCCTCGTGTCCCAGTGGGAAAGGATGGGTGAGGTATTGGCAGGTGTGAATTTTGCCCAACGACATGAAACTAAACCTGATCTTGAACTTGGTTCTAGCTAAGGCTGATGACATCGTTGGCCCAGTCTCCCATGAGCTGGTGGAAAAGAACACTGTGCATCTGAAGTGGCAGGAGCCAAAGGAGCCCAATGGCCTCATCGTGCTCTACGAGGTGAACTACGGGCGGCTCGGGGAGACTGAGGTGAGAAGTTCTGCTTTCACAGCACCTTCGGAGAAGTGGCTGCACCTGGGAGCCCAGGGCTCTTCAGGATTTGATAATCCTCGTGCACACAGTGCCCTGTCTGGTCAGGTTTCCTGCTGCAGAACCAATGGGATACAAAACTTCTCTGGTGAATTTGTCTCCTCTGGAAGCCTGGAGGGACATCAGGAAATACTCTGCCCGTTTGCTCAGCAAGTTTAGCTGATTTGCCAACTTTCTGCATGGAGCTTTCTTAGAAATGGTGTTTCACAGAAAGACAGAGACCCCATATTGCTGTGTCTCAG
The DNA here is from genome assembly GCA_013397845.1 of Melanocharis versteri. Taxonomy (NCBI): domain Eukaryota; kingdom Metazoa; phylum Chordata; class Aves; order Passeriformes; family Melanocharitidae; genus Melanocharis; species Melanocharis versteri. The sequence goes on from VZTG01004086.1 coordinate 152,034, forward strand.
ATGAAAGGATGAGAGGAAATGACCATAAATTGCACCAGAGGAGGTTCAGATTAGATACCAGGAAAAAAAATAAGTTGCCCAAGGAGATGGTGGAGTCACCATCTCTGGAAGTGTTCAAGAGGTGTGTGAATGTGGCACTTGGGGACACATTTCAGGGCTGATGATGGTGGTACTGGCTTGTTGTTGGGACTCGATGACCCTGAGTGTCTCTTCCAGCCTTGATGTTTCTGCGATTCTGTGAAATTTAAGTTGCTTAGAGGAATTAGGAAGGCATTGAGCAGCCCACGAGCTCTTGGGGACAGGGCTGGTGTCACTGCCATGGGGACAGGGCTGGTGTCACTGCCATGGGGACAGGGCTGGTGTCACTGCCATGGGGACAGGGCTGGTGTCACTGCCATGGGGACAGGGCTGGTGTCACTGCCATGGGGACAGGGCTGGTGTCACTGCCATGGGGACAGGGCTGGTGTCACTGCCATGGGGACAGGGCTGGTGTCACTGCCATGGGGACAGGGCTGGTGTCACTGCCATGGGGACAGGGCTGGTGTCACTGCCATGGGGACAGGGCTGGTGTCACTGCCATGGGGACAGGGCTGGTGTCACTGCCATGGGGACAGGGCTGGTGTCACTGCCATGGGGACAGGGCTGGTGTCACTGCCATGGGGACAGGGCTGGTGTCACTGCCATGGGGACAGGGCTGGTGTCACTGCCATGGGGACAGGGCTGGTGTCACTGCCATGGGGACAGGGCTGGTGTCACTGCCATGGGGACAGGGCTGGTGTCACTGCCATGGGGACAGGGCTGGTGTCACTGCCATGGGGACAGGGCTGGTGTCAATGCCACGGGGACAGTGGCACTCAGTGCAGGCCCAGTGTCAGTGCTGAGGACCAGAGCAGCACAGGCACTTGCTCTCTGTAACCTGATCTGCTGCCCTGCAGAGCACAAACCCAGCACGAGCCCCTAACCTGGAGCAGCCTGAGAGCCCTTGGGTGTGTGTTTGCCAGCTGGGGAGGTGCTACAGGAGCCCCAGGGAGCTGTGAGAGAGCTCTGGGTGCTGCAGGAATCCCTGGGAGCTCTCAGGGAGCTCTGGGTGCTGCAAGAGCCCTGAGGAGCAATCAGGGAGCTCTGGATGCCACAAGGGCCTCAAGGAGCTCTCAGGGAGCCCTGGGTGCTGCAGAAGCTCTCAGAGAGCTCTGGGTGCAGCAGGAGCCTCAAGGAGCTCTCAGGGAGCTCTGGGTGCTGCAAGAGCCCTGAGGAGCAATCAGGGAGCTCTGGATGCCACAAGGGCCTCAAGGAGCTCTCAGGGAGCCCTGGGTGCTGCAGAAGCTCTCAGAGAGCTCTGGGTGCAGCAGGAGCCTCAAGGAACTCTCAGGGAGCTCTGGGTGCTGCAGGAGCTCTCAGGGAGCTCTGGGTGCTGCAGGAGCTCTCAGGGAGCTCTGGGTGCTGCAGGAGCTCTCAGGGAGCTCTGGGTGCTGCAGGAGCTCTCAGGGAGCTCTGGGTGCTGCAGGAGCTCTCAGGGAGCTCTGGGTGCTGCAGGAGCTCTCAGGGAGCTCTGGGTGCTGCAGGAGCTCTCAGGGAGCTCTGGGTGCTGCAGGAGCTCTCAGGGAGCTCTGGGTGCTGCAGGAGCTCTCAGGGAGCTCTGGGTGCTGCAGGAGCTCTCAGGGAGCTCTGGGTGCTGCAGGAGCTCTCAGGGAGCTCTGGGTGCTGCAGGAGCTCTCAGGGAGCTCTGGGTGCTGCAGGAGCTCTCAGGGAGCTCTGGGTGCTGCAGGAGCTCTCAGGGAGCTCTGGGTGCTGCAGGAGCTCTCAGGGAGCTCTGGGTGCTGCAGGAGCTCTCAGGGAGCTCTGGGTGCTGCAGGAGCTCTCAGGGAGCTCGGGGTGCTGCAGGAGCTCTCAGGGAGCTCTGAGGGAGCTCTGGGTGCTGCAGGAGCTCTCAGGGAGCTCTCAGGGAGCCCTGGGTGCTGCAGGAACCCCAGGGAGCTCTCAGGGAGCTCTGGGTGCTGCAGAAGCTCTCAGGGAGCTCTCAGGGAGCTCGGGGTGCTGCAGGAGCTCTCAGGGAGCCCTGGGTGCTGCAGGAGCTCTCAGGGAGCTCTGGGTGCTGCAGGAGCTCTCAGGAAGCTCTGGGTGCTGCAGGAGCTCTCAGGGAGCTCTGGGTGCTGCAGGAATCCCTGGGAGCTCTCAGGAAGCCCTGGGTGCTGCAAGAGCTCTCGGGGAGCTCTCAGGGAGCCCTGGGTGCTGCAGGAACCCCAAGGAGCTCTCAGGGAGCTCTCAGGAAGCTCTGGGTGCTGCGGGAGCTCTCAGGGAGCCCTGGGTGCTGCAGGGTGACCCTGCCACAGCCCCTGTCCCCACAGGAAGCCCATTTCTGCGTGTCCCGCAAGCACTTTGCCAGCGAGGGCGGCTGCAAGCTCCGGGGGCTGCAGCCCGGCAACTACAGCGTGCGCATCCGGGCCACGTCCCTGGCTGGGAACGGCTCCTGGACTGAGCCCACCTACTTCTACGTGGCTGATTATTGTGAGTTCCTTTTATTTTCGACATGTAATCCCCGACAGAAACTCGGGTTATTTCTGGAGGGTGGGGTGTAGCAAGCAGTGCACAGAAGGCTACAGAGAGTCATTAAATATTTACCAAATACATCTGTTGTCAAGAACCTGAAATTACTTGGAAACATATGGCTTTTCTTTATTAGTCCCCATTCTGACCAGCCCCACATTTTGCATCTGAAATAGCCTCTAGTTTTGTATTTGTTCCAGTTTATTGAAGGGGGAGATTTTATTGAGGAAAAAAAATGTGTGTTTTGGACCTGTATAATACCTCCAACTCTCTCTTTCTCTCCTAGTGAATGCTCAGCCAAATATTGCTGTTATCATTGTTCCGATTATTTTTGCCATAATAATTGCTGGAATTATTGGAGCTGCTTATGTGCTTGTGAAAAAGAGGTGAGTGCAGTTTTGTCTTGTTTTCACCAGAAACACCAAAGCTTACATCCAGAAGTTTTGCTGCTGTGTTGGGAGTCAGTTTGTGTTTAGTTTCTGATTTCCGTAGTGATTGCAGCATTAATTTAAGTGCAGGAAATAGTTTGTGCCGTGTGGGGACAGTTTATTTGCTGCGTGCTTCGGGGATTAACCAAACTGCCCTCACCTCGAGGGTGTCAGAGGCTGCAAAGGGCTGAGGGATTTTTGTCTCTTCCAGGCAAACTGAAGGACCAACGGGACCCCTGTATGCATCCTCCAACCCCGAGTACATCAGTGCCAGTGATGGTGAGAGCAACCAGGGCTTGTTTCTTGTGGCATCGTTCAGTCAGCGCGGCAGGATGGGGTTGGAATTGTCTTTGTGGGGTTTTTCTGGTCCTTCTGCAGAGCTCATCCCCAGGGTGCCCCGTGGCAGCGCTGACCACGGCTGCCGCGGGAGCGTTTTTTGGAAGGCTTGCTCAGCTCAGAGCTGTTCTCCTGTGCCCAACAGTTTATGTCCCTGACGAATGGGAGGTGCCACGGGACAAGATCACGCTGCTGAGGGAGCTGGGCCAGGGCTCCTTCGGGATGGTGTACGAGGGCATCGCCAAGGACATCGTGAAGGGAGAGCCCGAGACGCGCGTGGCCGTGAAGACGGTGAACGAGTCGGCCAGCCTGCGCGAGCGCATCGAGTTCCTCAACGAGGCCTCTGTGATGAAAGGCTTCAGCTGCCATCATGTGGTAAGTGCTGGGTGCCTCAGCACACAGCTCAGCTCTTCAGTGCCTTCACAGCCCGACCCTCAGCTCGCCAAAGCAGCAGAGGCAGCTGATCCATCAGAACTGGGATCTTTCCCTGCTGGATTCCACAAAACCCATTCTGCCCAAGTCGTTTCACTCCTGCTCTTTGTAACCCTCTCAGCTTGATAAGGCCTTGTGGGGCTGTTCTCAGCTCTGTTTTAGGGGGTGTTGGCTTTGCCCACTCTGTTTGGACATAGCCTTGAGGGAATTTCTCACTCGTTTTCCAGGTTCGCCTCCTCGGAGTGGTCTCCAAGGGACAGCCAACTCTGGTGGTCATGGAGCTGATGGCACACGGGGATCTGAAAAGTTACCTCCGCTCTTTGAGACCTGAGGCCGAGGTAAAGACAGGAGAGAGTGCGTTGGGGAACAGAGTGACTTGATTTGGGGTTTAATATGTCTTTATGTAATGGCTTTAAGCTGCAAGAAGGTAGATTTGATTTGATACTGGGAAGAGATTCTTGGCTGTGAGGGTGGGGAGGGCCTGGCACAGGTTGCCCAGAGAAGCTGGAAGTGCCCAAAGCCAGATTGGAAGGTGCCACAGCTCATGGCAGGGAACTGGTTAATCTTCAAGGTCACTTCTAACCCAGAGTGTTGTGTGACTGTGGTTTTTCCTTGCAGAATAACCCCGGGCGGCCGCCCCCCACGCTGAGGGAGATGATCCAGATGGCCGCGGAGATCGCCGACGGCATGGCCTACCTGAACGCCAAGAAGTTCGTGCACAGGGACCTGGCAGCTCGGAACTGCATGGTGGCAGAGGACTTCACTGTGAAAATCGGGGGTAGGTGCTGCTGGTGCCTTCCAGCCCAGGCCGTTCTGTGATCAGGAGATGGTTCTGTGCGTTGTGTTTGTTGTAAAAGCAAGTTGGCGAAACCAACGTGTCAAACACAGGTGATTCTCACTGTCTGCCTTTGGGAAATTGCAGCACTTCCCTCTGTTTCTTCCCCGTGACAGAATTGTGTGGACGTCAGTAAGAACAACATCTCCTGTAGAACCAGAGTAGCTTTTCTCACCTTCTCTATTCCCAAACCTCTGTCCTAAAAGTTCATTACCTTTCCGGCCTAAACTACCTGGGTTTGTCTCACTGGTCTTTGCTTCCATGAGAATTATGACAAAGAAGGTGTTGGGTACAGCAAACCCAGTGCTGATAAATCCTGCTATTGGGTCAGGTGGCTTTTAAAAGTAATTTAACCCAGTTTCTAACCCAAACCTTTTTAGAAATAAGTAAATATAATATTTAGAAATGACCTGAAACCCCCCAGTGTGGTGATTTTTCAGAGCTCCCTGGAGTTAAAGCCAGGGCAGTGGGATTTCAGGCAAAGGGAGCTCTGTTTTACTTACAGAGGATGAATAAAATAATGTTTATAATAGAGGCTGTCACCAAAAAATTTAACTCTGGAGTCTCTGTTGTGGCTCTGTAGAAAAAACGCCGGAAAAGGGAAATGTTTTGAACGTTAATCACGAGGTGACAGATGACTGCAGGCTGGGCTTTGGCAGAGGGGGGAAGGCAACATCCATCTGGAGATGTTGCACAGGAAGAGCAGGATGGAGGGAGAGGCATTTAACACAATTATCCCAATTGCTTCTGTCAGACTTCGGGATGACCAGGGACATCTACGAGACGGATTATTACCGCAAGGGAGGCAAGGGGCTGCTGCCCGTGCGCTGGATGGCCCCGGAGTCGCTGAAGGACGGGGTGTTCACCACCTATTCTGACGTGTGGTAAGTTGTCCTCTGCAGTCCCAGATGGATTCCAGCTCAGGAGCTCCTCGTTTGAGCACACATCGTTTAAACTGACTTGTTCAGAGCACAGACAAAACAAAGCCGTTGTTCCGAAACACTTCCATAAAAATATAGCCATGTTCTTTTGAAGTGTGTGTTTTCCGAAATAACTCTGTCACTGGGAGGGCTCCAGGATGTTTTGTTCTCACCAGGAGCCTTCTCTCTCCCTTAGGTCATTTGGTGTTGTCCTTTGGGAGATAAGCAGCTTGGCAGAGCAGCCGTACCAGGGACTCTCCAACGAACAGGTGCTAAAGTTCGTCATGGATGGAGGATACCTGGATCAGCCAGACAACTGCCCCGAGAGGCTGTAAGTGGGGAGGCAGGGACAACCAGCCCAGTTGCACCCTTTGCCTGGAGTGTGGCCAACAAAAGTGGCGTGACCTGTGGCACCTCTTAACCCTTCCTCGACTGGGGAGGAGCAAAACAGATTTTAGTGAGGCACCTCCCACAGAAATTCCATCCTTGGTGATCCAGGGAAGGGGCTGCCCAGGGAGGTTTGGAGTCCCCAGCCCTGGAGGTGTCCAAGGAATGACTGGACGTGGCACTCAGTGCTCTGGGCTGGGGACAAGGTGGGGATTGGTCAAAGGTTGGGCTCGGTGATCTTGGGAGGTCTTTTCCAACCTCAGTGATCCTGGGATTCTGTGTGAGGAGTCACACTGGAGCAGTTGTGAGGGAAAGCAGCTCTGGCTGGAAAAGGGAGCACAGATGGTAACTCTCTGGTTCTGGTAGCCTCTTCCCCCAGCTGCTTCTGGCCAAAACAGCACTTCCAGAGTCATAAAATAAACATGTTTTGTGAGTATCCCTATGAAAAAAGCCTGCTGTGCTGGACATTTGTCTGATGGCCGGTTACAAACTCCAGTTTGAAACTCTATTTGTATTTGTGAGTTCTTTCTCCGTGGTGTCTGATAACATGTGACCTCTTGCTGCAGCCTTTCTTTTGGGTGGGATGTTTACAGGACCTCTGTCCTCTGCCCAGCCTCCCATTTTCCTTGAAGTTTTGAGAGCTTTGCTATCTTTCAGGCTGAGTTAAAATTAAAAGGGAATTAATTAAAAAACGATGACCTGGCTGTAAGTGCGTGTGCGCATACACACACACACAGAGTCTGTGAACCACAGCCCTGTTTCCTTCAGCAGCCAAGTTAAGAACAATTGAAGGAATTGGAAGGAATTTTTCATCTAGACAGAAATAGAGAAGAAGGAGTGTCAGGACCTACAGGCAGATGTGGAGGCTGGAAAGAGAACACCCAGCCTGGGGTGTCAGAGTGGTGTGGGTGGTGGGGGGTGTGCCAGGGCTGCCAGCCTTGGTCTGCTCGTGGGATTGCTCCTGCTGCCCCTGACTGTGCTGTGTCCTGCTGCAGGCACAGCCTGATGCAGATGTGCTGGCAGTACAACCCGAAGATGCGCCCCACCTTCATCGAGATCATCGAGATGCTGAAGGAGGACTTGCACCCCAGCTTCCACGAGGTCTCCTTCTTCTACAGCGAGGAGAACAAACCTCTGGAGACGGAGGAGTACGAGATGGACTTCGAGAACATGGAGAGCATTCCCCTCGACCCCTCCTCGTACTCACAGAGGGACAAAGCGCTGGGGAGGGACAATGGGCCCTCCATGGCCCTCAAGGGGAACTACGAGGAGCACATCCCTTACACTCACATGAACGGTGGCAAGAAAAACGGGCGGATTCTCTCCATGCCCAGGTCAAGTCCTTCCTAACACTTCCTGTTTGGCCCAAGGGTTGTGTCTGCTTTTTTCCCCCCTCCACAAATCTCAGGACTCTTGTTATTGCTGCCACAGTGTATGACACACATCTACAAACTCTTCAGATTTTTAATCATCTTACGATTAAATTTCTTTTTTTTTTTTTTTTTTTTTTTTTGCCAAGTTGACTGGTTGTCAGTGGACTTATCTGTGAACATAAATGGAAGAGGTTTCCATGGCTGCTGTCTCTTCTGTAACCATGGTTTCACAACAGGAAGCGGCCGTGTGAGTTCAACTGAAGGAGAAGCATCCGCGCCTGCCAGCAGAAGACGTGAAGTTCTCTGGTGCCTGAGCTACAGCCCAGCAGCACGGAACAAGAGCATTTCCAGTAGAATTCCAGGCTTTCAGGCAGGCTCTCCACTACAGCTGAAGGATTCAGCACATCAGTCGGACGCGCCAGATCCTCAGATTGACCAATAGCTGCTGCTTTCATACTTTGTTTTCAAGGGGTGAAGCGCCCGGGGGGCGTGCGTGGGCGTGCGTGTGTGTGTGCAGTATCGACATGTGGGGTGTACCCTAGAGCAAGAGAGACACTTCTGGTTTTGTACACAGCTTACAGCGCTTTCAGGCACATGGTGGGATTCTCGGGGTGTCCTGCACAGGGCCAGGAGTTGGACTCGATGATCCTGGTGGGTCCCTTCCAGCTCAGCATACTCTATGATTCTCTGTTCTCACAGGAGCTTTCTTCTTCTTGGAAGTGTGTACTTATCTTTTTTCCCCGTTTCCCTGGAAGGACTGAATCCTAAACAGATTATTTTTATACTGAGGACTCTTGGGAGCAGGTTTTCTCTCATTAACAAATGAGGAAAATGTGCTGGGAGCTAAATGAGCAGAACTCTGAGATTTGTGGGTACTTTTAAGACCAAACGAAGTAGGAGTCCCCTGACCTGAGATACGTTTTCTGTCCTTACAGCATTGAGTATATATATTGTTTGTTGTAACATATTTAAAGATGTCTTTAGTTTAAATTTTAACTTCATATAAATTATTGACTGTTTATGATCCTTTTGGAGCGGGGAGAGTTTTGGGGGATTGTTTGGTCTTAAAGTGGTCCAAAGATTTCAGAATGAACTAATTTTAGCCTTGCAGGAGCGATGAAGCACATGTTCAGTCCATACTTGACAAGGCTTTGTAATAGTTTCGTGATTTATACAACACAGTCAGCTGGCTCCAGTCGAAGCCCCATCTTGGGTGTTGGGAGCTGAAGGACACAGAACATCCTGGCCTCGAGTGCTGCTCCTCCTCTGCCCCCGTGTCCCTCGCTTTGCCTTCCATGCCACAGATGAGGACGAGCACGAACTGGAGCTGAGGAAGGGACGCTGGAGAGGGGAGCACAGAGCCCGGGGCTCTGCACGCCGGAGGTGACCGAGGCTCACTGCCTCTCTGCTGCTCCCAGGCCTCCAGCCTCGTGTTCCCCGAGATTCCTGCTGCAGAGCTCGCCGTCAGGACTGGGCTTTGTTGTGCTGCTGTTTGCAAAGACAGAGCTGATGGGTACCTGATGTTGGAGGATAATGGTGAAGCTCAGCCGGGGCCGGCAGCGCGGAGCTGGCGGGAGCAGGGAAGGAAGATGATGGATGTGGCAGGCCCGTGTCGTGCAGGAGGTGCTTGAACAGCAGGGAGAGATGCTCAGTCCTTCACTTCTCCTGCTGGAGAAGTCCAAGATCTGCTTTGTGCTCTCTGCCAGGAGAAGGCGAGGTGCCCTGGCCCCGGAGAGCAGGAGCTGGGCTGTGCCTCCAGCCCGGGCAGTGCTGCTGCAGCGAGCGAGGCAGAGGGGCTGCAGTCTGCAGGGAAGAGCTCTCCAAACCCACACCCGGGGGTGCAGCTGGTTCTGGTAACCTCCTCCCCCAGCTGCTCCTGGCCAAAACAGCACTTCCAGAGCCATGAGCGGGGCGACGACGGACTCTGGGCAGCACCAGGAGCTGTCGGGCCCTTTGCTGCTGGAGGCTGGTTGGTTCAGCCCAGGTGGAGGGTACAGGTTGCTCCACAAATTTGGGTGGAAAACACAGTCCAGACATGGGTTGAGAACCTTTGGATTTCAAAAGGCCTCGTTTACATTTCTTCTGCTTTACAAAGTCGTAACTGTTTAGCAGCTCTATACTACACTGCAGGAAAGAAGACATATTCTCACACTTTTCTAAGGAAGAGAAGTTTTTCTTATTAGAATTTTTTTATTTATTTTAATATATAAAACACTGTAAAAAATAAGCAACAAACAATTTGTTTTCTTAAACACACAGAACGTGTAAATTTGTATCAGCAAAATCTTGGCAGGTGGATGTGGTGGGATTATTTTTGTCCTGTTCTGGTGCAGTCTACCTCAGTGTTTCTTAAGGATATTTTTTAATACTACGCACCTCTAAACCTGTTTAAATATTCTGGTCTGGACCTATTGTGGATCAGGGAAAATCAGTATCAGCTGATTCCAATACCAGGGACCATTCATGAAGGGAATGGGAAGGAGAATGGCTCGTCACTGTTGATCCCTAATCTGAACAGTAGTGGCCAATGAACCCATTTACAAATTTGGATCTGATCTCATCCCTTAGTTCTGTTGTGATTTAAAAAAAAAAAAAAAAAAAAGAACAAAAGAGCCATTTAAATGTTTGGACGTTAGTGAACTCATGACCTAAAAGGAGCAGGCTGCTTCCTCCTGGAGCAGCGTGTGCCAGCGTGGAGCAGGGACTGGGAGCAGCCCTTGCTGTTGGGGTTGCATTGGGGTGTCTTGGTCACTGCTCTTCTTGCTGTGCACAGGTGACCCAAGGTCCTTCCTGTGACCTCCTGAAACAAACCTTTCCCAGCACACCCCTGCTTTGATAACATTTCCAATGGCAGTGATCACACCTGTGGGAATAGAAGGTCTCTTACCTGAAGGAGCATTGGAACCTCGTATTGGGTCTGGCTTTTCCACGCGGTTGATACTGGTTGGCCCTGTGAGTACACATGGTTTGAACACTCGATGGCCGAGCCAGGGAGCCTGTGCTGCTCCATGGACAGGCAGTGCCTTCCCATGGCTCAGTGTCACCTTCACCCTGCACCGAACGGAGCAGTTGCTTGTACCCAGCACTGTGTGTGAAGGTCACTCATCCCTCCTACCTTGTGCCCGGGGGGAGGGAAGGTGTGGTACTGGTGGGGAGGGTGTCGTGTTTCTCCTCTGTAAAACAAATAACACTAGTGGTTGCTGCTCGTGGCTGTTAGAGATCACACTCGGCTGTAGAATTAGGAAGAATAAATGAACATCACCCGCAAAGCCCAGCTCTCACTGCTGGAAAATCCTTCCTTGGCTCACAGCCGACACTTTGGTCTCTGCTGCTGGAAGATCCTCGCCCTGGGGATGCCCGAACGCCTCACTCGGATCTCACCGATTCCTGCTCAGAGAATTCCTGCAAGTGGAGACTCGTGTGCTATTGAAACCTTCTCTGGGGTGCTGCCAGGGACCCCAGCCCGGGCAGGGGTGCTGTGCTGAGCCTTCCTTGAGGGAGCTGCTGCTCTTTGCTCTGGCCACGTCCTTATGGGGCAGAATTCCCCAGCTGCAATGGAAGCACAACACTTGGGGCTGCTGCTGCTGCTGCCCGGGAGGAGCCAAACGCTGGTGCAGGAGAGCAGGTGGGATGGTGGAGGAGGGCAGCCAGAAGTGGGAAGCTCTTTCTTTCCTTGCATTAGTATTTGTTGGAGGGTTGGCTCCTGCCCTTTGTGGCCCCGCTTGCAGCACGGGGCAGCAGGACAGACCCCTCAGCCTGTTCAGGAGCAGCTCCTGGGCACAGTCTGGCACCACCACGTAGCCAGAAATTCACTCTGGTGAATCAGGAGGAGCAAGAAGCTGAGCTCTGCTGAGCTTTCACTGAGAAAATGTCTGAAGTGCGAGGCTGGAGAGGTTTCTCAGAAAGGTTTCCACATTAAACTCGATTGCCACTTCCTGAACGGCTCTTGCCAATCTGGAACTTCTCTCGCGGGCCAGCGCAGCGCTGCAAAGCTTGGCTGCTGGGTTAGGAACGTGTCTGTCTTGGCTGCTTGTAAATACTCTATTGTGTTGTAAAATAGAAGAGCTCAGACATAAACTCTGTGCCAGCACTGGGTTGGGAAAGGTGATGGGAACTAGACCACGCTGCAGCGATGGTGGTAAAGCAGCTGTGTGGGTATGAAGAGGCTGCTTTTAGGTTGCTAAAGGGTACTCTTAATTTATGGGTAGTTTATCTCTTTCCTCCTAAATTTGTATTATAGTGATGAGACACTTTGCTTAATTTTAGTCTGTTGCCTATAGTGTTGGTATCTCTTTGGAAAAAAAAAAAAATCTCCAAGTCGCTTCTTGTGTTACTGAGCTGACTGTGCTGAAGGCAAATAGGAAATGACAGGAGCAAGAAGGGTGCTGAGCCTCTGCTTTAGAGGAGGGAGGGAGGGAGGGAGGCAGTCGAGTTCCCTCTCAATGCCACTGTGACACAAAGATGGACCCTGAGGTGTCCCGGGCCCTTCCTGCTACCGAGACTGGAACCTTGTTTTACAAGCCAGAACGTCAAATAACTTTGTGCCATAAAACCTCACTGTCAAGGCTGTGCCAGGTGCTCCCGTGGTCCGTGGGGGATCGGCTCAGAGCCCGGAGGGAGCACGGAACTGCAGCTGAGCCCTGTGATCCTCTGGGAGCCGGGGACTCGCAGGAACCCCGGCCCTGCCCCAAGAGCCGCCGCCCCTCGGAGTGTCCTGTGGTCCAGGGAAAGGAACTGCTGGATGGGTTGGAATCAAGAAATAGTTACTTCGTGAAATTCAACATAAGATTAGTTTGGTATTTGTATGAACTTAATGGAATTTGGCCTTTTTATTACCTTCTGCTTGGCTCTGTGTTCCCTCTGCTTGGATTCTGTCCGTGAGTGTCGGTGTAAAGCCTTGACGTGTTCAGCCTTGTTAGGAGCATCACAAGAGTGAAGCCAATCATCCAGCTGACTTTTGGAGGAACCTGACTGTTGAAAAGCAACTCTGAAGTTACCATTTTTAGCAAATCTGCTGTCATTAAATGTGTATTTCTTTTTAAAATGAATTTGCTTGTCTTTCTCGGAAGGAAGCACTTATTCTTGCAGTTTGGGCAAATTCACTGCAGCACAATGCAAGCTGTAAGGGGACAGGTAGAGAAATGACTTTTTAAATATTGTATAATAAAGTTAGTATTAACTCCTATGGTGTTGTTATTTTTTTGCCAACAGATTTGCAATCAGACAGAAATTCTGTTCCTGGTAGTGGTTTTGTTCCCACTCCACTGTTCCAAACTGGTGGTGTTAAATAGTTTCTCAGCCCAGAAAGATCCCTCGGGAACAGGGTCTGGTGGCTGGGAGGAGCTGGAATAGTCCTGGCAGCTAAAGAGGAGCCATCGGTGGAGGTTAAATGTGGGCTCTTGCTTAGCTGAGCCCCTGCCCCTGGTCAGTCCCAGCAGCACCAGTAAATCTTGAGCTGAGGGCTCTTTACCTGAGAGCTCCGAGCTGGACTCCAACAGCTCTGCAAATCCAGACTCTCCCAGCAGCATTCCAACGCTTCCACCATCCCCGCTTCCCAGTCTTTTCCCATAACTGAATCCCATGAAAACTGATGGAGAATTTTAGAAAGGTCGCTTTCTGAATCTGCAGGGTGTTATTTAAGCAGGAAAAGCGTTACTTTTTGCTTTAGTTTGGGGAATGATTTTATTCTTGGAGTATCAAAACTGGTTTGTATTTGAGGACCCTCCTGGATGGGGGAACTGGACATTAGCTTCATCCAACACAGCCCAAAGCAAACACTCTCTGCTTCACTTAAATAAACCACAGACAGCTTCAGTTACATGTTAGGTGATGTTCTGTGAAGTCTTGGGGTTTTTATTTTTTGTCCCAGTTCATTCTTGCTGCTCCCACCTTTCCCTCTGCGTATATTAGGTTCCAGAATACAAATAGTACTGCAGATACCTCTCGTTTGAAACAAAGGATCAAATGTGCCATGATTTGTTTTTAAAAGGAAGAAAAAAAAAAAGAAAAACCTTCCCCCTTGATTTATTTTTTCAATGTTTTCATATCTAAGAGCCAAGCAGTGACGTGTACAGAAAATCTTTGAATAGTAAAAAAAAATCCTTGCTGTGTGTCAGAATATTGAACAATTAACTGTTTATATTAAAATTCTGAATAAATTATCCAAGAATAACTGTTCATTTTGTGTCTGCTGTCTGTGCAGCACTGAAGGCTGCTTTGCCCTGGAAAAGCACTAAATTCGTACCTTGGAGTAAGCTGTAAAATAAATGGTGTTAAGGACAATACCAAAACCCGAACCCACAGCTCAACCAACTGTAGGCTTGTGGTGTGGAGCCAGTGGAACTCCTCTGCCTGATGGCTCTGGTGATCCCTGTCCTCACCTCGGGGCTCTGGGGTGGTGCCTCTGATGCCATCGGGTGAACTTTGGCACCAGAATTCCTCCTGGAGCATCGAGAGCTGTGGCTCTGTGATGTAATTCCATTATTTCCTGGGCACGGACCTGGTGTTCCCTCCTCGGAGGGGACAAACTCGCTGGAGGTTTTAAAGCATCAAAGGCAGAGGCTCAGCCCCACCACTGTCCTGTGGTGGAGCACCAGGTGTGCACCAGGAACGTCCTGTCCTGCCCAGGCCCCTCTGGGGCTGTTTCTAGCTTAAACCTGGTTTTGTTTCCCCAGAGCCAAGATTTCCCTCTCGAAAGGCTGCACCAGTAAGGGGAGGGCTGCCTCCTCCTGTCAGGGAGTTGTGCAGAGCCCAAAGGTCCCCCCCGAGCCTCCTTTTCTCCAGGCTGAGCTCCCCCAGCTCCCTCCCAGCACTGACTCTCCAGACCCTTCCCCAGCTCTGTTCCCTTCTCTGGACACCCTCCAGCCCCTCAATGTCTTTCAGCAGCGAGAGGCCCAGAGCTGGGCACAGCACTCAAGGCCTCAGCAGTGCCATTTTTTCCTAAGCCTGTCCAGAATTCTCTCACTGTGAGAATGATCATAAACAAACTGGTATTTTAAGATGTTTTGGAGTTGCTTCTTCTGGCACAGGCTTGTTCTCTGGGGATCCTAAAATGCAAAAATAAGCAAAGCCACAGAACTTGACTTGTCCCAGGAGGTTTGCTTCCTGCTGGGCTCTCTGGGATGCTGTGGGGAGGCTGCTGAGGCTCGGACAGCCCTCGTGCCATTATCCTTCATCACTCTTCCAGGCTGCCTGCACAGCTCGGCTTCGGCAGCCCCCAAGCCGTGTCAGACACGTGGCAGGAGGGAAAGAGCTCGTCCTTGTTGGAGCCAAGGACAACTCACCATCCCATCAGCCAGAGCAGCTGCCTGGTGTTTAGGATCTGCCCTGATCTCTGATGCTAATCGAGCTCTTGTGGACTTCAGAGAAATTAAACCTTAATTCCTCGTTGCTCTTGTGGTTTCCTGGAGCACAGGGTAATTGCTGTTCTAAGTGCTGCCAAAGCTGCGGTCTCTGAGTAATTGGAGTGTGAGTGGTTCTTGTTCTGATTAGGGTTTGGCTGGGGCTGGTGAGTGCTCGGGGCTCTGGGATGAGGAGTGTGTGTGCCTCAGCCCACGGGGCTCGTTGGGAAGGAGGGAATGGCTGTGCCAACAAACCCGAGGCTGGACCGTGCCAGGGTCGCTCTGTCTGCTGGCCAAGGGCAGGGCAGGGGCACTGCCTTGGAGCTGAAGTCTTCGTCTCTCTCCTGTGCAGGTGAATATGATCAGTACAGGTATTTCTGTGCTTCGCTGTCACTTCACCCTGTGTCAGACAGACCCACTGGGCACTGGGGTCCCTGTTGCTCCACAAAGGCCAAACCATGGCAGCAGAGACCAGGGACTCGTTCAGAGGAGCCCTGTGCAGGAGGCTGAGGAGCCGTGGTGCAAGGAGCCCAGGGGCTGGGCTGGGCGTGCGGGGTTCTCAGGGCACACACAGCGGTTTTTCTCCGAAGGGAACAGGAAGCAGTTGCGGCAATAGCTGCTCCTCGCAGCCGTCGTGACTTCAGGTTGCCCGGGGCCCCTGCACCGGCCGCCTCGGGGCCCAGGCCCTGCTGGTGGCCCTGCTGGTGGCCCTGCCGGGCCCTCCCCGAGCCCGGAGCCCCGCGAGGGTGGCAGCGAGCGGCGCGGGGGCCGCGGTGCTGGGAGCCGCAGCATGGCAGAGGTGGGTTTGCTCGTGCCGTCGGAAAGGGGAAGCGGTGAGAGGGCCGAGCCGGCGGCCGCCGTCAGCAAACCGCCCTCACGGCCGCTGCTTCCCCGGTGAGGCTGCGCTCCCCGCTCCGCTCCCCGCTCTGCCCCAGCAGCTGGAGGAGAAGCCGGGGCTGTCAGATCTCAGGAACCCGCCACAGAGATGCTTCCAGCCCTCAGGGTAAGTCGCTCTCCGCACAAGCTCCATCCCACAGCGGCGGGGTTGTCACTCGCCTTCCCCAAGGCCTTGTGAGGAAGCAGCTTGTCTCGAAGCCAAGAGTCCCCGCGCTGGGTTTGGTGCAGCCTCCCTCCTGCACGAGCTTCGATGCAAAACGTGGGCTGGGGAGGCTCAGCCTGCGCGGGGTTTTGCTCTGCTGTGAGTGAGGAGGAAGAGGTGAGGTCAGGGTTTGACCCCCAGGTGTGCCCATGGTGGGCTCTGGGGCAGTGCTGGGCTGGCTGGGCACCCTTTGGGTGCTGCTCTCAGCTCCTGCTGCTGCTGTGCCACAGCTGAATGTTTGCAAAGACACCCTGGCACTGCCCACAGCTGGGTTTGGGCTGTGCACAGGAGGGGTCCATGCCCAGGACCCCGAAATTCCACTCTGGACTGCCCACTCCAGGGCTGGTCCCCAGCGTTATCCGGGAGATGGAAGCAGAGGGGACGTAGACAGGGTTGTACTGGGCAGGTGACACTTTGGGTTTTGTGACCAGGCAAGAAAAATGGTTTTTGACACCTGCTTTTGTGTATCACCAGCCCAGCCTGGCCTTCAAGCTGTGCAGGTACCTGTGGTGATTCCCGAACTGGCTCTGCTCAGCAAGGCCACGGGCATCAGGTGAACAGCAGGGAGTTTTGGTCTTGCCCCAGAGCCCAGCAGCTGCACTGGGGTAGAACTTGTCTTCTTCAGCCTAACTGAGGGGTTGGGAGTGAAGTTTGGAGCCTGTCTGGGCTGCGGGGCTGGTGCCAGCTGGGAGCAGTGGGCTTGGAGGGTGGGGAGTTGGGTTTCTTGGGGCAGTTTGGAGTTAGCGGAGATTGCTCCCACCTCCCTCCCTGCGTGGGAGAGCTGGGGAGGGCTTGGAGAAAGGCCCTTGCCAGGGGACTGGGACTTGCTGTGAGCTGCAGGATGATGCTGATGTTGCGGATGGATGGCGTCTCTTGCAGTCCCTTGCAGAGGCTCTGCCACAGCATTTGAAAATGAGAAAAAAAAGTGTAAACAGCGAGCCTTCATAAACATCTTGTAAAGACATCAAGCTTTGGAAGTATCAACTCTGACCCTTCACTGAAGGTGAAGGTCACTCTTACCCAGGTGAGAAGAAGTGCCTGAAAGGTGATGGTCTGTCACTCACAGCCATGAATGGAGCAGGGAGGCTTTGGCAGAGGGCAGGGGGGCTGTGGTGTGTTAACAGCTTGTTTTTTGTTTCTGTCTGCAAGCCTCGAGCAGCGCTCAGGGGCTGTGTGTGCTCCGGGGCCACTAATCCCCAGGCCCAGCTGTAGGAAGTCACTGACCTGTCACACAGGTGGGAACGCCAGGGACCAGGAATTTCTCTCTGGCTACAGCTTCCATCAGCTGATACTTCTGACAAAACACTTGGCTTCTCCACTCCCCCCTTGGCAGCCCCTGGGCTGCAGCCTGCAGCGCTGCCTTAGACCGCGCTGAGCTCTGCCGTGCTCCGTGCCGGCGTCTCCTGCTCGGGGCTGTACCTTGCACGGGGCTCCCAAATGTCAGACTCGCTGCTCAACCACTCCTGGCCATCGTTTTCCAAGCGCTGGAAGAAGAGATGGTCCTTTAAGCGAGGTAATGGCCTGTGGGGACAGGGGGCTGAGCGTGTAGCGGGAGCTGGGCTGCGGCAGGGACAGCCTGTCCTGGACTGAGCAGGTACCAAAGAACCCCAGGGGCCCGGGCAGAGCTTGTTCCAAGGTGCCCCCTGCTCCTCCCTGCAGGGGACACTGCCTTAAGAGGTGGTTAACACTTTTCCTTCCGTTTAATCTTCTTTTCGAGGCACATAATTGCCTCCAGGAGCTGGGTAATGGGTTAAATATCAGCCTTCTGGTTTTGTAATAAGTTTGTTTCATGGCTGGCAGTGAGCTGGAGGTCCCGGTGCTTGCAGACAGCTGTCTCTGCACGCTGCCTGGCCAGAGTTTGGTGTTTGAGCAGATGTGGGGGAAAAGATTGCTCCTGTCTCTCAGTGAAGGCTGACAAGCAGAGCCCCCATGTCCGGAGCCCTGGCGGTTTGGGTGGCCCTGGCTGGGCTTCACTGTGTCCAGCAGCAGGGGTGGGAAATGGCAGCAATTGGTGTGAACTGGCCTCATTTCTGCATGCGGTGCCGTGACTTGGAAAGAGGGAAGTGAGAGCCCCAGGAAGCAGGACATTTGCAGTCCTGGAGGAGCCAGACACTGCTTGTGTCCTTGTGAGCAAACACTGCCTTCAGGCTGATGCTTTTGGGTCCCTTTACCTGCAGCATCAGAACTCCCACTACTCTTTCTCCTTCATTATTCCCCACCCGCTCCTAGTTCTCTTCTGGTGTGGATGTGCAGGAGACCAAGGTCCGAACTGAACATTTGAGGGGAGGTTAATTCAGAGCAGGAGGCAGGGTCCTGCAGGCTCTGATGTGTGGTGAGCCCCAAGCAGCCCCCCCAGGCCCCAGCTGGATGCCCCACCCCAGCCTCCCCAGTGCCCTGCCTGCTGGGGGGTTTTGGGCTGGCTGGGAAGGCTCAGCTGGGCTGATTTCTCTAACAAATGAATCAGCCCCACAGTGCTCCCGAGCACAGCCTGCTTTGGAGAGGGCCTGGGTACAGCCAGCTCCCTTCAGCAGGTGCTCGCAGAGCAGTTTGTCCCGTTGGGGCCTGTGCTTGGGCACGAAATGCTCGGGTCTCACTCAGCCTCTCTCCCACACTGATGTTGTGTAGTGTGGCACTCGCTGGTCCATGTGGGCCCTCCCCTCAGCGCCCCACGGAGCCACTGCAGGAACCTGCACAGTGACTTGGAGGGAATCAGAGGGGCTGCAAACCCCCCTCAGCCCTGCTGAGACCCTTCAGCTGAGAGACAGCAGAGAAGAGTCCTGGCTCCCTGCTCCTCTGCCCTGTGTGCCCAAGAGCCCGGCCCCAGTGTGGTGATAAGGCAGCAGCTCTGTACAGTGTGTTACAGTGTGGGACAGCTTATCTCCCCCTGCTCCTGCCCAGAGCCAATCCCCACCGCTGCCAGTGCTGGCCACGAGGGGCCCACGTCAGGCGAAGGACTGCACTTCAGCCGATCTTGGCACGGGGAGTTCAGCACTTGCTTTCCAGAGGTTTTTCCCTACAGCTCTGGACACCCTGCAACAGGATATGTGAAGGGCAGCTGGTGTGGGGCCAGCAGGCCAGGGGTGGGTCAGGGGAAGATGGAATAATTTTTGTTTCTTGTCTGTGAGGCTCTCCATGGTTTCCCAGCAGTCTCTATCCCCGACTGCTGGGAAATGCCCAGACGTTCTCGTCTTTCCTTCCTCCTGGAATTGTTTCACAGAGCAGAACTGCCCAGTGCCTTTGTCCTGCCACACTTGGTGTGGTCTTTCCCCAGTGGGAATACGGACAGTGTTTGATGTTGGAGGATATGACTGGTGTGGCCAGAGCTCACATCCATGTTTTCCTCTGACGTGTCCCCTCCCAGTGCCAGCCTGGCTCCAGGGTCACTTGGGGACATGCAGCATCCTGCACCAAACCAAGGGACAGGCAGGTGAGGATGGGACACTGCTGGCAGGGCTTGTTCCAGTGCTGGCTGCTCTGGTGCTGTCACCTGCTGTGACACTTGTGGGTGCAGCTCCAGTGACTGTCCTGTCCGAGGGAAATCAGCAGGGCCAGTTACAGGAGGGAGGGTTTGACTGGAGGTGTGAATTGGAATTATGAAAATCTCTGTCGGGATCCCAGTGGCCTTGGGTACAGTTACAGCAGCATGAAGCCTTCTTCCTGGAGCCAGAGCAGCTCAGCCAGCTGATCCCGCTGTCCCCACAGCATCAAACCCCCTGAGACCATCCCAGACTGTCACATGCCGTGGATGCTTGTCACTGCTTCCTTCCTCCCCACGCAGCAGCCCAGAGTCATCATGTTTCACCCGTGGGAAGCTCTGGCAGAGTGCAGGAGCCATCCCAGCCCAGCCAGCGATGCTTCCTCCCCAGCTCTGCCCTGGGAATTCCTCTGAGGAGGCTGCTCCCTGCAGCAATAACCTTTTATGGTTTCCAGCCAGAGACGAATTAAGCAACTGCAATACCTAATCTGCTTAATGTTCTGCTAAAGCAAACAGCATTTGTTCTTGAAAGTGTCGTTTTGTTATCCCATCTCCAGCTTCAGCTGAGGAGAGGTGACTGCTGCTGTCTGCCAGAGCCTGGGGGGCCGAGATTCCCTGTCCCCTTGCCACCATGCTGGAGCCTGTGTCCTTCCAGACAGGCTCGAGGGCAGAGTACAGGAGACTCAAGGGGCTCCAGAGTTTGCCACACTTGCTGACACATTGGTGACCACCTTGACCATTGCCATGGGGATGTTCACAGCCCCCCAGACCTGCCTCCCTCCTATGTGTGCTCTACGCTCGTCCTTCCTTGCCCATCATCCCACAACCTGACTCCTGAAGGCGTTTTTCCCCCGTGAGCCCCTCCATCACCCCCTTGCCCAAGCGCCTGCTCACGCACAGTGCCAGCCCAGCCTCTGGAGTGGGAGCCCGGCGCTGCCGTGGCCGGTGCTCACACATTGCCTAAAATGGTGTCCCCACGGCTGCCGCCCGTGTGCGCCGCGTGCCGCTGCCCCGACCCTGGGCTCGCGGCGCGTCTGATTTATCGCGTGTTGAACCGAGTGTCTGAAGCCTCCGAGGAGGATTTAAGTCCTTTGGTGGGTCTGGACGGGGTCTGTTGACTGCAGCCTATGCCTTGGCCAAATCCTGAGCCCTGCATGGCACAGGCAGAGCACAGGGAATATTTTCCAGGCCTCCGAGGAGCTGACTCTGTTCCAGGGATTCACTTTAGGGCTGCCTGGAGCCTGGTCCAGGCCCAGAGTAGCCTTGGCGAGATGGCTGGACCCTGCTTGGGAGGAAAAAACTCCTTGTTTTAGTTAAACCTTCAGTCCAGGGCTCTGGCCTCTGTCAGACCACAGTCCTTGTCAGCTCCTGCTGCCTCCCAGGGCTTTGCTGCTTTCCCTCTGGGTAGTTTGCTGCTGAAGGGATGGCGAGAGCAGGTAATCTCCTTTTTCTTCTTTCCTTGGACTTGTATGAGGGGAAGCAACATCTGTCCTGGCCTCCCTGGGATGCTCCTGGCCTCCTGGTTGCTCCCCCTGGGTCCATTCTACCTTAGCCTTCATCCCAGCCTGTTTGGGTTTCAGTGGCTTTCACTGCCCGCTGAGAGATTTGGCTCTTGTTTCCTACAAGCTCATGCCAAAACCTGCGCTGGTTCAAGGATGTATTCACTTCAAAATGCTGATTTTTGATTGCAAGCTGAATCCAGGTGCACTGAGGAAAGCAAAAGGTGATGTTTAATAGCTCACTAAATCTCGGCCAGTTGCAGATGCGGCTCAGGGACATCCCGGGCAAGAATTGGTCTATTCATTAAAAATGTCGTGCGAAGTAAATTTTACAGCCTTGCTAGAAAGCCTGTTTCAAATTTTCCCTGGTCTTGTAGCTAGAAACCCTTTAATTAAAATAGTGCCTTCAGAAGTGTTTTCTTTCTATATTATTTATAGTCCTTCACTTGAAACCATCACAGACATTTGAACACACCAAACGCTCCTTAAAACAGAAAATCTGGCATCTGCAGTGTGCAGCGGGATCCAAGGAACAAACCTCCAAACTCTCCCTCACGTTTGCTGCCTTTTTCTAGTTGGCACCACGCAATTCCTGGCTGAATTGTGTAGCTTTATAATCCACAGCAGGATGCAAGCTTTCCAAGAGTGTGTTTTTTAACGATGTCTTCCTCACGTTAATGTTTTTATGCTTGACTTTCCCGGAGTGTGGTGGGTTTCTAGCAGTTTCCTGCTTTTCCCATTGGATAGATATGGCTGCTTACAGTTGTTCTCTACATCTTCAGAGATCCACCACGGTGCTTCAGCCAACAGCCTGGCTTTTTTCCCTGTGCCTCAGCTGTGTGTGTCTCGAAGGAATAAAAAGCCTCCATGAGTCATGCGATGGTTCAGGGATTGTGGCTAAGATTTACAGAGTGTCTCGCTCCACAGGAACGTGCTTCAGTCAGCTGGACCATCTATTGTACCTCAAACACATCCAGACCTTGGTTTGTTTTCAATGAGTTATCAGATGGTGTACACACACTCAGGTTCACACTCCTGCCTGGGGAAAATCCAGAGGAGTGATCTGGAACCAGGAGAATTACGTGCTCCTGGTATTGCTCTGCATATTCAGTGTTGTCTGGAGCCACTGATGTG
Source organism: Melanocharis versteri (assembly GCA_013397845.1). Classification (NCBI taxonomy): domain Eukaryota; kingdom Metazoa; phylum Chordata; class Aves; order Passeriformes; family Melanocharitidae; genus Melanocharis; species Melanocharis versteri. The sequence continues at coordinate 173,836 of VZTG01004086.1, forward strand.
TCTTGAGTTTGCCTCCCAGTATCCTTTATTACCCATCCATTATTCTTTATGGATGAAAATAAAACCACCGTCAGCATTTTTATTCCTAGATTTCTGATTTAAATGTCCATTATGTCAATAACAGACATCAAAATGTGCTTAACTCTTTTACTGTGGAAAAAGCCTCTGCAGCATAGGACACGCTATGAGGGTCTGGCTGGGACAGTGCAAGCCTGGTCTCTCCCCTTGCACGTGCTGCAGGGGTGAGGCTTCTGTCGAGGGATGAGGTTTCTGCTGGCAGGAAATCCCTGCACCAGGTTCCTACAGGATCAAGGCTGCTGTGGTCTGGAGATTGCCCAGCACTGCCTGTCTGTGAAGGAGCAGAGGGCGCATGGAGCATTTCAGCACTGCCTGGTGTCACCTGTGGGTGTGCAGCTGGCTTTCCATCCCTCCCAGATGTCTGGTTACCTGCTGAGACCTTCTCTGTTTTGCAGGGTCCGACTGCAAGCCGTGCTTACAGGAATTCACTGACCACCGCAGCCCTGCCTTGGAGTATCCCACCCCCAAAAGCTTCCTCCCATCCCTGATCGCTGAAGATGATTCCTTCTGCAGCAGCATGGCTGAAGAGAAGGCAAGTGTCCTCTTTCCTGCTGCTACCACCGTGCAAGGCACAGGCCAGGGGCAGGAAACTGGGTGGTCAGCACCATATCCAGAGGGGTTTGTAGTGGAGTAAGAATGGGGGAAAAGGGCACTGATCCAGACTGTCAAGGAATACAAGGTTATATTGCTTTTGCTGCTGGGAAAAATCATACCCAAGTGCTTTGTATTGTTGTTGGGGAGAACAAGGCACAGAGGGACCCTGAGGTGGGTCAAGTCTGGCAAGTCTTGACAGGCAAGTCTGGCTGTGAGGGGCTGTAGGGGAGGGCGACTATTAGAAAGTCACTTGTAGGTCTGGCCCTGCTCTGCACCCCAAGTTCTGCACGGGAGGCGTCCCCTTCACAGGGTTGGTGCGAGGCTCTCAGATGGGATTTGTGCTGCCTTTGCAGGAGGACTCGTCTTCCACAGAGCTGGATGTGCCGGCAGCAGACTCGCACAGCAGCACAGAGGATCTCCTCTCAGACTCTGCTCTCCACGGCACGGAGTATTACAAAGATCTGGGACTCCTGAGCCTGCCGTCTGCCAAAACAGCGCCAGACACGGCAGCACAGCCAGAACAAGGATCCCAGACTGTGTCTGCCCTTCGGTCGTTGGAAGAGAGACCAAGGGCTCTGAGCAAACTGTCTGTGGATGTTGCTTTTTCCAATCCCGTTTCCTGCTCGGTACATTGTGGCGAGGCCGACGGTCGTTTTCTGAACAAAGGCCACCTGTGCTCCTGTGCAGCCATGTCAGATGATGGTACCAGCACTTCTGAGCATCCTGCAGAGGCAGACAACGAGCTGGACCTGCAGGAGGCCCAGGATTCCTTCCCCACGCTGGTGAGATCTATGTCCACCTCCCGGAGGCACAGCTGGGAGAGCCCGCTGTCACCTGTGGACTGCAGGCGCAGGTACGGCGGGACTGTGAGTGATATTTGATGCACACAATGCAGTGGAGGTGTGAGGCTGAACATCACACTGCCCGCAGCTCCAGCTGCTGCTGGGTGGTCTCCTCTCCTGTCAGCATCTGCCAGACCAGCTGGACACCCACTGCTCATGTTGGGTGGGGTGTGGGAAAGGAAGTGCCAGGGCATCACGAGGCTTTAATGTCTCCTTGGAAGTAGGAAGACGCTCTTTTCGTGGTGTTCAGGCTGGGAAGAGAATCTCTCATTTCTGTCTGGAGGGAATCTTGAACAGCATCAGTTGCCCCGATGACCTCCATCCTCTAGCTCAAAGGGAATTTTTCCCATCAAAGAGGGATTAAGAGAGCTCTGTCAAATCCTTTTTCCTTCTTGTCTGTGAGTTGGCTTGGTGGAGCCTGTGCCTGCAAGCACTGTGCTGTCCTCCAGCCCTCTGCCCTCCACGTGGCTGCGGAGGAGGTTGTGTTTGTAGCACGATGCTGAGCTCTGGCCGGGAGCAGAGTCAGGCCTGGCATTCCTGCCATCCTCTGCTCCTGCCACATGAATGCCTTGAGCTCCAGGTTCCTCCATGAATGCTTTCCCTGCTGACAAATGTATTGATCTCCCAGCTGACTGGGATTTAGGTGCAAGCCAGCAAGGACTATTTTTATCTCTGCTCCTTATACGGTACCCTAAAATTATCTCAGCCTGAAATCTTGGCAGTTCTTTATCAAGCTCAGACTTTGGTTCTCAGACCTATTGTTGTCCCATGTGCCACGGATCATTCACAGTTTATGCTGCAGCAGGCACATGAGTAAGGGTGGCACAGAGTGGCTGCCAGTGTCAGGGACACGTTCTGTCCCCTCGCTGGGTGATGAAGCACGTGTGAGCAGGAGGCCAGGGAAGGGGAATACGCCCCACTGTTCCTTAAGCAAACGCTTCCTGAAGCCTGCCTGTGGCAGCAGGAATGAAGTGACAGTGATCTGCAGACAGAACCCATGCAGAGACTAAGATTTTCCACTGAGCTTTATCCATCGTTTTGCTCCTGTGTTGTTGTCACTGCAGCAGCACTTGGTGTGCAGGATGCTGTGAGGCACTGGGGGAGCTGGTCCACCCCTCATTTCCTAGAAAATATTTTTTTCTCTCCTCAAAGCTGGGCCCTGGTGGGAGCAGGATTTATGGCATGATGCCACAGTGGTGATGCAATAAACAACATCATCTGCCACTTCTGAATGCCCAGAGGGACTTTCCTGGATGGCAGCTGACAGGGCAGCAGCTCTGGGGCAGGCAGGACAGGCTGCTGCCAGGGTGGCTGCACAGTCTCAGGGGTTGCTAAGAGATCAGTGTGAGCCATCCAGCACTAAACATCCCGGGTGACTAAGGAGCTGGGGACTCACTGGTGGCAGCCAGAGAAGCTCTTTTTAACAGGCTCAGGACTTGGTGTCCAGGCTGACACTTCCTGTCATTTCCTTTCTCACATGCCTGCTGTGGGGAGCCTCCTTGTCCCAGTTGCATGAGCTCGTTTGAACCACCCAGCCAAGGACATTGCAGGGGCTGTGCCACGCCAGGCACAGTGGGTCAGGTCTGCTCAACTGGCTTGTTCCTCTCTCCTGCTCAGGTTCAGCCTGGATGTCACAGAGCTGGGCAGTGACCCAGAGCAGGACGATGTGGAGAAGAGGAGCCAGTCCTGCCTCCAGCCTCATGTGTCCCTTCAGCTGCCCAAAGGGGATCGGGGAACCTGGAGCAGCAGCCGGGGTGGCACAGTGATCAAAGTGGAGATTGAGCCACTGTGCCCAGACCTTGTGGCCAGCCCCGGCTTGCAGGATGTGGTGAGTGTGGAGGGCTGGGCACGGGGGCAGCAGAGCAAGCTGGGGGTGCAGAAAGCAGCACACACAGGAGTCAGCTGCAGGCTGGACTCCTTCAGTGCCAGCATGGAACCAGGAGGTCTGCAGGAATCTCAGCAAGGATGGGCTTTTTCAGATAAACTGCCCCATCTTGTGGGATAAAGGCCCTGGGAGCTGCCTGTAGTACAGCCCTCTTTTCCCATATATTTAGCTGGAATTTCCCTTGTGCAATCTGTGCCCGTGAAACCTCTTGTTGTGTCACTGCAGCTCTAAGAAGAGTCTGGCCCTATCTTCTCTCTAATCCTCTGTCAGGTAGTTGAAGACAGCAGTGTCACACCCACNCTGGGGAATACCTTTAGACTCAATTAAAATTAAAAGGACAATTGCATTACGGTGCAAGAGTGTCACTTGCTCCAGCCTTCCTGGAGCCAACAAACAGCTGGGCCTAAGGTGTCCTGCATCATAACCCTGACAAAACAAGAGGGAAAGGGTGAGGCCGTGATGGAGGCTCCCTTGGTGCACAAAGCACCAAAGATTTCTATGACTTTTTACTTCTCCAGAAATGTGTCAGCAACGGGAAGAGACTGAGGTCCAGGTCTGTCCCGTCAGCCTGTGAGACCATTGCCTCCCCCCAGATACCTCACAGTTTCAACACTTCTCTTCCAGCTGTGGAAGGTTGGTATAGACTCTCTGCCATTAAATGGGTTCAAGGTGTGATTAAGAAGATAAAAAACTGGAGCTGTAGCCTCCAGAAGCATGGACAGCCTCTGCTTTCCCTTCCACATGGTGCCAGGAGCTCCTGAAATACAAAGCCAAGCTGGTTCTGAGCCTGGCCTTGGCTAGCAGTGCAGTCTCATCTCAGACATGCCCATCCCCAGTGACACATTGCCACTTCACCTCCCTGTGGCCAGTGCATCAGTCACTCCCTACTCAAGTCCTGCCTGTGAGGATCGCCCTGGAACAAAATTTAGTGATTTCAGAGCCTGGGAAGCGAAGAGCAGGCTGGCTGTCATGGGGAAGGGCTCTGGAGTGTCACTAGCTGCTACCCTACTGCAAGCAGGACCCTCAGCAGCAAATATAAGACAGACTGTGGAGGGGAGGGGTAACACAGACAAATGGTGTAGACTTCGCTTCCCTCACAGAAATGTAGAGCAGAATCTCCCTCCCTAGCTGCTCCTGGCATTTTTTCCTCACCAATGAAGACAGAGTGGGAGCCCAGCAAGACTAACAGGGTCCAGTTGCATAGATTGCAAGGTGGTGCTCTGCAAAGGCAAACCAGGATGCCTGCTGAGAGTGTTTTGTGTTCCAGGTGTTGAACCCCCTGCTCTGGAGATGCTGGAGAAGGACCACGTGTCCCCAGACCACGTGTAGGTATTGTCAGTCCTGGCTGGTTTGAGATGAGGGAGATTTTTGAGTGTATCTGAGCTACTGGGGATGCAATAGCAAAGGAGATCCCACTCCATGCTGGGGCACAGCTGAGCAGTTGGTCATAAACCAGCGCCTGAGGCTTTGTGGGGTGCAGAATGTCTGTGCAAGGATATTTTCTAATCCCTTGCTTTTCTCTTGCCCCATCCTTGGTAGGTTAATTGTCCAGAAGGTACTTCAGGAGCTGAAACATTACCATGGGTAAGTGTGTCTGGGACAGAGACATGTGGGGAAGTCACAGGTCTACCTAAGACACAGCTGGTAAAGGACACGTGGTCTCTTGAGGGGCAAATCCCCAGGGTACCAGAATCACTGATTTATTCCAGTGGAACCAGGGTAGAATTGCAAGGTGAAGGGGCATTTCACGTGCCTCCTTGGTAACTCTAAAAATGTTCCTGCCCCATCTAGAAAATGAGAGTTTTACCTGACCCAGAGTTCTGCTCTTGTGTTCTTTAATGTGTCTGATGCCTTTTCCCTGCCCAGGGTGAAGCAGAGAGCTTGTGTGCAAGAAGGCAGCGATTCTTCCCAGCAGAACCTCACTTGGTTTGAGTTCCTGTCTAACGAGTAAGTGAGACAGCAGGTGACACACACCCTTTGTGTTCTGAGAGCAGACTGATTTCGAGTCCCACTCCATCTAAGTTCCACTGCCCCGCTAATCCGGTGTGCAGGACACAGGTACCTGCAGGGGTTCAGCCAGGAGTGTGGCACTGAACAAAACCTGCACACCTAGTTTGAAAGTTCAGCTCCTTATTTGTAAGTGTCTCATTAATAAATGACATGGCTGATGCCAAACCAGATCCTCCAGGAGATGGAAAGCTCACACTTGGGGTCCTAAAGTAATGCTTCAATGAACTTCATCAGTGATCTCCCTAAGCTGGGCTTAGTCAGTGAATTTTCCCCTTTTTTAAGATGTTTTGGTCTCCTTTCAGAAATGAGGACAGTGGGAAGAGTGATAAAGCAGAGAAAGGCACAAAGGTGATGCGACGTCTGAGTTCCCTGCGGAGCCGAGTCACTGGATCCTGGCAGAAGGATAAGGTGAGAGAGAGATGATGAATTTGTGGAAGGAATTGTTAAATTCTTTAAGTACAAAAGGGGGTCTGACCATAGGGAACAGTTAGCTGGATTGCTTTTGGATGGCTCAGACCTCTATGTTGGTCAGCAGCTGCACTGTGACCCCGAAAGTAGTAGTACTGCATGGTACTGAGTGATCCCTGAATTCCAGCCCTCCTTGCTCCAGGGCACGTTCTGGATGTTTTCATCCCTGAATTCCAGCCCACCTTGCTCCAGGGCACATTCTGGATGCTCTTATGCTGCCTTGGCACCGTTGTGCACAGCAAGAGGAGTGCCCTGGCTGTGGGACTGCCTGGATCACTCTTGGTGGCAGGAGGAGCCTGCAGAGGCGCAGCCAAGTGTGCCCTGCCCTTCATCACAAATGGACTTTGACTAGAGAGACTGGCCCAAGCCTTGGGAAGGCATCTGGGAAAAGCACTGCCATCCCACTGTACCTGCTGGCCACCAGCTTTCTGCTCGTTTGTACCAGCAGGGAAAGGAACGTGTGAGCAGTGCAAGGCCTGTGACTGAGCTGTGTTCTTCTCTCCTTCCAGGGTAAGAACAAAGAGCAGCCCAAGGAGAGAGAGAAGGAGAAAGAGGCAAAGGAGACAAAAGAGAGGTGTAAAGATATCAATGGGCACCAGCTCGTGCCAGGGGTTTTCTCCAGTTGCACCAGCTGCTCACTGTGTGCCAAACCTCTTGGGAATAAAAGTGGTCTGCAGTGCCTGAGTGAGTATAGCTGTCACTGCCTGGCTCTGCCCCTCCTGCGCTCCCCACCTTCCCTCCAGCCCAGGCTGTTCTCCTGCCTAAACCAGCCCCCTGGATTGCTTCACTTCTCTGCCTGGCTCGACTCTACCCCACCACTCTGCTTGGCCTGGCTTGGTTGTTTCTCCAAATAGTCTAAATGATCTCTGCATCCTGCCTGGCAATAATTTATCCTCATTTTCTTTGGCCACTTGACCATTTCCTGCCCCATTCCCCCAAGGAGGGTTCTAGGTCAACTTCTTTTTACTAATTTTTTTTTATCACGAAGTTCTATTTTGCCTGAACAAATATCCCAACTGCCTGAATGTAGCTGGATCTTTTAGGCTGTTTTTCACAGATGCAGTGATGTTTCAGCTCAGCATCTGCCCTGTGCATGGGCACAGGGATTTCTAGAGCATCCAAAACTTTATTAACTAACAAAAAGTCAAATGTGGCCTCTCAGGACCTGCATGGGTGAGACTGTTGCTTTTCAGCTCTAAGTAGTGCCAGCGTGCATGGGCCTCTGTGCTCCCACTGCATCTGCTGTGGCATGGCTTTGGCTGACCAACCCTGTCCCTCCTCCTTGGGGCAGGTACTCTGGGCACTGAAGAACGTTTTAATTCCCAAGAGATTGTCTGTGGGCAGAGAAAATTTTCTGGAAATGAAAGGATTGCTCTCTTTCTCCACCCTGTACCCTCAAGCAATGTTTGCTCTCCAGTGAGCATTTCTCAGAGGCTCTTAAGGTCAGTAAAACCTTTCTGGGGCATAAAGGAACTGACTGCCCTCGGACATGTGTGGTGAGAAATATATTTTCCCTTCAGGGCAGCTGGAGGGAAATTGAAAAGGAGCACAGAGCTGGCTATTAGTGAGCATTTTTCAGGCATCACAGCAAAAAGTAAGAAGCAGGGAGCTGAGTAAGAGCTTTGTGGATATATAGAGAGAACCTAAATATGATGGGAGGAGGCAGAGTTGTGTCTTGTCATTCCTGTGTGAGGAATCTCCCAGCCAGAGGCTCTGTTTGCAGTCCTGCACACTGCTTTACAAAAATACCTTAACCTGGGAGGATACAGACAGTCCTTGATCCCCATGAGTGTGGAGCCATGCTCTGTATGGTCTCGGGAGCTCTGAGGGCATTGTTAGTGTGAGTGATTCTCCTCTGGACAACCCTATGGAGATCTGTGGTCTGGAGTTGGAGCTAGCTGTTGAAACGAGAGTGCGGCTCAGCATGGCTTGTCCATCATAAATACACAGGGATTGGACATGAGTTATAGTAACTTTCACCTTGTTTCCCAGCCCTTCCATGAGGAATCCATGCTCTGTCTTGTGAACATTCAGGAGAAAAACTCCAAGGTGGCTGAGGCACTGGTCTGTGTTTGGGACTCTGTGACATCTCCTTTGGCTCTTGGCTGCCCAGGCTAACGCAGGCGGCAGAGCAGCACAGCTTGTTTTGTAATGTTCCCTTTGCAGTGGCCTGAACGGAGGCTGAACAATCAGGCAGGGTTCTGAGATGTCCGTTCAAATTAATGGCCTGTCTGTGGTGAGAGCTGGGCTGAGACTTGTGGTGTGACAGCTGATGGCCTGAGAGTGCCTATATTTGGATGATACTGGGCTGAAACCCTTGCGAACTGCCGCTGAGCTGGTAGCTGATATCAGCAGCTCCCCTTACCGCAGCTTGGAGCAGTGTGTGGTCTCCTGACTGGTCCCTGATAGAGCTCTGGAACAGCAAGCTCCGGGGCCACCGGGAAGCCGGAGCAGCAGGCCTGCTTTTCAGAAGTGTG